>OZ010797.1:170437773-170991773 GCA_963932465.1 Maratus speciosus
GCTTACTTGGCACACATGACAGCAGTAAAAGATGAATTCAATTATTATTTATGTGTTTATTGACGTTTCCTTTTTTCTGCTGAACAAACCGAATTTTAAAGGCTCAGGCTCCACCTGAAGATATTGTTTGATTTAAAAAAAAAACTTACACGGCTACTTAGCAACTCAATACTAAACATTTCTGCACTAGAGCGTTATCTATTTCGAAAATGCAAAAAATCGTGTTTTTAGAAAAAAAGGTCTGTTTTAGTCAAAATTTCAAATTTTTAAGGCGCCGGCGCCACCTGAAGATATTGTTCGATTTCAAAAAAATTTTACATGTTTACTGAGCAACCCAATACACAACTTTTCCGCACTAGAGCATAATCTATTTCGAAAATGCAAAAAATCGTGTTTTTAGAAGAAAAAGGTCTGTTTTAGTCAAAATTTCAAATTTTTAAGGCGCCGGCGCCACCTGAAGATATTGTTCGATTTCAAAAAATTTTTACTTGGTTACTGAGCAACCCAATACACAACTTTTCCGCCCCCAAGCCTCATTGATTTTGAAAGTTTGTGCAAAAGTGCATTTTCGGCCCACCCTAATGTGTATATACATATATTTATGTGTACATAACACTGGCACCCGGCTAACTGAAAAGTACCCTATAATCTTTTTGGAAGCAAATGGGGCTCTCCCAAGCATACACCCGCGTCGTCTAAAGAACGGAATTCAAGGAAATATTCAGTCATGACCAAATTAATGAATTGAAACTAACCTGGCGAGGGAAACTTAGCAACGACAAGCTCTCTAGAAACAGCGCAACAAATCTTAGACATCCAAGAATTGGAAGAAATACCGGTATCACCTGTTCTCCAACAAGAAAGCATTACCACGTGGTTCCTACTGCATGGCATCCCCACAGATGTATCGTGTGAAGAAATAACGAAAGACCTGCAAGATGCTACTACACTGCTAGTAGTATAATTATGTCATTAAATCCGCAACAGATGGCGAATAATTATTTTTTTTTTCACGCCAAAGTTTCATTTATCGTTCAGGGATCTGTTTAGGAAAAAATTGGGTCCTTTAAAGGACTCTTCACAAATTTTTTCATCTCAAAACAGGACCCTTCACAAAACTTTTTGCCTTAAAAAAGGACCCTTCACAAAATTCCTTGTCTTAAAAATAGGCCTTTTACAAAAATTTTCCAGCTCTTAATTAAACCTTTCACAAATTTAATCATTTAAAAGTAAAATCTGACCTATCGCTTTTACATATATAAAGAAAATATATGTATTTTACATACATACATATATCTTCTTAAAAATATATAAAAAAGAACCTGAGTATAACGTTCATTTCAAATTCACAAAATTAGGACTAGATTTTTCACAAATGTAAAAAAACTCTTCACAATTTCACAAAAACAGGACCCTGACAGGAAAGTCTGGACAGACCCCTGTCGTTTGATCAGCTAAATGTGATTTTTGCTGAATTAAGCTTTGAAATAGTGGAGTTAAAAAAGTCTGTAGACAAGTATATTGTTTACAAAGGTAAGTTTAAATTCTTTATTTAAAGACCATTATCGAGCTAAGAAATTTATAATATGTATAAAATAAGCGTAAACTTTTGTTTGTTGCAGATCTGCAACAACGTGCCATGTCTTCTCTTGTAATGGTTGTTGATAATGTGCGGAAAAATCTCAAATTTCTTTGATTCATGGAAAAATAGTGAACTTTGTCGATCAGGAACGGGAAAAAAAGGGGAATTTTGTTGAACTGATGTGGGAAAAAAGTGAATTTTGTTGAACGGGTGTAGAAAATCGTGAATTTTGTCGATTAGGAGTGGTAAAATCTCAAATTTCGTTGATTCATGGAAAAATAGCAAACTTCGTCGATCAGGTGCAGAAAAAAGGAAATTTTGTTGATCAGGTGTCGAAAAATAGCGAATTCTGTCAATTGAGTGTGAAAAAATAGCGAATTTCGCTGGTCGGGTATGAAAAGATTGTGAAACTTGTCAATCCGGCGTAGAAAAATTGCGAATTTGTTTGATCGGGCATAGAAAAAGTGTGAATTTTGTCGATAATGTGCGGAGAAATCTCAAATTTCGTTGATTCACGGAAAAATAGCGAACTTCGTCCAACAGGCGCGGCAGAAAAGGGGAATATTGTTGAACGGGTGTGGAAAAAAAGGGAATTTTGTTGAAAGGGTGTAGAAAATCGTGAATTTTGTCGATTAGGAATGGAAAAAATGTCAAAATTTCATTGAATCACGAAAAAATAGCAAACTTCGTCCAACAGGTGAAGGGGAAAATGGAGAGTTTTGTTGATCAGGTGTGAAAAAAAGGGAATTTTGTTGATTGGGTGCGGAAAAATTGGAATTTTATCGATTGGCTTTGAAAAAATTGTGAATTTGGTCGATCAGATGTCTAAATATCGCAAAGTTTTTTTATAGGGCATGGAAATTTACAAAAATTGTCTTCAAAAGGTATACAGTAAATTAAACTTTGAATTGAAGTTAATTAAAAAAAAATATTATATGTTCATGACATTGGAAGACGAAAAATAGCGAATTCTGTCAATTGGGTGTGAAAAAATAGCGAATCTCGCTGGTCGGGTATGAAAAGATTGCTGAACTTGCCAATCCGGCATAGAAAAATCGGGAATTTGTTTGATCGGGCATAGAAAAAGTGTGAATTTTGTCGATAATGTACAGAAAAATCTCAAATTTCGTTGATTCAAGAAAAAATAGCATACTTCTTCAATCAGGTGCGGGAAAAAAGGGGAATTTTGTTGATCATGTGTGTAAAAAAGGGAATTTTGTGGATTGGGTGTCGAAAAATAGTGAATTTTGTCAATTGGGTGTGAAAAAATAGCGAATTTTGCTAGTCGGGTATGAAAAGATTGCGAAACTTGTCAATCCGGCGTAGAAAAATTGCGAATTTGTTTGATCGGGCATAGAAAAAGTGTGAATTTTGTTGATAATGTGCGGAAAATTCTCAAATTTCGTTGATACACGGAAAAATAGCGAACTTCGCCGATCAGGCGCGGCAGAAAAGGGGAATATTGTTGAACGGGTGTGGAAAAAAAGGGAATTTTGTTGAAAGGGTGTAGAAAATCGTGAATTTTGTCGATTAGGAATGGAAAAAATGTCAAAATTTCATTGAATCATGAATAAATAGCAAACTTCGTCAAACAGGTGCAGGGAAAATGGAGAGTTTTGTTGATCAGGTGTGAAAAAAAGGGGATTTTGTTGATTGGGTGTCGAAAAATAGTTTATTTTGTCAATAAGGTGTGAAAAGATAGCGAATTTCACTGGTCGGGTATGAAAAGATAGCGAAATTTGTCAATTTGGCGTAGAAAAATCGCGAATTTGTTTGATCGGGCATAGAAAAAGTGCGAGTTTTGTCGATAATGTGCGGAAAAATCTGAAATTTCGTTGTTTCATTGAAAAATAGTGAACTGCGTTGATAGGACGCAGGAAAAAGGGGAATTTTCTTGAATGGATATGGAAAAAAAGAAAATTTTGTTGAACAGGTGTAGAAAATTATGAATTTTGTCGATTAGGAGTGGAAAAATCTCAAATTTCGTTGATTCACGGAAAAATAGCGAACTTCGTCATTCAGGCATGGAAAAAAGGGAATTTTGTGTTTTATCAGGTGTAGAAAAATAGTAAATTTTGTCAGTCGGGTGTGAAAAAATGGCGAATTTTGTCAATTGGGTCCGGAAAAATTGGAATTTTATCGATTGGCTTTGAAAAAATTGTGAATTTGGTCGATCAGGTGTCTAAATATCGCAAAGTTTTTTTATAGGGCATGGAAATTTACAAAAATGTATACAGTAAATTAAACTTTGAAATGAAGTTAATTAAAAAAAAAATATTATATGTTCATGACATTGGGTGTCGAAAAATAGCGAATTCTGTCAATTGGGTGTGAAAAAATAGCGAATCTTGCTGGTCGGGTATGAAAAGATTGCTAAACTTGCCAATCCGGCATAGAAAAATCGCGAATTTGTTTGATCGGGCATAGAAAAAGTGTGAATTTTGTCGATAATGTACGGAAAAATCTCAAATTTCGTTGATTCACGAAAAAAAATAGCAAACTTCTTCAATCAGGTGCGGGAAAAAAGGGGACTTTTGTTGATCATGTGTGTAAAAAAGGGAATTTTGTGGATTGGGTGTCGAAAAAGAGTGAATTTTGTCAATTGGGTGTGAAAAAATAGCGAATTTTGCTAGTCGGGTATCAAAAGATTGCGAAACTTGTCAATCCGGCGTAGAAAAATTGCGAATTTGTTTGATCGGGCATAGAAAAAGTGTGAATTTTGTTGATAATGTGCGGAAAAATCTCAAATTTCGTTGATACACAGAAAAATAGCGAACTTCGCCGATCAGGCGCGGCAGAAAAGGGGAATATTGTTGAACGGGTGTGGAAAAAAAGGGAATTTTGTTGAAAGGGTGTAGAAAATCGTGAATTTTGTTGATTAGGAATGGAAAAAATGTCAAAATTTCATTGAATCATGAAAAAATAGCAAACTTCGTCAAACAGGTGCGGGAAAAATGGAGAGTTTTGTTGATCAGGTGTGAAAAAAAGGGAATTTTGTTGATTGGGTGTCGAAAAATAGTTTATTTTGTCAATAAGGTGTGAAAAGATAGCGAATTTCACTGGTCGGGTATGAAAAGATAGCGAAATTTGTCAATTTGGCGTAGAAAAATCGCGAATTTGTTTGATCGGGCATAGAAAAAGTGCAAGTTTTGTCGATAATGTGCGGAAAAATCTCAAATTTCGTTGTTTCATTGAAAAATAGTGAACTACGTTGATCAGACGCAGGAAAAAGGGGAATTTTCTTGAATGGATATGGAAAAAAAGAAAATTTTGTTGAACAGGTGTAGAAAATTATGAATTTTGTCGATTAGGAGTGGAAAAATCTCAAATTTCGTTGATTCACGGAAAATAGCGAACTTCGTCGATCAGGCATGGAAAAAAGGGAATTTTGTGTTTTATCAGGTGTAGAAAAATAGTAAATTTTGTCAGTCGGGTGTGAAAAAATGGCGAATTTTGTCAATTGGGTCCGGAAAAATTGGAATTTTATCGATTGGCTTTGAAAAAATGTGAATTTGGTCGATCAGGTGTCTAAATATCGCAAAGTTTTTTTATAGGGCATGGAAATTTAATTTACTGTATAAATTTTTGTAAATTTTGAAATGAAGTTAATTAAAAAAAAAAATATTATATGTTCATGACATTGGGTGTCGAAAAATAGCGAATTCTGTCAATTGGGTGTGAAAAAATAGCGAATCTTGCTGGTCGGGTATGAAAAGATTGCTAAACTTGCCAATCCGGCATAGAAAAATCGCGAATTTGTTTGATCGGGCATAGAAAAAGTGTGAATTTTGTCGATAATGTACGGAAAAATCTCAAATTTCGTTGATTCACGAAAAAAAATAGCAAACTTCTTCAATCAGGTGCGGGAAAAAAAGGGGAATTTTGTTGATCATGTGTGTAAAAAAGGGAATTTTGTGGATTGGGTGTTGAAAATCAGTGAATTTTGTCAATTGGGTGTGAAATAATAGCGAATTTCGCCGGTCGGGTATGAAAAGATTGCGAAACTTGTCAATCCGGCGTAGAAAAATTGCGAATTTGTTTGATCGGGCATAGAAAAAGCATGAATTTTGTCAATAATGTGCGGAAAAATCTCAAATTTCCTTGACTTACGGAAAAATAGCGAACTTCGTCGATCAGGCGCGGCAGAAAAGGGGAATTTTGTTGAACTGGTGTGGGAAAAAAGGGAATTTTGTTGAAAGGGTGTAGAAAATCGTGAATTTTGTCGATTCGGAATGGAAAAAATCTCAAAATTTCATTGAATCACGAAAAAATAGCAAACTTCGTCGATCAGGTGTGGGGAAAAAGGAGAGTTTTGTTGATCAGGTGTGAAAAAAAGGGAATTTTGTTGATTGGGTGTCAAAAAATAGTGAATATTGTCAATAAGGTGTGAAAAATTGCGAATTTCACTGGTCGGGTATGAAAAGATAGCGAAATTTGTCAATCTGGCGTAGAAAAATCGCGAATTTGTTTGATCGGGCATAGAAAAAGTGTGAATTTTGTCGATAATGTACAGAAAAATCTAAAATTTCGTTGATTCACGAAAAAATTGCAAACTTCTTCAATCATGCGCGGGAAAAAAGGGAATTTTGTTGATCATGTGTGTAAAAAAGGAAATTTTGTGGATTGGGTGTCGAAAAATAGTGAATTTTGTCAATTGGGTGTGAAAAAATAGCGAATTTCGCTGGTCGGGTATGAAAAGATTGCGAAACTTGTCAATCCGGCATAGAAAAATTGCGAATTTGTTTGATCGGGCATAGAAAATTGTGAATTTTGTCGATAATGTGCGGAAAAATCTCAAATTTCTTTGATTCACGGAAAAATAGCAAACTTCGTCGATCAGGCGCGGCAGAAAAGGAGAATTTTGTTGAACGGGTGTGGAAAAAAAGGGAATTTTGTTGAAAGGGTGTAGAAAATCATGAATTTTGTCGATTAGGAATGGAAAAAATCTCAATTTCATTGAATCACGAAAAAATAGCAAACTTCATCGATCAGGTGCGGGGAAAATGGAGAGTTTTGTTGATCAGGTGTGAAAAAAGGGAATTTTGTTGATTTTGTGTCGAAAAATAGTGAATTTTGTCAATTGGGTGTGAAAAAAAATCGAATTTCACTGGTCGGGTATGAAAAGATTGCGAAACTTGTCAATCCGGCGTAGAAAAATTGCGAATTTGTTTGATCGGGCATAGAAAAAGTGTGAATTTTGTCGATAATGTGCTGAAAAATCTCAAATTTCCTTGACTTACGGAAAAATAGCGAACTTCGTCGATCAGGCGCGGCAGAAAAGGGGAATTTTGTTGAACGGGTGTGGAAAAAAAGGGAATTTCGTTGAAAGGGTGTAGAAAATCATGAATTTTGTCGATTAGGAATGGATAAAATCTCAATTTCATTGAATCACGAAAAAATAGCAAACTTCATCGATCAGGTGCGGGGAAAATGGAGAGTTTTGTTGATCAGGTGTGAAAAAAAGGGAATTTTGTTGATTTTGTGTCAAAAAATAGTGAATTTTGTCAATTGGGTGTGAAAAAATAGCGAATTTCGCTGGTCGGGTATGAAAAGATTGCGAAACTTGTCAATCCGGCGTAGAAAAATTGCGAATTTGTTTGATCGGGCATAGAAAAAGCGTGAATTTTGTCGATAATGTGCGGAAAAATCTCAAATTTCCTTGACTTACGGAAAAATAGCGAACTTCGTCGATCAGGCGCGGCAGAAAAGGGGAATTTTGTTGAACGGGTGTGGAAAAAAAGGGAATTTTGTTGAAAGGGTGTAGAAAATCGTGAATTTTGTCGATTCAGAATGGAAAAAATCTCAAAATTTCATTTTATCACGAAAAAATAGCAAACTTCGTCAATCAGGTGTGGGGAAAAAGGAGAGTTTTGTTGATCAGGTGTGAAAAAAAGGGAATTTTGTTGATTGGGTGTCGAAAAATAGTGAATTTTGTCAATAAGGTGTGAAAAAATAGCGAATTTCACTGGTCGGGTATGAAAAGATAGCGAAATTTGTCAATCTGTTGTAGAAAAATCGCAAATTTGTTTGATTGGGCATGGAAAAAGTGCGAATTTTGTCGATAATGTGCGGAAAAATCTCAAATTTCGTTGATTCACGGAAAAATAGTGAACTACGGTGATCAGGCGCTGGAAAAAAAGGAAATTTTGTTGAACAGGTGTAGAAAATCATGAATTTTGTCGATTAGGAGTGGAATAATCACAAATTTCGTTGATTCACGGAAAAATAGCGAAATTCGTCGATCAGGCACGGAACAAAGGGAATTTTGTGTTTTATCGGGTGTAGAAAAATAGTAAATTCTGTCAGTCGGGTGTGAAAAAATAGCGAATTCTGTCAGTCGGGTGTGAAAAAATAGCGAATTCTGTCAGTCGGGTGTGAAAAAATAGCGAATTTTGTCAATTGGGTGTGGAAAAATTGGAATTTTAACGATTGGCTTTGGAAAAATTGTGAATTTTGTCGATCAGGTGTCTAAATATCCCAAAGTTTTTTTTATAGGGCATGGAAATTTACAAAAATTATCTTCAAAAGTTATACAGTAAATTAAACTTTGAATTGAAGTTAATTAAAAAAAATATTATATGTTCATGACAGGGTTGCCCTCTTTTAGCCAGGCCAAAAAAAGCCGGCGGCTTTTTTTGGTTTTAACCACTTAAAAAAAGGCGGTTTTTATTTTTAAAAGGTTGTTTACAGCTAATTTGTTTTAAATTTGGATCAATTAATTTATAATACACTTATAAATATTTTCTACTAAGAAAATTATAAATTTCTATTAAATTTTGTCAAATAACTGTCTTTAACTGCTAGAAGGCAACTGTGAAGGCATTATGTCTGAAAATTAAAAAAATATATATATATATATAAATATTGAAAAGAATATTAAGTTAGACTCCAAACTGGTGTTTTGAAACTTTATATTACATTATATAGCTCCACATATACTACACATTTTAAAGATCATATTTAATTAAACAATGACAAAATGCAGCACATCAAAATGGAAACATTCTTATGTGCCCATATGGAGAGTTAACTTATAAATGTTAAAAGAAAAATTAGAAAGGATATAATATTTGAGGAGAGTTAGGTACATAAGTGTATAAAAAATAGAGCATTTAAACAAGAAAATAAATAAATAAATAAAATTTCTCTAAATAAATTTTCGAAAAGCTTGTTGTTAAGCATATTCATGCATATGCTATTCATAATGTTTTTTTAATAGTGAGAAATGATGTTTTTATTATATGACTATGTATAATTTTAAATGTTTATTAGAAATAAAATAAGACTTGTATATTAATAGCTCTTAAAATTAATTAAGTAATAAAACATGTAACTAAGCAACTATTGTCCTCTTAATTAAAAACACTTTAAAATATGTAGTTTATAATTACAATGCTTCATTGTAAAGCCGATTATGGCCAATTTTGGCCAAAAAAAAGCCGTTTAAAACCAATAAAAGCTGCCGGCGTGGCTTTTTTAAATTTTAGCCGACTTTTTTGCAACCCTGGTTCATGATGAATGTTTATGTGTATTTATAAACGCATGCACACATAGGAGTATTACCCCTAAGCTCACATCATGTGCACATGAGTGCTTTTTTCTTGCACACAGTTACTTGGTACTCAGAGGAGTACTTGATGCACCACTCGTAAAAATATTAGGTAGTTTTAGTTTAGCCGGGCGCCAGTGTTATATATACATACATATATATGTATACACACACACATATGTATATACATATATTGTCTATATCACCTATATACATATATATGTAGTATATATATTTATATAAACATGTATATAGACTTATATATGTATCTATAACATTGGCGCCCGGCTAACCGAAAGAAAGTACCAAATATTACAAGCATTTAACCTTCCTTCAGCTGTAATTAGAAATTAAAAAATTGTGAAGAATTCATCATAATGTTTTAAAATTTAAAATATAGCTTCATCATATGTTATAAGGTTCAATTTTAGGTTATATTTATAGAAACATCTTTTTTTTTTTTTAAATTTCATACTATTATAAGAATATTGCTCAGCTTTCTGTTGTGCCACTGTTCCATTATAGGTACACCAATAAATTTATGCTTGTTTTTTGGTCTTATTATTGATTTTGCAGTATTGATATTGCAGTGTGAATTATGTATGTGATAGCAATATGTTTAACCCTTAACCGGAAATATGAAAATCCCGTGCACAAACAGACCACTTAATAATTTATCAAATAGTGAACTTAAACATTTAATCTTTAATAGTAATGCATTAATAGGAGCAATTTTTTAATATAACAGCCTAAAAATAAGTTTTGAATGCCGGAGTGCGAAAATATTAAGGGCAGATATATCGACAAAACCATCTCACAGATGGTACGTTTCTGGTTAAAGGAACTGGGCTTAGATGCCTTATGTTCCCTCAGCCGTTGTTTTGAATTGTTTGGCGATTTTTTGTTGGTGTGTTGGCGGTGTTTAAAATATAGCAACCTCGATATGTGGAACCCTGTGTGACATATGTATTCTGACGTGTTGTGTTCTGGCAACCACTGAGAAGTGGTGGATTTTGTGGATGGATTTTGATATTGTGTTGTATCGCTCTGTCTTTTTATTTTTATGTTAAATTTATTGGATGTATTTGACTGACTATATGGTTTCTGTAATCTGTTTAAAAGCTTTTGCTGAAGTAATTAAGAAATATGAGGAAATTTTGAGAAGAAAAGTAGGTTTGTTTATTGTGTCTCAATGCATATTCATAAGCCTATTTTGGAAAATGATGGTGGTGTTATGAGAAAGATTTCGTACTGGAGCTTTCAAGAAAGCAGATATCTGTTAAGGTATGTTGATAATTTTATGTATATTTTGCTGCTTTAAGAGTTTTTTACATTTTGAGATTGCTAGAAAGCGAGAACTTCGGAATCTTAAGAATGCTACACCGGGAGAACTGCTGAATGCAGTGATTTTTTTTTCGGTTAATGTGCGCGAAGCGCTCATACAAGATTACTGATTGCCTAGCGAGTTTAATTTTTTTATGTATATTTTGCTGCCTTAAGAGTTTTTATATTTTGAGATTGCTAGAAAGCGAGAACTGCTGAATTTTGAGAATGCTACACCGGAAGAACTGCTGGATGCAGTGATGGTTTTTTTTCGGTTAATGTGCACGAAGCGCTCATACAAGATTACTGATTGCCACTTTAGCGAATATTGTTTATTATTTACATTTTATTTTCGTTAAGCGAAACATGCGTATGAACCGGTGCTTGGTGACATTTACTACTTGGCGGAAAAGGGGTTTTCATGCCAAGAAAATTCCAAGATGGCAGCCGTGTGAACTTATGACATCTGTTCCGGGAACTGCAATAATAAATAAGCCTTTTTGTGGTAAAATTTAGATAGGCAAAAAAAGTGTAAAAAAAAAGTGCACAAAATCTGAGCGTATTTGGCACCACTGATTGTGTATAAAAGGTGCACAACTCAGGTATGCAAAAAATGTGTAAACAAAAAAGTGCACAAAATCCGAGCGTATTTGGCACCACTGATTGTGTATAAAAAGTGCACAATTTAGGTATGCAAAAAAAGTGTAAACAAAAAAGTGCACACAATCCGAGCGTATTTGGCACCTCTGATTGTGTATAAAAAGTGAACAATTTAGGTATACACTTTTTGTGCACAATTCAGTGTGCACTCATTATGCATAAGCAGAGGTGCCAAATACGCTCGCTTTTTGTGCACTTTTTTTTTTACACTTTTTTGCAAACTTTTTCTAGCTGGGAAAAACGTTCTAACTGCCGATTTGTCACCAATATCTCAGGAAGAATCAAACTGATTTCAAAAGTAATGGTAAGAAATTGATGCTGACATCCTCTGCTTTAACATAGACGCTATTTTAAGTCGGTATCTCTACCACCTAGACGTTGCAGGAGCAAAAAACCGTTCTAAATTTCGATATTTCTGATCGGTAGGGGCTAGCAACTTAAAATTAGGCAAGGTACATATTTATTACATATAAATGATCTTTAAGAACAGTTTCGAAAAAATTGGAAATTTAAAAAGGGGTGAAAATGCGCGAAAAGCGTTCTAAAAACGTTCTAAATTGCGATTTCTACTCAATCTCAGGAAATTCCAAAGCTATTTCAAAAGTAATGGTTGCAAAACAATGGTGACAGTCCCTGCTATAGCATAGGTTATATTTTATGTTGCTGTCACTACCATCTGAGGGTTGCAAAAGCAAAACATGTTCTAATTTGCGTTTTTTGCATAACTGAACGGTCTAACACTTTGAAGTATGGCATGGTATTTACTTACAAGATGCAACTGCTTTCTAAGAACTGTCGAAAGAAAATTTCAAATTTAAAAAGATGAAGTAAGCGAAAAGCGTTATAAAATACAATTTTTATGTAATCTTATCAAATACCAAACCGATTAAAAAAATAATGATGATAAATTGTTGGTGATAGAACCTGCTCAAACATAAGCTATATTTTATGTCTGTGCCACTACCACCAGAGGGTTGCAGGAGCTAAAAACTTTCTAAATTACGATTTCTGTGATACTGAAAAGGCTAGAAACTTTAAATACGGCATGGTAGTTACTTAAAAAATATAAATGTCCTCGAAGGACTGTCGAAAATAAATTCGAATTATAAAGGGGTGAAGTGAAGGGGAGGGGCGAAAAGCCTTCTAAAAAAAGTCCTAAATTACGATTTCTACGCAATCTCAGGGGATATAAACAAAATATAAAAGTAATAGTTGCGAATCAATGGTAACAGTCTCTGATCATACACAGGCTATATTTTATGCGATGATTCTGCTACCTGGTGTTCACAGGAACAACAAACGCTCTAAAAAAGGCCTTTAAAACTTTCTAAATTACGTTTCTGTGGAATATTAGGAAATAACAAACCAATTTCAAAATTAATGTTGGCAAATTAATGGTGACAGTTCCTATTTCAACATAGTCCTTTATGTTGAGAGAGGTGGTAGGACTTCGAATTTGACATGATAGTTAATTGACATGATAGTTACTGAACCGATTTCAAATATAATGGTGTAAAAATGATGGAGACAGATCTTGCTCCAAGATAGGCTATATTTTATATCTGTTTCCACTACCCCAGAGGAGATGCAGGAGCAAAATGAGCGAAAAGCGTTCTAAAAACGTTCTAAATGCCGATTTGACAGCAATATCTCCGGAAAAATCAAACTGATTTCAAAAGTAATTGTACGAAATTGGTGCTGACTGCCTCTGCTCTAACATGACGCTATTTTATGTCGGTATCACTATCACCTAAACGTTGCAGGAGCAAAAAAGCGTTCTAAATTTCGATTTTTGAGATCTGTAGGGGCTAGCAGCTTGAAATTAGGTAAGGTACGTATTTATTAGATACAAGTGATCTCTAAGAACAGGTTAGAAAAATTGGAAATTTAAATAGAGGTAAAAATGCGCGAAAAGTGTTCAAAAAACGTTCTAAATTGCGATTTCTATACTCAATCTCAGGAAATACCAAAGATATTTCAAAATAATGGTTGAAAATCAATGGTGACAGTCCCTGCTATAACATAGGTTATATTTTATGTTGCTGTCACTAGCATGTGAGGGTTGCAAAAGCAAAACATGTTCTAATTTGCGTTTTTTGCACAACTGAGGTGTCTAACACTCTGAAGTATGTCATGGTATTTACTTACAAGATGCAACTGCTTTCTAAGAACAGTCGAAAGAAAATTCCAAATTTAGAAAGATGAAGTGAGCAAAAAGCGTTATAAATTACAATTTTTATACAATTTTATCAAATACCAAACCGATTAAAAAAATAATGATGACAAATTGTTGGTGATAGAAACTGCTCAAACATAAGTCATATTTTACTTCTGTGCCACTACCACCAGAGGGTTGCAGGAGCTATAAACTTTCTAAATTGCGATTTCTGTGATACTGAAAATACTTTAAATATGGCATGGTAGTTACTTACAAAATATAAATGCCCTCGAAGGACTGTCGAAATTAAATTCGAATTAAAAAGGGGTGAAGCGAAGGGGAGATGCAAAAAGCATTCTAAAAAAGTCCTAAATTACGATTTCTATGAAATTTCATGGAATGTAAACCGATTATAAAAGTAATAGTTGAGAATCAATGGTAACAGCCTATGATCCTACACAGGCTATATTTTATGCCGATGATTCTACCACCTGGGGTTCACAGGAACAACAAACGTTCTAAAAAAGGCCTTTAAAAGCTTTCTAAATTACGTTTCTGTGGACTATTTGGAAAAAACAAAGCGATTTCAAAATTAATGTTGCAAATTAAGGGTGACAGTTCCTATTTCAATATCACTCTTTATGTTGAGAGAGGTGGTAGGACTTCGAATTTGACATGATAGTTAATTTTAAGATGTAAGAAGATGGTTTCTAAAAAATTCAAAACTTCAAATGAATACTGAAATGAGCGTATTAATAGGGCATAAAAGTTTCAAAATATTTTCTAAATTATCATTCATTTAGTTTTATTTCATTTTATTAATTTAAGTCTCATTTTTGCCTAATGCAGTGTAATAATGATGTTTAATCAAACTGTGTTTTAAATAGTAATTTTTGAATTATTCCTAAAAGTAATAAGTACCTTTTAATAAAAAAAATCTTTTAATAAAATAAAATATTACCTTTTAATAAAATAAAAATTTAGTTAGTACCTTTTAATAAAAATTAGACATATAAATATCACTTGGCATATTTCAATTATTACGCGAGCAAAGCCGCGGGGTTTGCTAGTCTATACTTCATCTATACTCCTATTATAAAGAGGAAAAAATTGTTTATTTGTCGGAGGTAAGCTCTGGAACTACCGAACCGATTCCAAAAGTAATGGTATCAAAATGATGGTGTGAGTCCAACTTAGAACATAGGCTATATCTTATGTCGGTGCCACTACCCCAACGGGGGTGTAGGAGCAAAAAACGTTGTAAAAATGCGATTTTAGCGTTACTTAAGGGCCTAGAAATATGAAAATTTGAATATTAGCTACTTATAATATATAAATGATGTCTAAGAACAGTTCTTAAACAATTCGAAATTTAAAAGGGGTGAAAATGCACAAAAAGCGTTCTAAAAAACGTTCTAAATGGTAGTTTCCACACAATCTCAGGAAATACCAAACCGATTTAAAAAATATTGGTGTCAAAATGATGGTGACAACGCCTGCTCCAAGATAGGCTATGTTTTATGTCGGTGTCACTACCCCAAAGGGGGTGCAGGAGCGAAAAACGTTCTAAAAATGCGATTTATGTGTTACTGAAGGGCCTAGAAATATGAAATTTGAAATATTAGTTACTTATAAGATATAAATGATGTCTAAGAACAGTTCTTAAAAAATTCGAAATTTAAAAGGGGTGAAAATGCACAAAAAGCGTTCTAAAAAACGTTCTAAATGGTAGTTTCTACACAATCTCAGGAAATACCAAACCGATTTAAAAAATATTGGTGTCTTAATGATGATGACAACGCTTGCTCCAAGATAGGCTAAGTTTTATGTCGGTGTCACTACCCCACAGGTGGTGCAGGAGCAAAAAACGTTCTAAAAATGCGATTTATGTGTTACTGAAGGGCTTAGAAATATGAAATTTGGAATGGTAGTTACTTATAAGATACTAATGATCCCTAAGGACATTTCTTTAAAAAATCGAAATTAATATGGGGTGAAAATAAGCGAAAAACGTTCTAAAAAACGTTCTAAATGGCGATTTTTACGTAATTTCAGAAAATACCAAAGTGTTTTCAAAAGTAATGGTGTCAAAAGGATGGTTACAACTCCTACTCCTACATAGGCAGCATTTTATATCGGTGCCATTACCCCTAAAGGGGGTGCAGGAGCAAATAAACGTTCGAAAATGCGTTTTTGTGTTATTGAAGGGCCTAGAAACATGAAATTTGGAATGGTAGTTACTTATAAAATATAAATGATCTCTAAGAACATTTCTTAAAAAAAGCGAAATTTAAAAGGGGTGAAAATGCGCGAAAAGAGTTCTAAAAAACGTTCAAAAAGGCGATTTCTACGCAATCTTAAAAAGTACCCAACCGGTTTCAAAAGTAATGGTTGGAAATTGAGGATGACAGCCCTTGCTCCAATATAGGATCTATATCATGTCATCGTTACTACCACCTTGCGGTTGCATTTAAAAAAAACGTTCTAAATTGTGATTTCTGTGATACTGAGGGGGCTAGAAACTTGAAATTTGGCATGGCAATTACTTATGAGATGTAAATGCGCTCTGAGAAGAGTTTCTTAAAAATTTGAAATTTAAATGGGGTAAAAATGAATTAAAAGCGTTCTAAAAACGTTCTAAATTGCGACTTCTACGCAATCTCGGGAAATATAAACGGTTTTCCGAAGAAATGGTTTCAAATTGTTGGTGACAGTCCCCGCTCGAACTAGCCTGTATTTTACATTGTTGTCACTACTACCTGGGGGTTACAGGAGAAAAAAAACTCTAAATTGCGTTTGTTGTGTTAAAGAGGGGGTCTAACATTTTAAATTTGGAATGGTAATTACTTCAAAGTTGCAATTGCTTTCTAAGAATTGTCGAAAGAAAATTCCAAATTTAAAAGGATGAAGTGAGAGAAAAGCGTTCTATGAGGTTCTAAATTACGATTTTTATGCAATCGTTTGAAATACGAAACGATTTCGAACACAATGGTTGCAAATTGATGGTGATAGAACCTGCTCAAACATAAGCTACATTTTATGTTGATGCCACAACCCCTAGAGGGTTGCAGGAGCAAAAAACTACCTAAATTGCGATATCTGCGGCACTGAAAGGGCTAGAAACTTTAAATATAGCACGATATTTACTTATAAAATATAGATATCCTCCAAGAACAGTTAAAATAAATTCGAAATTAAAAAGGGGTGAAGCGAAAAGAAGGAGCGAAAAGCATTCTAAAAGAGTCCTAAATTACGATTTCTATGGTATTTCAGGAAATAATAAACCGATTACAGAAGTTATTGGTTGCGAATCAAGAATAATAGTTCCTGATCCTATACGGGCTATATTTTATGCCGGTGTCAGTACCCCCTGGTTGGCAGGAGCAACAAGAAAGCCTTTAGAATCATCCAAATTCCGTTTTCTAAAAGATATTAGGAAATACCAACCCTTTTCGAGGTTAATGTTGGAAAAATAATGGTGACAGACTTTGTTTCAACACTTTTCGAGACATTCTGTTTCACCTCTGTTTCGGCATTTTATGTTGGTGCAACTAACACGAGAGAGGTGGTAGACTTTTACACAAGAAGCTTGGAATTTGATATTATGGTTAATTTTAAGATGTAAATGTGTTAAGATAGTTTAAAAAAAATTCAAATCTTCAAACGAATACTGAAATGAGTGTATGAAATGAGTATAAAAGTCTCAAAATACTTTCTAGATTATAATATATTTGGAATTTGTTTTAGTTCTTCTTATTAATTAAAATCTCATTTCTGTCTATTGCACTTTTATAATGAAGTTTAGTCAAACTGTGGCTTAATTTGTAATTTTTGAATTATTCGAAAAGTGTACTTCTAATAAAAAATAGTCATGCAAATATCACTTGGCATATTTCAACTATTACGCGAGCAAAGTCGCGGGGTTTGCTAGTTATACTCATATTATAAAGAGGAAAAAATTGTTTATTTGTCGGAAATAAGCTCAGGAACTACCGAACCGATTCCAAAAGTAATGGTATCAAAATGATGGTGTTCGCCCAACTTAGAACATAGGCTATATCTTATGTCGGTGCCACTACCCCAAAGGGGGTGCAGGAGCAAAAAACGTTCTAAAAATGTGATTTTTGCGTTACTGAAGGGCCTATAAATATGAAATTTGGAATATTAGTTACTTATAAGATATAAATGATGTCTAAGAGCAGTTCTTAAACAATTCGAAATTTAAAAGGGGTGAGAATGCACAAAAAGCGTTCTAAAAAACGTTCTAAATGGTAGTTTCGACATAATCTCAGGAAATACCAAACCGATTTCAAAAGTAATGGTATCAAAATGATAGTGACAACGTTTGCTCCAAGATAGGCTATGTTTTATGTCGGTACCACTACCCCAAAGAGGGTGTAGGAGCAAAAAACGTTCAAAAAATGCGATTTATGTGTTACTGAAGGGCCTAGAAATATGAAATTTGAAGTATCAGCTACTTATTAGATATAAAGGATTTGTAAGAACAGTTCTTAAACAATTCGAAATTTAAAAGGGGTGAAAATGCGCGAAAAGTGTTCTAAAAAACGTTCTAAATGGTGATTTCTACACAAGCTCATGAAATACCAAACCGATTAAAAAAATAATGGCGTCAAAATGATAGTAAGAATCCTTGCTCCAACATAGGCTATGTTTTATGTCGGTGCCACTACCCCAAAGGGGGTGCAGGAGAAAAACGTTCTAAATTGCGGTTTTTGCGTGAGGGAAGGGCCTTGAATCGTGAAATTTAGAATGTTAGTTAGTTATAAGATATCAATGATATCTAAGGACATTTCCTAAAAAAAATCGAAATTTAAAAGGGGGGTGCAAATCAAATGCGCAAAAAGCGTTGTAAAAAACGTTCTAAATTGCAATTTCTATGCAATCTCAGGAAATACTGAACCGATTTCAAATATAATGGTGTTAAAATGATGGTGACAGATCTTGCTCCAAGATAGGCTATATTTTATATCTGTTTCCACTAGCCCAGAGGAGATGCAGAAGCAAAATGAGGGAAAAGCGTTCTAAAAACGTTCTAAATGCCGATTTGTCACCAATATCTCAGGAAGAATCAAATTGATTTCAAACGTAATGGTAAGAAATTGATGCTGACAGCCTCTGCTCTAACATACACGCTATTTTAAGTTGGTATCACTATCACCTAGACGTTGCAGGAGCAAAAAAAAAGTTCCAAATTTCGATTTTTGTGATGGGTAGGGGCTATCAACTTAAAATTAGGCAAGGTACATATTTATTACATATAAATGATCTTTAAGAACAGTTTCGAAAAAATTGGAAATTTAAAAAGGGGTGAAAATGCGCGAAAAGCGTTCTAAAAACGTTCTAAATGGCGATTTCTACTCAATCTCAGGAAATTCCAAAGCTATTTCAAAAGTAATGGTTGCAAATCAATGGTGACAGACCCTGCTATAACATAGGTTATATTTTATGTTGCTGTCACTACCATCTGAGGGTTGCAAAAGCAAAACATGTTCTAATTTGCGTTTTTTGCATAACTGAAGGGTCTAACACTTTGAAGTATGGCATGTTATTTACTTACAAGATGCAACTGCTTTCTATGAACTGTCGAAAGAAAATTTCAAATTTAAAAAGATGAAGTGAGCGAAAAGCGTTATAAATTACAATTTTTATGTAATCTTATCAAATACCAAACCGATTAAAAAAATAATGATAACAAATTGTTGGTGATAGAACCTGCTCAAACATAAGCTATATTTTATGTCTGTGCCACTACCACCAGAGGGTTGCAGTAGCTAAAAACCTTCTAAATTGCGATTTCTGTGATACTGAAAGGGCTAGAAACTTTAAATATGGCATGGTTGTTACTTATAAAATATAAATGCCCTCGAAGGACTGTCGAAAATAAATTTGAATTAAAAAGGGGTGAAGTGAAGGGGAGGTACGAAAAGCATTCTAAAAAAGTCCTAAATTACGATTTCTACGCAATTTCAGGGAATATAAACCAAATATAAAAGTAATAGTTGCGAATCAATGGTAACAGTCTCTGATCCTACACAGGCTATATTTTAGGTCGATGATTCTACTACCTGGGATTCACAGGAACAACAAATGCTCTAAAAAGGGCCTTTAAAAGCTTTCTAAATTACGTTTCTGTGGAACATTAGGAAAAAACAATCCAATTTCAAAATTAATGTTGTCAAATTAATGGTGACAGTTCCTATTTCAACATAGTCCTTTATGTTGAGAGAGGTGGTAGGACTTGGAATTTGACATAATGGTTAATTTTAAGATGTAAGAAGATGGTTTCTAAAAATATTTTCTAAATTATTATTTATTTAGTTTTATTTCGTTTTATTAATTTAAGTCTCATTTCTGCCTTATGCAGTGTAACAATGATGTTTAATCAAACTGTGTTTTAAATAGTAATTTTTTTAATTATTCCTAAAAGTAATAAGTACCTTTTAATAAAATAAAATATTACCTTTTAATAAAATAAAAATTTAGTTAGTACCTTTTAATAAAAATTAAACATATAAATATCACTTGGCATATTTCAAATATTACGCGAGCAAAGCCGCGGGGTTTGCTAGTCATATTATAAAGAGGTAAAAATTGTTTATTTGTAGGAGGTAAGCTCTGGAACTACCGAACCGATTCCAAAAGTAATGGTATCAAAATGATGGTGTTAGTCCAACTTAGAACATAGGCTATATTTTATGTCGGTGCCACTAACCCAAAGGGGGTGCATGATCAAAAAACGTTCTAAAAACGCGGTTTTTGCGTTATTGAAGGGCCTAGAAATATGAAATTTGAATATTAGTTACTTATGAGATATAAATGATGTCTAAGAACAGTTCTTAAACAATTCGAAATTTAAAAGGGGTGAAAATGCACAAAAAGCGTTCTTAAAAACGGTCTAAATGGTATTTTCTACATAATCTCAGGAAATACCAAACCGATTTAAAAAAATATTGGTGTCAAAATGATGGTAACAACGCTTTCTCCAAGATAGGCTTTGTTTTATGTCGGTGCCACTACCCCACAGGGGGTGCAGGGGAAAAAGTTCTAAATTGCGGTTTTTGCGTTACGGAAGGGCCTAGAATCGTGAAATTTGGAATGGTAGTTAGTTATAAGATATCAATGATCTCTAAGGGCATTTCCTAAAAAAATCGAAATTTAAAAGGCAGTAAAATGCGCAAAAAGCGTTGTAAAAAACGCTCTAAATTGCGATTTCTATGCAATCTTAGGAAGTACTGAATCGATTTCAAATATAATGGTGTAAAAATTATGCTGACAGATCTCGCTCCAAGTTAGGCTATATTTTATATCTGTTACCACTACCCCAGAAGAGATGCAGGAGTAAAATGCGCAAAAAGCGTTCTAAAAACGTTTTAAATGCCGATTTGTCAGCGATATCTCAGGAAGAATCAAACTGATTTCAAAAGAAATGGTAGGAAATTGATGCTGACAAACTCTGCTCTATCATAGATGCTATTTTATGTCGGTATCACTATAACCTAGACGTTGCAGGAGCAAAAAAGTGTTCTAAATTTCGATTTTTGTGATCGGTACGGGCTAGCAACTTTAAATTAGGCAAGGTACATATTTATTAGATATAAACGGTCTTTTAGAACAGTTTCGAAAAAAATTAGAAAGTAAAAAAGGCGTGAAATGCGCGAAAAGCGTACTAAAAACGTTCTAAATTGCGATTTATACTCAATCTCAGGAAATAACAAATCTATTTCAAAAGTAATCGTTGCAAATCAATGGTGATAGTCCCTGCTATAACATATGTTATATTTTATGTTGCTGTCACAACCATCTGACAGTTGCAAAAGCAAAACATGTTCTAATTTGCGTTTTTTGCACAACTGAGGGATCTAACACTTTGAAGTATGGCATGGTATTTACTTACAAGTTGCAACTGCTTTCTAAGAACAGTTGAAAGAAAATTCCAAATTTAAAAAGATGAAGTAAGCGAAAAGCGTTATAAATTACAATTTTTATGCAATCTTATAAAATACTAAACCGATTAAAAAAATAATGATGACAAATTGTTGGTGTTAGGACCTGCTCAAACATAAGCTATATTTTATATCTGTGCCACTACCATCAGAGGGTTGCGGGAGCTAAAAACTTTCTAAATTACGATTTCTGTGATACTGAAAAGCCTAGAAACTTTAAATATGGCATGGTAGTTACTTATAAAATATAAATGCCCTCGAAGGACTGTTGAAAATAAATTCGAATTAAAAAGGGGTGAAGCGAAGGGGAGGTGTGAAAAGCATTCTAAAAAAATTCTAAATTACGATATGTATGCAATTTCAGGGAATATAAACCGATTATAAAAGTAATAGTTGCGAATCAATGGTAACAGTCTCTGATCCTACACAGGCGGATGATTCTACAACCTGGGGTTTACAGGAACAACAAACGTTCTATAAAAGGCCTTTAAAAGCTTTCTAAATTACGTTCCTGTGGAATATTAAAAATAACAAACCGATTTCAAAATCAATGTTGGCAAATTAATGGTGATAGTTCCTAATTCAACATAGCCCTTTCTGTTGAAAGAGATGGTAAGACTTAGAATTTGACATGATAGTTAATTTTAAGATGTAAGAAGATGGTTTCTAAAAAATTCAAAACTTCAAATGAATACTGAAATGAGCGTATTAAATGGGCATAAAGGTTTCAAAATATTTTCTAAATTATCATTTATTTAGTTTTATTAATGTAAGTCTCATTTCTGCCTAATGCAGTGTAATAATGATGTTTAATCAAACTGTGTTTTAAATAGTAATTTTTGAATTATTCTTAAAAGTAATAAGTAAAAATTTAGTTAGTACCTTTTAATAAAAATTAGACATATAAATAGCACGTGGCATATTTCAAATATTACGCGAGCAAAGCCGCGGGATTTGCTAGTCTATACTCCTATTATAAAGAGGAAAAAATTGTTTATTTGTAGGAGGTAAGCTCAGGAACTACCGAACCGATTCCAAAAGTAATGGTATCAAAATGATGGTGTTAGTCCAACTTAGAACATAGGCTATATCCTATGTCGGTGCCACTACCCCAGAGGGGGTGCAGGAGCAAAAAACGTTCTAAAATTGCGATTTTTGAGTAACTGAAGGGCCTAAAAATATGAAATTTGGAATATTAGTTACTTATCAGATATAAATGATGTCTAAGAACAGTTCTTAAACAATTCGAAATTTAAAAGGGGTGAAAATGCACAAAAAGCGTTCTAAAAAACGTTCTAAATGGTGATTTCTACACAATCTCAGGAAATACCAAACCGATTAAAAAAATAATGGCGTCAAAATGTTGGTGAAAACCCTTGCTTAAACATAGGCTATGTTTTATGTCGGTGCCACTACCCCAAGTGGGGTGCAGGAGAAAAACGTTCTAAATTGCTGTTTTTGCATGACGGAAGGGCATTGAATCGTGAAATTTAGAATGGTAGCTGGTTATAAGATATCAATGATCTCTAAGGACATTTTCTAAAAAAGTCGAAATTTAAAAGGGGGGTCAAAATGCGCAAAAAGCGTTGTAAAAAACTTTCTAAATTGCGATTTCTAGCAATCTCAGGAAATACTGAGCCGATTTCAAATATAATGGTGTAAAAATGATGGAGACAGATCTTGCTCCAAGATAGGCTATATTTTATATCTGTTTCCACTACCCCAGAGGAGATGCAGGAGCAAAATGAGCGAAAAGCGTTCTAAAAACGTTCTAACTGCCGATTTGTCACCAATATCTCAGGAAGAATCAAACTGATTTCAAAAGTAATGGTAAGAAATTGATGCTGACATCCTCTGCTTTAACATAGACGCTATTTTAAGTCGGTATCACTATCACCTAGACGTTGCAGGAGCAAATAACCGTTCTAAATTTCGAATTTTCTGATCGGTAGGGGCTAGCAACTTAAAATTAGGCAAGGTACATATTTATTAGATATAAACGGTCTTTTAGAACGGTCTTTTAGTCGTTCTAAATTGCGATTTCTACTCAATCTCAGGAAATTCCTAAGCTATTTCAAAAGTAATGGTTGCAAATCAATGGTGACAGTCCCTGCTATAGCATAGGTTATATTTTATGTTGCTGTCACTACCATCTGAGGGTTGCAAAAGCAAAACATGTTTTAATTTGCGTTTTTTGCATAACTGAAGGGTCTAACACTTTGAAGTATGGCATGGTATTTACTTACAAGATGCAACTGCTTTCTAAGAACTGTCGAAAGAAAATTTCAAATTTAAAAAGATGAAGTAAGCGAAAAGCGTTATAAATTACAATTTTTATGTAATCTTATCAAATACCAAACCGATTAAAAAAATAATGATGATAAATTCTTGGTGATAGAACCTGCTCAAACATAAGCTATATTTTATGTCTGTGCCACTACCACCAGAGGGTTGCAGGAGCTAAAAACTTTCTAAATTACGATTTCTGTGATACTGAAAAGGCTAGAAACTTTAAATATGGCATGGTAGTTACTTAAAAAATATAAATGTCCTCGAAGGACTGTCGAAAATAAATTCGAATTAAAAAGGGGTGAAGTGAAGGGGAGGGGCGAAAAGCCTTCTAAAAAAGTCCTAAATTACGATTTCTACGCAATTTCAGGGGATATAAACCAAATATAAAAGTAATAGTTGCGAATCAATGGTAACAGTCTCTGATCATACACAGGCTATATTTTATGCGATGATTCTACTACCTGGTGTTCACAGGAACAACAAACGCTCTAAAAAAGGCCTTTAAAACTTTCTAAATTACGTTTCTGTGGAATATTAGGAAATAACAAACCAATTTCAAAATTAATGTTGGCAAATTAATGGTGACAGTTCCTATTCCAACATGGCCCTTTATGTTGAGAGAGGTGGTAGGACTTCGAATTTACATGATAGTTAATTGACATGATAGTTACTGAACCGATTTCAAATATAATGGTGTAAAAATGATGGAGACAGATCTTGCTCCAAGATAGGCTATATTTTATATCTGTTTCCACTACCCCAGAGGAGATGCAGGAGCAAAATGAGCGAAAAGCGTTCTAAAAACGTTCTAAATGCCGATTTGACAGCAATATCTCCGGAAGAATCAAACTGATTTCAAAAGTAATTGTACGAAATTGGTGCTGACTGCCTCTGCTCTAACATGACGCTATTTTATGTCGGTATCACTATCACCTAAACGTTGCAGGAGCAAAAAAGCGTTCTAAATTTCGATTTTTGAGATCTGTAGGGGCTAGCAACTTGAAATTAGGCAATGTACGTATTTATTATATACAAGTGATCTCTAAGAACAGGTTAGAAAAATTGGAAATTTAAATAGAGGTAAAAATGCGCGAAAAGTGTTCAAAAAACGTTCTAAATTGCGATTTCTATACTCAATCTCAGGAAATACCAAAGATATTTCAAAATAATGGTTGAAAATCAATGGTGACAGTCCCTGCTATAACATAGGTTATATTTTATGTTGTTGTCACTAGCATCTGAGGGTTGCAAAAGCAAAACATGTTCTAATTTGCGTTTTTTGCACAACTGAGGGGTCTAACACTCTGAAGTATGTCATGGTATTTACTTACAAGATGCAACTGCTTTCTAAGAACAGTCGAAAGAAAATTCCAAATTTAAAAAGATGAAGTGAGCGAAAAGCGTTATAAATTACAATTTTTATACAATTTTATCAAATACCAAACCGATTAAAAAAATAATGATGACAAATTGTTGGTGATAGAACCTGCTCAAACATAAGTCATATTTTACTTCTGTGCCACTACCACCAGAGGGTTGCAGGAGCTATAAACTTTCTAAATTGCGATTTCTGTGATACTGAAAATACTTTAAATATGGCATGGTAGTTACTTGCAAAATATAAATGCCCCCGAAGGACTGTCGAAAATAAATTCGAATTAAAAAGGGGTGAAGCGAAGGGGAGATGCAAAAAGCATTCTAAAAAAGTCCTAAATTACGATTTCTATGCAATTTCAGGGAATGTAAACCGATTATAAAAGTAATAGTTGAGAATCAATGGTAACAGCCTATGATCCTACACAGGCTATATTTTATGCCGATGATTCTACCACCTGGGGTTCACAGGAACAACAAACGTTCTAAAAAAGGCCTTTAAAAGCTTTCTAAATTACGTTTCTGTGGACTATTTGGAAAAAACAAAGCGATTTCAAAATTAATGTTGCAAATTAAGGGTGACAGTTCCTATTTCAATATTACCCTTTATGTTGAGAGAGGTGGTAGGACTTCGAATTTGACAGGATAGTTAATTTTAAGATGTAAGAAGATGGTTTCTAAAAAATTCAAAACTTCAAATGAATACTGAAATGAGCGTATTAATAGGGCATAAAAGTTTCAAAATATTTTCTAAATTATAATTTATTTAGTTTTATTTCGTTTTATTAATTTAAGTCTCATTTTTGCCTAATGCAGTGTAATAATGATGTTTAATCAAACTGTGTTTTAAATAGTAATTTTTGAATTATTCCTAAAAGTAATAAGTACCTTTTAATAAAAAAAAAACCTTTTAATAAAATAAAATATTACCTTTTAATAAAATAAAAATTTAGTTAGTACCTTTTAATAAAAATTAGACATATAAATATCACTTGGCATATTTCAATTATTACGCGAGCAAAGCCGCGGGGTTTGCTAGTCATATTATAAAGAGAAAGAAATTGTTTATTTGTAGGAGGTAAGCTCAGGAACTACCGAACCGATTCCAAAAGTAATGGTATCAAAATTATGGTGTTCGCCCAACTTAGAACATAGGCTATATCTTATGTCGGTTCCACTACCCCAAAGGGGGTGCAGGAGCAAAAAACGTTTAAAAATGCGATTTTTGCGTTACTGAAGGGCCTAGAAATATGAAATTTGGAATATTAGTTACTTACAAGATATAAATGATGTCTAAGGACAGTTCTTAAACAATTCGAAATTTAAAAGGGGTGAGACTGCACAAAAAGTGTTCTAAAAAACGTTCTAAATGGTAGTTTCTACATAATCTCAGGAAATACCAAACCGATTTCAAAAGTAATGGTATCAAAATGATGGTGTTAGTCCAACTTAGAACATAGGCAATATTTTATGTCGGTGCCACTACCCCAAAGGGGGTGCAGGAGCAAAAAATGTTCTAAAAATGCGATTTTTGCGTTACTGAAGGACTTAGAAATATGAAATTTGGAATGTTAGTTGCTTGTAAGATATAAATGGTGTCTAAGAACAGTTCTTAAACAATTCGAAATTTAAAAGGGGTGTAAATGCTCAAAAAGCGTTCTAAAAAACGTTCTAAATTGTAGTTTCTACACAATCTCAAGAAATACCCAACCGATTTAAAAAATATTGGTGTCATAATGATGGTGACAACGCTTGCTCCAAGATAGGCTATGTTTTATGTCGGTGTCACTAACCCAAAGGGGTGTAGGAGCAAAAAACGTTCTAAAAATGCGATTTTAACGTTACTGAAGGGCCTAGAAATATGAAATTTTGAAAATTAGTTACATATATGATATAAATGATGTCTAAGAACAGTTCTTAAACAATTCGAAATTTGAAAGGGATGAAATAGCTCAAAAAGCGTTCTAAAAAACGTTCTAAATGGTAGTTTCTACACAATCTCAGTAAATAACAAACCGATTTAAAAAATATTGGTGTCATAATGATGGTGACAACGCTTGCTCCAAGATACGCTATATTTTATGTCGGTGTCACTACCCCAAAGGTGGTATAGGAGCAAAAAAACGTTCTAAACATGCGATTTTAGTGTTAAAAAGGGCCTAGAAATATGAAATTTTGAATATTAGTTACTTATAAGATATAAATGATGTCTAAGAACAGTTCTTAAACAATTCGAAATTGAAAAGGGGTGCAAATACTCAAAAAGCGTTCTAAAAAACGTTCTAAATTGTATTTTCTACAAAATCTCAGGAGATACCAAACCGATTTAAAAAAATATTGGTGTCAAAATGATGGTGACAACGCTTGCACCAAGATAGGCTATGTTTTATGTTGGTGTCATTAACTCAGAGGGGCTGTAGGAGCAAAAAACATTCTAAAAATGCGATTTTAGCGTTACTGAAGGGTCTAGAAATATGAAATTTTGAATATTAGTTACTTATAAGATATAAATGATGTCTAAGAACCGTTCTTAAACAATTCGAAATTTAAAAGAGGTGAAAATGCACAAAAAGCGTTCTAAAAAACGTTCTAAAAATGGGATTTTAGCGTTACTGAACGGCCTAGAAATATGAAATTTTGAATATTAGTTACTTGTAAGATATAAATGATGTCCAAGAACAGTTCTTAAACAATTCGAAATTTAAAAGGGGTGAAAATGCACAAAAAGCGTTCTAAAAAACGTTCTAAATGGTAGTTTCTACACAATCTCAGGAAATACTAAACCGATTTAAAAAATATTAGTGTCATAATGATGGTGACAACGCTTGCTCCAAGATAGGCTATATTCTATGTCGGTGTCAGTACCCCAAAGGGGGTGTAGGAGAAAACAACGTTCTAGAAATGCGATTTATCGTTACTGAAGGGCCTAGAAATATGAAATTTGGAATATTAGTGACTTATAAGCTATAAATGATGTCTAAGAACAGTTCTTAAACAATTCGAAATTTGAAAGGTATGAAAATGCACAAAAAGCATTCTAAAAAACGTTCTAAATGGTAGTTTCTACACAATCTCAGGAAATACTAAACCGATTTAGAAATTATTGGTGTCATAATGATGGTGACAACGCTTGCTCAAGATAGGCTATGTTTTATGTCGGTGCCACTACCCCAAAGGGGGTGTAGGTGCAAAAAACTTTCTAAACATGCGATTTTAACTTTATTGAAGGGCCTAGAAATATAAAATTTTGAAACTTACTTACATATATGACATAAATGTCTAAGAACAGTTCTTAAACAATTCGAAATTTGAAAGGGATGAAAATGCTCAAAACGCGTTCTAAAAAACCTTCTAAATGGTAGTTTCTACACAATCTCAGTAAATAACAAACCGATTTAAAAAATATTGGTGTCATAATGATGGTGACAACGCTTGCTCCAAGATAGGCTATGTTTTATGTCGGTGTCACTACCCCAAAGGGGGTGTAGGAGCAAAAAACGTTCTAAACATGCGATTTTAGTGTTAAAAAGGGCTTAGAAATATGAAATTATGAATATTAGTTACTTATAAGATATAAATGATGTCTAAGAACAGTTCTTAAACAATTCGAAATTTAAAAGGGGTGAAAATGCTCAAAAAGCGTTCTAAAAAACGTTCTAAATGGTAGTTTCTACACAATCTCAAGAAATACCAAACCGATTTAAAAAATATTGGTGTCATAATGATGGTGACAACGCTTGCTCCAAGATAGGCTATGTTTTATGTCGGTGTCACTACTCCAAAGGGGTGTAGGAGCAAAAAACGTTCTAACAATGCGATTTTAACGTTACTGAAGGGCCTAGAAATATGAAATTTTGAAAATTAGTTACATATATGATATAAATGGTGTCTAAGAACAGTTCTTAAAAAATTCGAAATTTGAAAAGGATGAAATAGCTCAAAAAGCGTTCTAAAAAACGTTCTAAATGGTAGTTTCTACACAATCTCAATAAATAACAAACCGATTTAAAAAATATTGGTGTCATAATGATGGTGACAACGCTTGCTCCAAGATAGGCTATATTTTATGTCGGTGTCACTACCCCAAACGGGGTGTAGGAGAGAAACGTTCTAAATCGCGGCTTTAGCGTTACAGAAGGGCCTAGAATCGTGAAATTTGGAAGGGTAGTTAGTTATAAGATATCAATGATCTCTAAGGACATTTCCTAAAAAAATCGAAATTTAAAAGGGTGTCAAAATACGCAAAAACCGTTGTAAAAAATTCTAAATTGCGATTTCTATGCAATCTCAAGAATTACTGAACCGATTTCTAATATAATGGTGTAAAAGTGATGAAGACAGATATTGCTCCAAGATAGGGTATATTTTATATCTGTTTCCACTACCCCAAAGGAGATGCAGGAGCAAAATGCGCGAAAAGCGTTCTAAAAAAGTTTTAAATGCCGATTTGCCGGCAATATCTCAGGAAGAATGAATCTTATTTCAAACGTAATAGTAGGAAATTGATGCTGACAGCCTCTGCTCTAACATAGACGCTATCACCGTCGGTATCTGCATCACCAAGACGTTGCAGGAGCTAAAAAGCGTTCTAAATTTCGATTTTTGTGATCGGTAGGGGCTAGCAACTTAAAATTTGCCAAGTTGCATATTTATTAGGTATAAAGGATTTTTAAGAACAGTTTCGAAAAAATTGGAAATTTAAAAAGGGGTGAAAATGCGCGAAAAACGACCTAAAAACGTTCTAAATTGCGATTTCTACTCAATCTAAGGAAATACCAAAACTATTTCAAAAGTAATGGTTGCAAATCAATGGTGACAGTCCCTGCTCTAACATACATTATATTTTATGTTGCTGTCACTACCATCTGAGTGTTGCAAAAGCAAAACATGTTCTAATTTGTATTTTTTGAACAACTGAGGGGTCTAAGACTTTGAAGTATTGCATGGTATTTACTTACAAGATGCAACTGCTTTCTAAGAACAGTCAAAAGAAAATTCCAAATTAAAAAAAATGAAGTGAGTGAAAAACTTTATAAATTATAATTTTTAAGCAAACTTATAAATTACCAAACCGATTAAAAAAATAATTATTTGCAAATTTTGGTGATAGAGTCTGCTCAAACATAAGCTATATTTTATGTCTGTTCCACTACCACCAGAGGGTTGCAGGAGCTAAAAACTTTTTAAATTGCGATTCCTGTGATACTGAAAAGGCTAGAAACTTTAAATATGACATGGTAGTTACTTATAAAATATAAATGCCCTCGAAGGAATATAAATTCGAATTAAAAAGGGGTGAAGCGGAGGGGAGGTGCGGAAAACATTCTAAAAAAGTTCTAAATTACGATTCTATGCAATTTCAGGGAATATAAACCAAATATAAAAGTAATAGTTGCGAGTCAATGGTAACAGTCTCTGATCCTACACAGGCTATATTTTATGCCGGTGATTCTATCACCTGGGGTTCACAGGAACAACAAACTTTCTAAAAAAGGGCTTTAAAATCTTTTTAAATTACGTTTCTGTGGAATATTAGGAAATAACAAACCGATTTCAAAATTAATTTTGGCAAATTAATGGTGACAGTTCCTGTTTCAACATAGCCCTTTATGTCGACAGAGGTGGTAGGACTTGGAATTTGACATGATGGTTAATTTTAAGATGTAAGAAGATGGTTTCTTAAAAATTCAAAACTTCAAATGAATACTGAAATGAGCGTATTAATTGAGCATAAAAGTTTCAAAATATTTTCTAAATTATCATTTATTTAGTTTTATTTCATTTTATTAATTTAAGTCTCATTTCTGCCTAATTCAGTGTAATAATGATGTTTATTCAAACTGTGTTTTAAATAGTAATTTTTGAATTATTCCTAAAAGTAATATGTACCTTTTAATAAAACAAACCTTTTAACAAAATAAAATATTACCTTTTAATAAAATAAAAATTTAGTTAGTACATTTTAATAAAAATTAGACATATAAATATCACTTGGCATATTTCAAATATTACGCGAGCAAAGCCGCGGGGTTTGCTAGTCTATACTCCTATTAAAAAGAGGAAAAAATTGTTTATTTGTCGGAGATAAGCTCTAAAAACTACCGAACCGATTCCAAAAGTAATGGTATCAAAATGAAGGTGTTAGTCCAACTTAGAACATAGGCTATATCTTATGTCGGTACCACTACCCCAAAGGGGGTGTAGGAGCAAAAAACGTTCTAAAAATGCTATTTTAGCGTTACTGAAGGGCTTAGAAATATGAAATTTTGAATATTAGTTACTTATAAGATATAAATGATGCCTAAGAACAGTTCTTAAAAAATTCGAAATTTGAAAAGGATGAAATAGCTCAAAAAGCGTTCTAAAAAACGTTCTAAATGGTAGTTTCTACACAATCTCAGGAAATACCAAACCGATTTAAAAAATATTGATGTCAAAATGATGGTGACAACGCTTGCTCCAAGATAGGCTATGTTTTATGTCGGTGTCACCAATACCCCAAAGGGGGTGTAGGAGCAAAAAACGTTCTAAAAATGCGATTTATGTGTTACTGAAGGGCCTAGAAATATGAAATTTGAAATATTAGCTACTTATTAGATATAAAGGATTTCTAAGAACAGTTCTTAAGCAATTCGAAATTTGAAAGTGGTGAAAATGCGCGAAAATCGTTCTAAAAAGCTTTCTAAATGGTGGTTTCTACACAATCTGAGGAAATACCAAACCGATTTATAAAATAATGGTGTCAAAATAAGGGTGTCAAAATGATGGTGACAACGCTTGCTCCAAGATAGGCTATGTTTTATGTAGGTGCCACTACCCCAAAGGGGGTGCAGAAGCAATAAACGTTTTAAAAATGCGATTTATGTGTTACTGAAGGGCCTAGAAATATGAAATTTGAAATATTAGCTACTTATTAGATATAAAGGATTTCTAAGAACAGTTCTTAAGCAATTCGCAATTTGAAAGGGGTGAAAATGCGCGAAAATCGTTCTAAAAAACGTTCTAAATGGTGGTTTCTACACAATCTCAGGAAATACCAAACCGATTTAAAAAATAATGGTGTCAAAATAAGGGTGTCAAAATGACGGTGACAACCCTCGCTCCAACATAGGCTATGTTTTGTGTCGGTGCCACTACCCCAATGGTGGTGCAGGAGCAAAAAACTTTCTAAAAATTCAATTTTTGCGTCACCGAAGGGCCTAGAAATATGAAATTTGAAATATTAGCTACTTATTAGATATAAAGGATTTCTAAGAACAGTTCTTAAACAATTCGAAATTTAAAAGGAGTGAAAATGCGCGAAAAGCTTTCTAAAACACGTTCTAATGGTGGTTTCTACACAATCTCAGGAAATACCAAATCGATCTAAAAAATAATGGCGTCAAAATTATGATGAAAACCCTTGCTCCGACAACGGCGATGTTTTATGTCGGTGCCACTATCCCAAAGGGGGTGCAAGAGCAAAAAACGTTCTAAATTGCGGCTTTTGCGTTACGGAAGGGCCTAGAATCGTGAAATTTGGAATGGTAGTTAGTTATAAGATATCAATGATCTCTTAAGGACATTTCCTAAAAAAATCGAAATTTAAAAGGGGGTCAAAATGCGCAAAAAGCGTTATAAAAAACTTTCTAAATTGCGATTTCTATGTAATCTTAGGAAGTACTGAACCGATTTCAAATATAATGGTGTAAAAATGATGGCGACAGTTCTTGCTCCAGGGTAGGGTATATTTTATATCTGTTTCCACTACCCCAGAGGAGATGCAGGAGCAAAATGCGCGAAAAGCAATCTAAAAACGTTCTAGATGCCGATTTGTCGGGAACATCTCAGGAAGAATGAATCTGATTTCAAACGTAATGGTAGGAAATTGATGGTGACAGCCTCTGCTCTAACATAGACGCTATTTTATGTCGGTATCACTATCACCAAGACGTTGCAGGAGCAAAAAAGCGTTCTAAATTTCGATTTTTGTGATCGGTAGGGGCTAGCAACTTAAAATTTGGAAAGGTACATATTTATTAGCTATAAATGATCTTTAAGAACAGTTTCGAAAAAATTGGAAATTTAAAAAGGGGTGAAAATGCGCGAAAAGCGTCCTAAAATCTTTCTAAATTGCGATTTCAACTCAATTTAAGGAAATACCAAAGCTATTTCAAAAGAAATGGTTGCAAATCAATGGTGACAGTCCCTGCTATAACATAGGTTATATTTTATGTTGCTGTCACTACCATCTGAGTGTTGCAAAAGCAAAACATGTTGTAATTTGCATTTTTTTGCACAACTGAGGGGTCTAACACTTTGAAGTATGGCATGGTATTTACTTACAAGATGCAACTCCTTTCTAAGAACAGTCGAAAGAAAATTCCAAATTTAAAAAAAATGAAGTGAGTGAAAAGCGTTATAAATTACAATTTTAAGCAAACTTATAAATTACCAAACCGATTAAAAAAATAATGATGACAAATTTTTGTGATAGAACCTGCTCAAACATAAGCTATATTTTATGTCTGTTCCACTAACACCAGAGGGTTGCAGGAGCTAAAAACTTTCTAAATTGCGATTTCTGTGATACTGAAAAGGCTAGAATCTTTAAATATAACATGGTAGTTACTTATAAAATATAAATGCCCTCGAAGGAATGTCGAAAATAAATTCGAATTAAAAAGGGGTGAAGCGAAGGGGAGGTGTGAAAAGCATTCTAAAAAGTTCTAAATTACGATTCTATGCAATTTCAGGGAATATAAACCGATTATAAAAGTAATAGTTGCGAATCAATGGTAATCGTCTCTGATCCTACACAGGCTATATTTTATGCCGGTGATTCTACGACCTGGGGTTCACAGGAACAACAAACGTTCTAAAAAAGGGCTTTAAAATCTTTTTAAATTACGTTTCTGTGGAATATTAGGAAATAACAAACCGATTTCAAAACTAATGTTGGCAAATTAATGGTGACAGTTCCTGTTTCAACATAGTCCTTTGTGAGGTGGTAGGACTCTGAATTCGACACGATGGTTAATTTTTAGATGTAAGAAGATGGTTTCTAAAAAAATCAAAACTTCAAATCAATACTGAAATGAGCGTATTAATTGAGCATAAAAGTTTCAAAATATTTTCTAAATTATCATTTATTTAGTTTTATTTCATTTTATTAATTTAAGTCTCATTTCTGCCTAATACAGTGTAATAATGATGTTTAGTCAAACTGTGTTTTAAATAGTAATTTTTAAATTATTTCTAAAAGTAGTAAGTACCTTTTAATAAAATAAAATATTACCTTTTAATAAAATAAAAATTTAGTTAGTACGTTTTGATAAAAATTAGACATATAAATATCACTTGGCATATTTCAAATATTACGCGAGCAAAGCCGCGGGGTTTGCTAGTCATCTATACTTCCTATTATAAAGAGGAAAAAATTGTTTATTTGTCGGAGGTAAGCTCTGGAACTACCGAACCGATTCCAAAAGTAATGCTATCAAAATGATGGTGTTAGTCCAACTTAGAACATAGGCTATATCTTATGTCGGTGCCACTACCCCAAAGGGGGTATAGGAGCAAAAAACTTTCTAAAAATGCGATTTTAGCGTTACTGAAGGGCCTAGAAATATGAAATTTGGAATATTAGTTACTTATAAGATATAAATGATGTCTAAGAACAGTTCTTAAACAATTCAAAATTTAAAAGGGGCGAAAATGCACAAAAGCGTTCTAAAAAACGTTCTAAATGGTAGTTTCTACACAATCTCAGGAAATACCAAACCGATTTAGAAATTATTGGTGTCATAATGATGGTGACAACGCTTGCTCAAGATAGGCTATGTTTTATGTCGGTGCCACTACCCCAAAGGGGGTGTAGGTGCAAAAAACTTTCTAAACATGCGATTTTAACTTTATTGAAGGGCCTAGAAATATAAAATTTTGAAACTTACTTACATATATGACATAAATGTCTAAGAACAGTTCTTAAACAATTCGAAATTTGAAAGGGATGAAAATGCTCAAAACGCGTTCTAAAAAACCTTCTAAATGGTAGTTTCTACACAATCTCAGTAAATAACAAACCGATTTAAAAAATATTGGTGTCATAATGATGGTGACAACGCTTGCTCCAAGATAGGCTATGTTTTATGTCGGTGTCACTACCCCAAAGGGGGTGTAGGAGCAAAAAACGTTCTAAACATGCGATTTTAGTGTTAAAAAGGGCTTAGAAATATGAAATTATGAATATTAGTTACATATAAGATATAAATGATGTCTAAGATCAGTTCTTAAACAATTCGAAATTTAAAAGGGGTGAAAATGCTCAAAAAGCGTTCTAAAAAACGTTCTAAATGGTAGTTTCTACACAATCTCAAGAAATACCAAACCGATTTAAAAAATATTGGTGTCATAATGATGGTGACAACGCTTGCTCCAAGATAGGCTATGTTTTATGTCGGTGTCACTACTCCAAAGGGGTGTAGGAGCAAAAAACGTTCTAACAATGCGATTTTAACGTTACTGAAGGGCCTAGAAATATGAAATTTTGAAAATTAGTTACATATATGATATAAATGGTGTCTAAGAACAGTTCTTAAAAAATTCGAAATTTGAAAAGGATGAAATAGCTCAAAAAGCGTTCTAAAAAACGTTCTAAATGGTAGTTTCTACACAATCTCAATAAATAACAAACCGATTTAAAAAATATTGGTGTCATAATGATGGTGACAACGCTTGCTCCAAGATAGGCTATATTTTATGTCGGTGTCACTACCCCAAACGGGGTGTAGGAGAGAAACGTTCTAAATCGCGGCTTTAGCGTTACAGAAGGGCCTAGAATCGTGAAATTTGGAAGGGTAGTTAGTTATAAGATATCAATGATCTCTAAGGACATTTCCTAAAAAAATCGAAATTTAAAAGGGTGTCAAAATACGCAAAAACCGTTGTAAAAAATTCTAAATTGCGATTTCTATGCAATCTCAAGAAGTACTGAACCGATTTCTAATATAATGGTGTAAAAGTGATGAAGACAGATATTGCTCCAAGATAGGGTATATTTTATATCTGTTTCCACTACCCCAAAGGAGATGCAGGAGCAAAATGCGCGAAAAGCGTTCTAAAAAAGTTTTAAATGCCGATTTGCCGGCAATATCTCAGGAAGAATGAATCTTATTTCAAACGTAATAGTAGGAAATTGATGCTGACAGCCTCTGCTCTAACATAGACGCTATCACCGTCGGTATCTGCATCACCAAGACGTTGCAGGAGCTAAAAAGCGTTCTAAATTTCGATTTTTGTGATCGGTAGGGGCTAGCAACTTAAAATTTGCCAAGTTGCATATTTATTAGGTATAAAGGATTTTTAAGAACAGTTTCGAAAAAATTGGAAATTTAAAAAGGGGTGAAAATGCGCGAAAAACGACCTAAAAACGTTCTAAATTGCGATTTCTACTCAATCTAAGGAAATACCAAAACTATTTCAAAAGTAATGGTTGCAAATCAATGGTGACAGTCCCTGCTCTAACATACATTATATTTTATGTTGCTGTCACTACCATCTGAGTGTTGCAAAAGCAAAACATGTTCTAATTTGTATTTTTTGAACAACTGAGGGGTCTAAGACTTTGAAGTATTGCATGGTATTTACTTACAAGATGCAACTGCTTTCTAAGAACAGTCAAAAGAAAATTCCAAATTAAAAAAAATGAAGTGAGTGAAAAACTTTATAAATTATAATTTTTAAGCAAACTTATAAATTACCAAACCGATTAAAAAAATAATTATTTGCAAATTTTGGTGATAGAGTCTGCTCAAACATAAGCTATATTTTATGTCTGTTCCACTACCACCAGAGGGTTGCAGGAGCTAAAAACTTTTTAAATTGCGATTCCTGTGATACTGAAAAGGCTAGAAACTTTAAATATGACATGGTAGTTACTTATAAAATATAAATGCCCTCGAAGGAATATAAATTCGAATTAAAAAGGGGTGAAGCGGAGGGGAGGTGCGGAAAACATTCTAAAAAAGTTCTAAATTACGATTCTATGCAATTTCAGGGAATATAAACCAAATATAAAAGTAATAGTTGCGAGTCAATGGTAACAGTCTCTGATCCTACACAGGCTATATTTTATGCCGGTGATTCTATCACCTGGGGTTCACAGGAACAACAAACTTTCTAAAAAAGGGCTTTAAAATCTTTTTAAATTACGTTTCTGTGGAATATTAGGAAATAACAAACCGATTTCAAAATTAATTTTGGCAAATTAATGGTGACAGTTCCTGTTTCAACATAGCCCTTTATGTCGACAGAGGTGGTAGGACTTGGAATTTGACATGATGGTTAATTTTAAGATGTAAGAAGATGGTTTCTTAAAAATTCAAAACTTCAAATGAATACTGAAATGAGCGTATTAATTGAGCATAAAAGTTTCAAAATATTTTCTAAATTATCATTTATTTAGTTTTATTTCATTTTATTAATTTAAGTCTCATTTCTGCCTAATTCAGTGTAATAATGATGTTTATTCAAACTGTGTTTTAAATAGTAATTTTTGAATTATTCCTAAAAGTAATATGTACCTTTTAATAAAACAAACCTTTTAACAAAATAAAATATTACCTTTTAATAAAATAAAAATTTAGTTAGTACATTTTAATAAAAATTAGACATATAAATATCACTTGGCATATTTCAAATATTACGCGAGCAAAGCCGCGGGGTTTGCTAGTCTATACTCCTATTAAAAAGAGGAAAAAATTGTTTATTTGTCGGAGATAAGCTCTAAAAACTACCGAACCGATTCCAAAAGTAATGGTATCAAAATGAAGGTGTTAGTCCAACTTAGAACATAGGATATATCTTATGTCGGTACCACTACCCCAAAGGGGGTGTAGGAGCAAAAAACGTTCTAAAAATGCTATTTTAGCGTTACTGAAGGGCTTAGAAATATGAAATTTTGAATATTAGTTACTTATAAGATATAAATGATGCCTAAGAACAGTTCTTAAAAAATTCGAAATTTGAAAAGGATGAAATAGCTCAAAAAGCGTTCTAAAAAACGTTCTAAATGGTAGTTTCTACACAATCTCAGGAAATACCAAACCGATTTAAAAAATATTGATGTCAAAATGATGGTGACAACGCTTGCTCCAAGATAGGCTATGTTTTATGTCGGTGTCACCAATACCCCAAAGGGGGTGTAGGAGCAAAAAACGTTCTAAAAATGCGATTTATGTGTTACTGAAGGGCCTAGAAATATGAAATTTGAAATATTAGCTACTTATTAGATATAAAGGATTTCTAAGAACAGTTCTTAAGCAATTCGAAATTTGAAAGTGGTGAAAATGCGCGAAAATCGTTCTAAAAAGCTTTCTAAATGGTGGTTTCTACACAATCTGAGGAAATACCAAACCGATTTATAAAATAATGGTGTCAAAATAAGGGTGTCAAAATGATGGTGACAACGCTTGCTCCAAGATAGGCTATGTTTTATGTAGGTGCCACTACCCCAAAGGGGGTGCAGAAGCAATAAACGTTTTAAAAATGCGATTTATGTGTTACTGAAGGGCCTAGAAATATGAAATTTGAAATATTAGCTACTTATTAGATATAAAGGATTTCTAAGAACAGTTCTTAAGCAATTCGAAATTTGAAAGGGGTGAAAATGCGCGAAAATCGTTCTAAAAAACGTTCTAAATGGTGGTTTCTACACAATCTCAGGAAATACCAAACCGATTTAAAAAATAATGGTGTCAAAATAAGGGTGTCAAAATGACGGTGACAACCCTCGCTCCAACATAGGCTATGTTTTGTGTCGGTGCCACTACCCCAATGGTGGTGCAGGAGCAAAAAACTTTCTAAAAATTCAATTTTTGCGTCACCGAAGGGCCTAGAAATATGAAATTTGAAATATTAGCTACTTATTAGATATAAAGGATTTCTAAGAACAGTTCTTAAACAATTCGAAATTTAAAAGGAGTGAAAATGCGCGAAAAGCTTTCTAAAACACGTTCTAATGGTGGTTTCTACACAATCTCAGGAAATACCAAATCGATCTAAAAAATAATGGCGTCAAAATTATGATGAAAACCCTTGCTCCGACAACGGCGATGTTTTATGTCGGTGCCACTATCCCAAAGGGGGTGCAAGAGCAAAAAACGTTCTAAATTGCGGCTTTTGCGTTACGGAAGGGCCTAGAATCGTGAAATTTGGAATGGTAGTTAGTTATAAGATATCAATGATCTCTTAAGGACATTTCCTAAAAAAATCGAAATTTAAAAGGGGGTCAAAATGCGCAAAAAGCGTTATAAAAAACTTTCTAAATTGCGATTTCTATGTAATCTTAGGAAGTACTGAACCGATTTCAAATATAATGGTGTAAAAATGATGGCGACAGTTCTTGCTCCAGGGTAGGGTATATTTTATATCTGTTTCCACTACCCCAGAGGAGATGCAGGAGCAAAATGCGCGAAAAGCAATCTAAAAACGTTCTAGATGCCGATTTGTCGGGAACATCTCAGGAAGAATGAATCTGATTTCAAACGTAATGGTAGGAAATTGATGGTGACAGCCTCTGCTCTAACATAGACGCTATTTTATGTCGGTATCACTATCACCAAGACGTTGCAGGAGCAAAAAAGCGTTCTAAATTTCGATTTTTGTGATCGGTAGGGGCTAGCAACTTAAAATTTGGAAAGGTACATATTTATTAGCTATAAATGATCTTTAAGAACAGTTTCGAAAAAATTGGAAATTTAAAAAGGGGTGAAAATGCGCGAAAAGCGTCCTAAAATCTTTCTAAATTGCGATTTCAACTCAATTTAAGGAAATACCAAAGCTATTTCAAAAGAAATGGTTGCAAATCAATGGTGACAGTCCCTGCTATAACATAGGTTATATTTTATGTTGCTGTCACTACCATCTGAGTGTTGCAAAAGCAAAACATGTTGTAATTTGCATTTTTTTGCACAACTGAGGGGTCTAACACTTTGAAGTATGGCATGGTATTTACTTACAAGATGCAACTCCTTTCTAAGAACAGTCGAAAGAAAATTCCAAATTTAAAAAAAATGAAGTGAGTGAAAAGCGTTATAAATTACAATTTTAAGCAAACTTATAAATTACCAAACCGATTAAAAAAATAATGATGACAAATTTTTGTGATAGAACCTGCTCAAACATAAGCTATATTTTATGTCTGTTCCACTAACACCAGAGGGTTGCAGGAGCTAAAAACTTTCTAAATTGCGATTTCTGTGATACTGAAAAGGCTAGAATCTTTAAATATAACATGGTAGTTACTTATAAAATATAAATGCCCTCGAAGGAATGTCGAAAATAAATTCGAATTAAAAAGGGGTGAAGCGAAGGGGAGGTGTGAAAAGCATTCTAAAAAGTTCTAAATTACGATTCTATGCAATTTCAGGGAATATAAACCGATTATAAAAGTAATAGTTGCGAATCAATGGTAATCGTCTCTGATCCTACACAGGCTATATTTTATGCCGGTGATTCTACGACCTGGGGTTCACAGGAACAACAAACGTTCTAAAAAAGGGCTTTAAAATCTTTTTAAATTACGTTTCTGTGGAATATTAAGAAATAACAAACCGATTTCAAAACTAATGTTGGCAAATTAATGGTGACAGTTCCTGTTTCAACATAGTCCTTTGTGAGGTGGTAGGACTCTGAATTCGACACGATGGTTAATTTTTAGATGTAAGAAGATGGTTTCTAAAAAAATCAAAACTTCAAATGAATACTGAAATGAGCGTATTAATTGAGCATAAAAGTTTCAAAATATTTTCTAAATTATCATTTATTTAGTTTTATTTCATTTTATTAATTTAAGTCTCATTTCTGCCTAATACAGTGTAATAATGATGTTTAGTCAAACTGTGTTTTAAATAGTAATTTTTAAATTATTTCTAAAAGTAGTAAGTACCTTTTAATAAAATAAAATATTACCTTTTAATAAAATAAAAATTTAGTTAGTACCTTTTGATAAAAATTAGACATATAAATATCACTTGGCATATTTCAAATATTACGCGAGCAAAGCCGCGGGGTTTGCTAGTCATCTATACTTCCTATTATAAAGAGGAAAAAATTGTTTATTTGTCGGAGGTAAGCTCTGGAACTACCGAACCGATTCCAAAAGTAATGCTATCAAAATGATGGTGTTAGTCCAACTTAGAACATAGGCTATATCTTATGTCGGTGCCACTACCCCAAAGGGGGTATAGGAGCAAAAAACTTTCTAAAAATGCGATTTTAGCGTTACTGAAGGGCCTAGAAATATGAAATTTGGAATATTAGTTACTTATAAGATATAAATGATGTCTAAGAACAGTTCTTAAACAATTCAAAATTTAAAAGGGGCGAAAATGCACAAAAGCGTTCTAAAAAACGTTCTAAATGGTAGTTTCTACACAATCTCAGGAAATACCAAACCGATTTAAAAGATATTGGTGTCATAATGATGGTGACAACGCTTGCTCCAAGATAGGCTATGTTTTATGTCGGTGTCACTACCCCAAAGGGGGTGTAGGAGCAAAAAACGTTCTAAAAAATGCGATTTTAGCGTTACTGAAGGGCCTAGAAATATGAAATTTTGAATATTAGTTATAAGATACAAATGATGTCTAAGAACTGTTCTTAAACAGTTCGAAATTTAAAAGGGGTGAAAATGTACAAAAAGCGTTCTAAAAACGTTCTAAATGGTACTTTCTACACAATCTCAGGAAATACTAAACCGATTTAAAAAATATTGGTGTCATAATGATGGTGACAACGCTTGCTCCAAGATAGGCTATGTTTTATGTCGGTGTCACTACCCCAAAGGGGGTGTAGGAGCAAAAAACGTTCTAAAAATGCGATTTTAGCGTTACTGAAGGGCCTAGAAATATGAAATTTTGAATATTAGATACTTATAAGATGTAAATGATGTCTAAGAACAGTTCTTAAACAATTCGAAATTTAAAAGGTGTGAAAATGCACAAAAAGCGTTCTAAAAAACGCTCTAAATGGTAGTTTCTACACAATCTCAGGAAATACCAAACCGATTTAAAAAATATTGGTGTCATAATGATGCTGACAACGCTTGCTCCAAGATAGGCTATGTTTTATGTCGGTGTCACTACCCCAAAGGGGGAGTAGGAGCAAAAAATGTTCTAAAAATGCGATTTTAGCGTTACTGAAGGGCCTAGAAATGGTAGCCTCTAAATGGTAGTTTCTACACAATCTCAGGAAATACCAAACCGATCTAAAAAATAATGGCGTCAAAATGATGGTGACAACCCTAGCTCCAACATTGGCGATGTTTTATGTCGGTGCCACTACCCCAAGGGGGGCGCAGGAGAAAAGCGTTCTAAATTGCGGCTTTAGCGTTACGGAAGGGCCTAGAATCGTGAAATTTGGAATGGTAGTTAGTTATAAGATATCAATGATCTCTAAGGACATTTCCTAAAAAAATCGAAATTTAAAAGGGGGTCAAAATGCGCAAAAAGCGTTGTAAAAAATTCTAAATTGCGATTTCTATGCAATCTCAGGAATTACTGAAAATATTTCAAATATAATGGTGTAAAAGTGATGGTGAAAGATCTTGCTCCGAGATAGGCTATATTTTATATCTGTTTCCACTACCCCAGAGGAGATGCACGCGCAAAATGAGCGAAAAGCGTTCTAAAAACGTTTTAAATGCCCATTTGTCGGCAATATCTCAGGAAGAATGAATCTTATTTCAAACGTAATGGTAGGACATTGATGGTGACAGCCTCTGCTCTAACATAGACGCTATTTTGTGTCGGTATCACTATCACCAAGACGTTGCAGGAGCTAAAAACGTTCTAAATTTCGATTTTTGTGATCGGTAGGGGCTAGCAACTTAAAATTATGCAAGGTGCATATTTATTAGGTATAAATGATTTTTAAGAACAGTTTCGATAAAATTGGAATGCGCGAAAAAGGTGAAAATGCGCGAAAAGCGAGCTAAAAACGTTCTAAATTGCGATTTCTACTCAATCTAAGAAAATACCAAAGCTATTTCAAAAGTAATGGTTGCAAATCAATGGTGACAGTCCCTGCTGTAACATAGATTATATTTTATGTTGCTGTCACTACCATCTGAGGGTTTCAAAAGCAAAAACATGTTCTAATTTGCGTTTTTTTACAACTGAGGGGTGTAACACTTTGAAGTATGGCATGGTATTTACTTACAAGATGCAACTTCTTTCTAAGAACAGTCAAAAGAAAATTCCAAATTTAAGAAAATGAAGTGAGCGAAAAGCGTTATAAATTACAATTTATAAGCAAACTTATAAATTACCAAACCGATTAAAAAAATAATGATGACAAATTTTGGTGATAGAACCTGCTCAAACATAAGCTATATTTTATTTCTGTTCCACTACCACCAGATGGTTGCAGGAGCTAAAAACTTTCTAAATATCGATTTCTGTGATACTGAAAAGGCTAGAAACTTTAAATATGACATGGTAGTTACTTATAAAATATAAATGCCCTCGAAGGTACCTCGAATATAAATTCGAATTAAAAAGGGGTGAAGCGGAGGGGAGGTGCGAAAAGCATTCTAAAAAAGTTCTAAATTACGATTCTATGCAATTTCAGGGAATATAAACCGATTATAAAAGTAATAGTTGCGAATCAGTGGTAACAGTCTCTGATCCTACACAGGCTATATTTTATGCCGGTGATTCTACCACCTGGGGTTCACAGGAACAACAAACTTTCTACAAAATGGCTTTAAAAGCTTTTTAAATTACGTTTCTGTGGAATATTAGGAAATAACAAACCGATTTCAAAATTAATTTTGGCAAATTAAGGGTGACAGTCCCTGTTTCAACATAGCCTTTTATGTCGAGAAAGGTGGAAGGACTTGGAATTTGACATAATGGTTAATTTTAAGATGTAAGAAGATGGTTTCTAAAATATTCAAAACTTCAAATGAATACTGAAATGAGCGTATCAATTGAGCATAAATGTTTCAAAATATTTTCTAAATTATCATTTATTTAGTTTTATTTCATTTTATTAATTTAAGTCTCATTTCTACCTCATGCAGTGTAATAATGATGTTTAATCAAACTGTGTTTCAAATAGTAATTTTTGAATTATTCCTAAAAATAATAAGTACCTTTTAATAGAAAAAACTTAATAAAGTAAAATATTACCTTTTAATAAAATAAAAATTTAGTTAGTACCTTTTAATAAAAATTAGACATATAAAAATCACGTTGCATATTTCAAATATTACGCTAGTCTATACTCCTATTATAAAGAGGAAAAAATTGTTTATTTGTCGGAGGTAAGCTCAGGAACTACCGAACCGATTCGAAAAGTAATGGTATCAAAATGATGGTGTTAGTCCAACTTAGAACATAGGCTATATCTTATGTCGGTGCCACTACCCCAAAGGGGGTGCAGGAGCAAAAAACGTTCTAAAAATGCGATTTTTGCGTTACTGAAAGGCCTAGAAATATGAAATTTGGAATATTAGTTACTTATAAGATATAAATTATGTCTAAGAACAGTTCTTAAACAAATCCAAATTTAAAAGGTGTGAAAATGCACAAAAAGCATTCTAAAAAACGTTCTAAATGGTAGTTTCTACATAATCTCAGGAAATACCAAACCAATTTATAAAATATTGGTGTCAAAATGATGGCGACAACACTTGCTCCAAGATAGGCTATGTTTTATGTCGGTGCCACTGCCCGAAAAGGTGTGCAGAAGCAAAAAACGTTCTAAAAATGCGATTTATGTGTTACTGAAAAGCCTAGAAATATAAAATTTGGAATATTAGTTATTTATAAGATATAAATGACGTCTAAGAACAGTTCTTAAACAATTCGAAATTTAAAAGGGGTGAAAATGCACAAAAAGCGTTCTAAAAAACGTTCTAAATGGTAGTTTCTGCATAATCTCAGGAAATACCAAACCGATTTAAAAAGTAATGGTATCGAAATGATGGTGTTAGTCCGACTTAGAACATAGGTTATACTTTATGTCGGTGCCACTACCCGAAAGGGGGTGAAGGAGCAAAAAATGTTCTATAACGCGATTTTTGCGTTACTGAAGGCCTAGAAATGTGAAATTTGGAATATTAGTTACTTATAATATATAAATGATGTCTAAGAAGAGTTCTTAAACAATTCGAAATTTAAAAGGGGTGAAAATGCACAAAAAGCGTTCTAAAAAACGTTCTAAATGGTAGTTTCTACATAATCTCAGGAAATACCAAACCGATTTAAAAAGTAATGGTATCAAAACGATGGTGTTAGTCCAACTTAGAACATAGGCTATATTTTATGTCGGTGCCACAGGGCTCCCAAATGGTTTTGCCAACTGAATACCAATAACTTTTAACAGAAAATTTTATGGTAGGTTTGCACTAGAATTAACTTTCAAAGGTGGTTTCGATGTGGTTTATAAGAAAAATCTAAAAAGATAATTTTTCTAAAATAATATTGGTATTCAGTTGGCGGACCATTTGGGAGCCCTGGTGCCACTACCCCAAAGGGGGTGCAGGAGCAAAAAAAGTTCTAAAAATGCGATTTTTGCGTTACTGAAGGGGCTAGAAATATGAAATTTGGAATATTAGTTACTTATAAAATATAAATGATGTCTAAGAACAGTTCTTAAACAATTCGAAATTTAAAACGAGTGAAAATGCACAAAAAGCGTTCTAAAAAACGTTCTAAATGGTAGTTTCTACATAATCTCAGGAAATACCAAACCGATTTAAAAAATATTGGTGTCAAAATGATAGTGGCAACGTTTGCTCCAAGATTGGCTATGTTTTATGTCGGTGCCACTACCCCAAAGGGGGTGTAGGAGCAAAAAATGTTCTAAAAATGCGATTTATGTGTTACTGAAGGGCCTAGAAATATGAAATTTGAAGTATCAGCTACTTATTAGATATAAAGGATTTCTAAGGACAGTTCTTAAACAATTCGAAATTTAAAAGGAGTGAAAATGTGCGAAAAGCGTTCTAAAATACGTTCTAAATGGTGATTTCTACACAATCTCAGGAAATACCAAACCGATTAAAAAATAATGGCTTCAAAATGATGGTGAAAACCCTTGCTCCAACATAGGCTATGTTTTATGTCGGTGCCACTATCCCAAAGGGGGTGCAGGAGAAAAACGTTCTAAATTGCGGTTTTTGCGTGACGGAAGGGCCTTGAATCGTGAAATTTAGAATGGTAGTTAGTTATAAGATATCAATGATCTCTAAGGACATTTCCTAAAAAAATCGAAATTTAAAAGGGGAGTCAAAAAGCGATGTGAAAAACGTTCTAAATTGCGATTTGTCACCAATATCTCAGGAAGAATCAAACAGATTTCAAAAGTAATGGTAAGAAATTGATGCTGACAGCCTCTGCTCTAACATAGACGCTATTTTAAGTCGGTATCACTATCACCTAGACGTTGCAGGAGCAAAAAAGCCGTTTCAAATTTCGATTTTTGTGATCGGTAGGGGCTAGCAACTTAAAATTAGGCAAGATACATATTTATTACATATAAATGATCTTTAAGAACAGTTTCGAAAAAATTGGAAATTTAAAAAGGTGTGAAATGCGCGAAAAGCGTTCTAAAAACGTTCTAAATTGCGATTTCTACTCAATCTCGGGAAATTCCAAAGCTATTTCAAAAGTAATGGTAGCAAATCAATGGTGACAGTCCCTGCTATAACATAGGTTATATTTTATGTTGGTGTCACTACCATCTGAGGGTTGCAAAAGCAAAACATGTTCTAATTTGCGTTTTTTGCATAAGTGAAGGGTCTAACACTTTGAAGTATGGCATGGTATTTACTTACAAGTTGCAACTGATTTCTAAGAACTGTCGAAAGAAAATTTCAAATTTAAAAAGATGAAGTGAGCGAAAAGCGTTATAAATTACATTTTTTATGTAATCTTATCAAATACCAAAACGATTAAAAAAATAATGATGACAAATTGTTGGTGATAGAACCTGCTCAAACATAAGCTATATTTTATGTCTGTGCCACTACCACCAGAGGGTTGCAGTAGCTAAATACTTTCTAAATTGCGATTTCTGTGATACTGAAAAGGCTAGAAACTTTAAATATGGCATGGTAGTTATTTATAAAATATAAATGCCCTGGAAGGACTGCGGAAAATAAATTCGAATTAAAAAGGGGTGAAGTGAAGGGTGGGTGCGAAAATCATTCTAAAAAAGTCCTAAATTACGATTTCTACGTATTTTCAGGGAATATAAACCAAATATAAAAGTAATAGTTGCGAATCAATGGTAACAGTCTCTGGTCCTACACAGGGTATATTTTATGCCGATGATTCTACCACCTGGGGTTTACAGAAACAACAAACGCTCTAAAAAAGGCCTTTAAAAGCTTTCTAAATTACGTTTCTGTGGAATATTAGGAAATAACAAACCAATTTCAAAATTAATGTTGGCAAATTAATGGTGACAGTTCCTATTTCAACATAGCCCTTTATGTTGAGAGAGGTGGTAGGACTTGGAATTTGACATGATGGTTAATTTTAAGATGTAAGAAGATGGTTTCTAAAAAATTCAAAACTTCAAATGAATACTGAAATGAGCGTATTAATTGAGCATGAAAGTTTCAAAACATTTTCTAAATTATTATTTATTTAGTTTTATTTCGTTTTATTAATTTAAGCCTCATTTCTGCCTTATTCAGTGTAACTATGATGTTTAATCAAACTGTGTTTTAAATAGTAATTTTTTTAATTATTCCTAAAAGTAATAAGTACCTTTTAATAAAATAAATATTAAATTTTAATAAAATAAAAATTTAGTTAGTACCTTTTAATAAAAATTAGACATATAAATATCACTTGGCATATTTCAAATATTACGCGAGCAAAGCCGCGGGGTTTGCTAGTCATCATCATCATCATCATCATCATCATTATAATCATATCATATCATATCATCATATCATATCATATCATATCATATTATAAAGAGGTAAAAATTGTTTATTTGTACGAGGTAAGCTCTGGAACTACCGAATCGATTCCAAAAGTAATGGTATCAAAATTATGGTGTTAGTCCAACTTAGAACATAAGCTATATCTTATGTCGGTGCCACTGGCCAAAAGGGGGTGCAGGAGCAAAAAACGTTCTAAAAATGCGATTTTTGTGTTACGGAAGGGCCTAGAAATATGAAATTTGGAATATTAGCCACTTATTAGATATAAAGGATTTCTAAGAACAGTTCTTAAACAATTCGAAATTTAAAAAGGGTGAAAATGCGCGAAAAGCGTTCTAAAAACATTCTAAATGGTAGTTTATACACAATCTCATGAAATACCAAACCGATTTAAAAAATAATGTCGTCGAAATGATGGTGACAATCCTTGCTCCAACATAGGCTATGTTTTATGTGGGTGCCACTATCACAAAGAGGGTGCAGGAGAAAAAAATGTTCTAAATTGAGGTTTTTGCGTTACGGAACGCCCTAGAATCATGAAATTTGGAATGGTAGTTAGTTATAAGATATCAATGATCAAGATAAGACATCAATATCTAATGACATTTCCTAAAAAAAAAATGAAATTTAAAAGGGGTCAAAATGCGCAAAAAGCGTTGTAAAAAACGTTCTAAATTCCGATTTCTATGCAATCTCAGTAAGTACTGAACCGATTTTAAATATAATGGTGTAAAAATGATGGTGACAGCTCTTGATCAAAGAAAGGCTATTTTTTATATCTGTTTCCACTACCCCAAAGGAGATGCAGGAGCAAAAAACGTTCTAAAAATGCGATTTGTGGATTACGGAAGGACTTAAACTCATGAAATTTTGCATTTTATTAGATATAAATGAACATTTCCTTAAAAATTTTAAATTTAAAATGGGTGAAAATGCGCGAAAAGCTTTCTAAATGACGATTTGTCAGCAATATCTCAGGAAGAATCAAACTGATTTCAAAAGTAATGGTATAAAATTGGTGCTGACAGCCTCTGCTCTAACATAGACGCTATTTCATGTCGGTATCACTATCACCTAGAAGTTGCAGGAGCAAAAAAACTTTCTAAATTTCAATTTTCGTAATCGTCAGGGGCTAGCAACTTGATATTAGGCAAGGTACATATTTATTAGATTAAATGATCTTTAAGAACAGTTTCGAAAAAAAATGGAAATTTAAAAAGGGGTGAAAATGCGCGAAAAGCGTACTAAAAACGTTTTAAATTGCAATTTCTACTCAATCACAGGAAATACCAAAGCTATTTTAAAAGTAATGGTTGCAAATCGATGGTGATAGTCCCTGCTCCAACATAGGCTATATTTTATGTTGCTGTCACTACCATCTGAGGGTTGCAAAAGCAAAACATGTTCTAATTTGCGTTTTTTGCACAACTGAGGGCTCTAACACTTTGAAATATGGCATGGTATTTACTTACAAGTTGCAACTGCTTTCTAAGTACAGTCGAAAGAAAATTCAAAATTTAGAGAGATGAAGTAAGCGAAAAACGTTCTAAATTACAATTTTTATGCAATCTTATCAAACACCAAACCGATTAAAAAAAATATTGTGAAAAATTGTTGATGATAGAACCTGCTCAAACATAAGCTATATTTTATGTCTGTGCCACTACCACCAGAGGGTTACAGGAGCAAAAAACTTTCTAAATTGCGATTTCTGTGATACTGAAGAGGCTAGAAACTTTAAATATGGCATGGTTGTTACTTCTAAAATATAAATGCCCTCAAATGACTGTCGAAAATAAATTCGAATTAAAAAGAGGTGACGCGAAAAGGAGGTGCGGAAAGCATTCTAAAAAAGTCCTAAATTACGATTTCTATGCAATTTAAGGGAATATAAACCGATTATAAAAGTAATAGTTGCGAATCAATGGTAACAGTCTCTGATCCTACACAGGCTATATTTTATGCCGATGATTCTACCATCTGGGGTTCATAGGAACAACAAACGTTCTAAAAAAGGCCTAAAAGCTTTCTATCTTACGTTTCTGTGGAATATTAGGGAATAACAAACCGATTTCAAAATTAATGTTGGCAAATTAATGGTGACAGTTCCTATTTCAGCATAGCTCTTTATGTTGAGAGAGGTGATAGGACTTGGAATTTCACATGTTAGTTAATTTTAAGATGCAAGAAGATGGTTTCTAAAAAATTCAAATCTTCAAATGAATACTGAAATAAGCGTATTAATTGAGCATAAAAGTTTCAAAATATTTTCTAAATTACTATCATTTATTTAGTTTATTTCGTTTTATTAATTTAAGTCTCATTTCTGCCTAATGCAGTGTAATAATGATGTTTAGTCAAACTGTGTTTTAAATAGTAATTTTTGAATTATTCCTAAAAGTAATAAGTACCTTTTAATAAAAAAACTTTTCAATAAAATAAAATATTACCTTTTAATAAAATAAATATTTAGTTAGTACCTTTTAATAAAAATTAGACACATAAATATCACTTGGCATATTTCAAATATTACGCGAGCAAAGCCGCGGGGTTTGCTAGTCATATTATAAAGAGGAAAAAATTGTTTATTTGTAGGAGTTAAGCTCAGGAACTACCGAACCGATTCCAAAAGTAATGGTATCAAAATGATGGTGTTCGCCCAACTTAGAACATAGGCTATATCTTATGTCGGTGCCACTGCCCCAAAGGGGGTGCAGGAGCAAAAAACGTTCTAAAAATGCGTTTTTTGCGTTACTGGAGGACTTAGAAATATGAAATTTGGAATATTAGTTGCTTGTAAGATATAAATGGTGTCTAAGAGCAGTTCTTAAACAATTCGAAATTTAAAACGGGTGAGAATGCAAAAAAGTGTTGTAAAAAACGTTCTAAATGGTAGTTTCTACATAATCTCAGGAAATACCAATCCGATTTCAAAAGTAATGGTATCAAAATGATTGTGTTAGTCCAACTTAGAACATAGGCTATAATTTATGTCGGTGCCACTACCCCAAAAGGGGGTGTAGGAGCAAAAAAGTTCTAAAAATGCGATTAATGTGTTACTGATGGGTCTAGAAATATTAAATTTGAAGTATCAGCTACTTATTAGATATAAAGGATTTCTAAGAACAGTTCTTAAACAATTCGAAATTTAAAAGGGGTGAAAATGCACAAAAAGCGTTCTAAAAAACGTTCTAAATGGTAGTTTCTACATAATCTCAGGAAATACCAATCCGATTTCAAAAGTAATGGTATCAAAATGGTTGTGTTAGTCCAACTTAGAACATAGGCTATAATTTATGTCGGTGCCACTACCCCAAAAGGGGGTGTAGGAGCAAAAAAGTTCTAAAAATGCGATTAATGTGTTACTGATGGGTCTAGAAATATTAAATTTGAAGTATCAGCTACTTATTAGATATAAAGGATTTCTAAGAACAGTTCTTAAACAATTCGAAATTTAAAAGGGGTGAAAATACCCGAAAAGCGTTCTAAAAAACGATCTAAATGGTAGTTTCTACACAATCTCAGGAAATACCAAACCGATTTAAAAAATAATGGCGTCAAAATGATGGTGAAAATCCTTGCTCCAACATAGGCTATGTTTTATATCGGTGCCACAACCCCAAAGGGGCTGCAGGAGAAAAATGTTCTAAATTGCGTTTTTTGCGTGACGGAAGGGCCTTGAATCGTGAATTTTAGAATGGTAGTTAGTTATAAGATATCAATGATCTCTAAGGACATTTCCTAAAAAAATCGAAATTTAATAGGGAGGTCAAAATGCGCAAAAAGCGTTGTAAAAAACGTTCTAAATTGCAATTTCTATGCAGTCTCAGGAAATACTGAAACGATTTCAAATATAATGGTGTTAAAATGATGGTGACAGATCTTGCTCTAAGATAGGCTATATTCTATATATGTTTCCACTAACCCAGAGGAGATGCAGGAGCAAAATGAGCGAAAAGCTTTCTAAAAACGTTCTAAATGCCGATTTGTCACCAATATCTCAGGAAGAATCAAACTGATTTCAAAAGTAATGTTAAGAAATTGATGCTGACAGCCTTTGCTCTAACATAGACGCTATTTTAAGTCGGTATCACTATCACCTAGACGTTGCAGGAGCAAAAAATCGTTCCAAATTTCGATTTTAGTGATCGGTAGGGGCTAGCAACTTAAAATTAGGCAAGGTACGTATGTATTACATATAAATGATCTTTAAGAACAGTTTCGAAAAAATTGGAAATTTAAAAAGGGGTGACAATGCGAGAAAAGCGTTCTAAAAACGTTCTAAATTGCGATTTCTACTCAATCTCAGGAAATTCCAAAGCTATTTCAAAAGTAATGGTTGCAAATCAATGGTGACAGTCCCTGCTATAACATAGGTTATCATTTATTTAGTTTTATTTCGTTTTATTAATTTAAGTCTCATTTCTGCCTAATGCATTGTAATTATGATGTTTAATCAAACTGTGTTTTAAATAGTAATTTTTGAATTATTCCTAAAAGTAATAAGTACCTTTTAATAAAATTAAATAGTACCTTTTAAAAAAATAAAAATTTAGTTTGTGCCTTTTAATTAAAATTAGACATATAAATATCACTTGGCATATTTCAAATATTACGCGAGCAAAGCCGCGGGGTTTGCTAGTCATCTATACTCTATACTTCCTATTATAAAGAGGAAAAAATTGTTTATTTGTCGGAGGTAAGCTCTGGAACTACCGAACCGATTCCAAAAGTAATGGTATCAAAATGATGGTGTTAGTCCAACTTAGAACATAGGCTATATCTTATGTCGGTGCCACTAACCCAAAGGGGGTGTAGGAGCAAAAAACGTTCTAAAAATACGATTTTAGCGTTACTGAAGGGTCTAGAAATATGAAATTTTGAATATTAGTTACTTATAAGATATAAATGATGTCTAAGAACCGTTCTTAAACAATTCGAAATTTAAAAGAGGTGAAAATGCACAAAAAGCGTTCTAAAAAACGTTCTAAAAATGGGATTTTAGCGTTACTAAAGGGCCTAGAAATATGAAATTTTGAATATTAGTTAATTATAAGATATAAATGATGTCTAAGGACTGTTCTTAAACAATTCGAAATTTAAAAGGGGTGAAAATGCACAAAAAGTGTTCTAAAAAACGTTCTAAATGGTAGTTTCTACATAATCTCAGGAAATACCAAACCGATTCAAAAAGTAATGGTATCAAAATGATGGTGTTAGTCCAACTTAGAACATAGACTATATTTTATGTCGGTGCCACTACCCCAAAGGGGGTGCAGGAGCAAAAAATGTTCTAAAAATGCGATTTTTGCGTTACTGAAGGACTTAGAAATATGAAATTTGGAATATTAGTTGCTTGTAAGATATAAATGGTGTCTAAGAACAGTTCTTAAACAATTCGAAATTTAAAAGGGGTGAAAATGCACAAAAAGCGTTCTAAAAAACGTTCTAAATGGTAGTTTCTACATAATCTCAGGAAATACCAATCCGATTTCAAAAGTAATGGTATCAAAATGATTGTGTTAAGCCAACTTAGAACATAGGCTATAATTTATGTCGGTGCCACTACCACAAAAGGGGGTGTAGGAGCAAAAAAGTTCTAAAAATGCGATTAATGTGTTACTGATGGGTCTAGAAATATTAAATTTGAAGTATCAGCTACTTATTAGATACAACGGATTTCTAAGAACAGTTCTTAAACAATTCGAAATTTAAAAGGGGTGAAAATGCGCGAAAAGCGTTCTAAAAAACGATCTAAATGGTAGTTTCTACACAATCTCAGGAAATACCAAACCGATTTAAAAAATAATGGCGTCAAAATGATGGTGAAAATCCTTGCTCCAACATAGGCTATGTTTTATATCGGTGCCACAACCCCAAAGGGGCTGCAGGAGAAAAATGTTCTAAATTGCGTTTTTTGCGTGACGGAAGGGCCTTGAATCGTGAAATTTAGAATGGTAGTTAGTTATAAGATATCAATGATCTCTAAGGACATTTCCTAAAAAAATCGAAATTTAATAGGGGGGTCAAAATGCGCAAAAAGCGTTGTAAAAAACGTTCTAAATTGCAATTTCTATGCAGTCTCAGGAAATACTGAAACGATTTCAAATATAATGGTGTTAAAATGATGGTGACAGATCTTGCTCTAAGATAGGCTATATTCTATATATGTTTCCACTAACCCAGAGGAGATGCAGGAGCAAAATGAGCGAAAAGCTTTCTAAAAACGTTCTAAATGCCGATTTGTCACCAATATCTCAGGAAGAATCAAACTGATTTCAAAAGTAATGTTAAGAAATTGATGCTGACAGCCTTTGCTCTAACATAGACGCTATTTTAAGTCGGTATCACTATCACCTAGACGTTGCAGGAGCAAAAAAGCGTTCCAAATTTCGATTTTAGTGATCGGTAGGGGCTAGCAACTTAAAATTAGGCAAGGTACATATGTATTACATATAAATGATCTTTAAGAACAGTTTCGAAAAAATTGGAAATTTAAAAAGGGGTGGCAATGCGAGAAAAGCGTTCTAAAAACGTTCTAAATTGCGATTTCTACTCAATCTCAGGAAATTCCAAAGCTATTTCAAAAGTAATGGTTGCACATCAATGGTGACAGTCACTGCTATAACATAGGTTATCATTTATTTAGTTTTATTTCGTTTTATTAATTTAAGTCTCATTTCTGCCTAATGCATTGTAATTATGATGTTTAATCAAACTGTGTTTTAAATAGTAATTTTTGAATTATTCCTAAAAGTAATAAGTACCTTTTAATAAAAAAACCTTTTAATAAAATTAAATAGTACCTTTTAAAAAAATAAAAATTTAGTTTGTGCCTTTTAATTTAAATTAGACATATAAATATCACTTGGCATATTTCAAATATTACGCGAGCAAAGCCGCGGGGTTTGCTAGTCTATACTCCTATTATAAAGAGGAAAAAATTGTTTATTTGTCGGAGATAAGCTCAGGAAATACCAAACCGATTTAAAAAATATTGATGTCAAACTGATGGTGACAACGCTTGCTCAAAGATAGGCTATGTTTTATGTCGGTGTCACCACTACCCCAAAGGGGGTGTAGGAGCAAAAAACGTTCTAAAAATGCTATTTTAGCGTTACTGAAGGGCTTAGAAATATGAAATTTTGAATATTAGTTACTAATAAGATATAAATGATGCCTAAGAACAGTTCTTAAAAAATTCGAAATTTGAAAAGGATGAAATAGCTCAAAAAGCGTTCTAAAAAACGTTCTAAATGGTAGTTTCTACACAATCTCAGGAAATACCAAACCGATTTAAAAATATTGATGTCAAAATGATGGTGACAACGCTTGCTCCAAGATAGGCTATGTTTTATGTCGGTGTCACCACTACCCCAAAGGGGGTGCAAGAGCAAAAAACATTCTAAATTGCGGCTTTTGCGTTACGGAAGGGCCTAGAATCGTGAAATTTGGAATGGTAGTTAGTTATAAGATATCAATGATCTCTTAAGGACATTTCCTAAAAAAATCGAAATTTAAAAGCGGGTCAAAATGCGCAAAAAGCGTTATAAAAAACTTTCTAAATTGCGATTTCTATGTAATCTCAAGAAGTACTGAACCGATTTCAAATATAATGGTGTAAAAATGATGGTGACAGTTCTTGCTCCAAGATAGGCTATATTTTATATCTGTTTCCACTACCCCAGAGGAGATGCAGGAGCAAAATGCGCGAAAAGCAATCTAAAAACGTTCTAGATGCCGATTTGTCGGCAACATCTCAGGAAGAATGAATCTGATTTCAAACGTAATGGTAGGAAATTGATGGTGACAGCCTCTGCTCTAACATAGACGCTATTTTATGTCGGTATCACTATCGCCAAGACGTTGCAGGAGCAAAAAAAGCGTTCTAAATTTCGATTTTTGTGATCGGTAAGGGCTAGCAACTTAAAATTTGGAAAGGTACATATTTATTAGCTATAAATGATCTTTAAGAACAGTTTCGAAAAAATTGGAAATTTAAAAAGGGGTGAAAATGCGCGAAAAGCGTCCTAAAATCTTTCTAAATTGCGATTTCAACTCAATTTAAGGAAATACCAAAGCTATTTCGAAAGAAATGGTTGCAAATCAATGGTGACAGTCCCTGATATAACATAGGTTATATTTTATGTTGCTGTCACTACCATCTGAGTGTTGCAAAAGTAAAACATGTTGTAATTTGCATTTTTTTGCACAACTGAGGGGTCTAACACTTTGAAGTATGGCATGGTATTTACTTACAAGATGCAACTCCTTTCTAAGAACAGTCGAAAGAAAATTCCAAATTTAAAAAAAATGAAGTGAGTGAAAAGCGTTATAAATTACAATTTTTAAGCAAACTTATAAATTACCAAACCGATTAAAAAAATAATGATGACAAATTTTTGTGATAGAACCTGCTCAAACATAAGCTATATTTTATGTCTGTTCCACTAACACCAGAGGGTTGCAGGAGCTAAAAACTTTCTAAATTGCGATTTCTGTGATACTGAAAAGGCTAGAAACTTTAAATATAAAATGGTAGTTACTTATAAAATATAAATGCCCTCGAAGGAATGTCGAAAATAAATTCGAATTAAAAAGGGGTGAAGCGAAGGGGAAGTGTGAAAAGCATTCTAAAAAAGTTCTAAATTACGATTCTATGCAATTTCAGGGAATATAAACCGATTATAAAAGTAATAGTTGCGAATCAATGGTAATCGTCTCTGATCCTACACAGGCTATATTTTATGCCGGTGATTCTACCACCTGGGGTTCACAGGAACAACAAACGTTCTAAAAAAGGGCTTTAAATTCTTTTTAAATTACGTTTCTGTGGAATATTAGGAAATAACAAACCGATTTCAAAATTAATGTTGGCAAATTAATGGTGAGAGTTCCTGTTTCAACATAGTCCTTTAAGAGGTGGTAGGACTTGGAATTCGACACGATGGTTAATTTTTAGATGTAAGAAGATGGTTTCTAAAAAAATCAAAACTTCAAATGAATACTGAAATGAGCGTATTAATTGAGCATAAAAGTTTCAAAATATTTTCTAAATTATCATTTATTTAGTTTTTTTTCATTTTATTAATTTAAGTCTCATTTCTGCCTCATGCAGTGTAATAATGATGTTTAATCAAACTGTGTTTCAAATAGTAATTTTTGAATTGTTCCTAAAAGTAATAAGTACCTTTTAATAGAAAAAACTTAATAAAGTAAAATATTACCTTTTAATAAAATAAAAATTTAGTTAGTACCTTTTAATAAAAATTAGACATATAAAAATCACGTTGCATATTTCAAATTTTACGCTAGTCATATTATAAAGAGGAAAAAAATTGTTTATTTGTAGGAGTTAAGCTCAGGAACTACCGAACCGATTCCAAAAGTAATGGTATCAAAATGATGGTGTTCGCCCAACTTCGAACATAGGCTATATCTTATGTCGGTGCCACTACGCCAAAGGGGGTGCAGGAGCAAAAAACGTTCTAAAAATGCGATTTTTGCGTTACTGGAGGACTTAGAAATATGAAATTTGGAATATTAGTTGCTTGTAAGATATAAATGGTGTCTAAGAACAGTTCTTAAACAATTCGAAATTTAAACGGGGTGAAAATGCACAAAAAGTGTTCTAAAAAACGTTCTAAATGGTAGTTTCTACATAATCTCAGGAAATACCAAACCGATTTCAAAAGTAATGGTATCAAAATGATTGTGTTAGTCCAACTTAGAACATAGGCTATAATTTATGTCGGTGCCACTACCCCAAAAGGGGGTGTAGGAGCAAAAAAGTTCTAAAAATGCGATTAATGTGTTACTGATGGGTCTAGAAATATTAAATTTGAAGTATCAGCTACTTATTAGATATAACGGATTTCTAAGAACAGTTCTTAAACAATTCGAAATTTAAAAGGGGTGAAAATGCGCGAAAAGCGTTCTAAAAAACGATCTAAATGGTAGTTTCTACACAATCTCAGGAAATACCAAAGCTATTTCAAAAGTAATGGTTGCAAATCAATGGTGACAGTCACTGCTATAACATAGGTTATCATTTATTTAGTTTTATTTCGTTTTATTAATTTAAGTCTCATTTCTGCCTAATGCATTGTAATTATGATGTTTAATCAAACTGTGTTTTAAATAGTAATTTTTGAATTATTCCTAAAAGTAATAAGTACCTTTTAATAAAAAAACCTTTTAATAAAATTAAATAGTACCTTTTAAAAAAATAAAAATTTAGTTTGTGCCTTTTAATTAAAATTAGACATATAAATATCACTTGGCATATTTCAAATATTACGCGAGAAAAGCCGCGGGGTTTGCTAGTCATCTATACTCTATACTCCTATTATAAAGAGGAAAAAATTGTTTATTTGTCGGAGGTAATCACTGGAACTACCGAACCGATTCCAAAAGTAATGGTATCAAAATGATGGTGTTAGTCCAACTTAGAACATAGGCTATATCTTATGTCGGTGCCACTAACCCAAAGGGGGTGTAGGAGCAAAAAACGTTCTAAAAATACGATTTTAGCGTTACTGAAGGGCCTAGAAATATGAAATTTTGAATATTAGTTACTTATAAGATATAAATGATGTCTAGGAACAGTTCTTAAACAATTCGAAATTTAAAAGCGGGGAAAATGAACAAAAAGCGTTCTAAAACACGTTCTGAATGGTAGTTTCTACACAATCTCAGAAAATACCAAACCGATTTAAAAAGTATTGGTGTCAAAATGATGGTGACAACGCTTGCTCCAAGATAGGCTATGTTTTATGTCGTGCCACTACCCCTAAGGGGTGCAGGAGCAAAAAACTTTCTAAAAATGTGATTTTAGCGTTACTGAAGGGCCTAGAAATATGAAATTTTGAATATTAGTTACTTATAAGATATAAATGATGTCTAAGAACAGTTCTTAATATATCTCAATATGTATCCGTATGTATAAGTTCTTAATATGTATCCAAGATAGGCTATGGTTTATGTCGGTGTCATTACCTCAAAGGGGGTGTAGGAGCAAAAAACGTTCTAAAAATGCGATTTATGTGTTACTGAAGGGCCTAGAAATATGAAATTTGAAATATTAGCTACTTATTAGATATAAAGGATTTCTAAGAACAGTTCTCAAAATATTCGAAATTTAAAAGGGGTGAAAATGCACAAAAAGCGTTCTAAAAAACGTTCTAAATGGTATTTTCTACACAATCTCAGAAAATACCAAACCGATTTAAAAAATATTGGTGTCAAATTGATGGTGACAACGCTTGCTCCAAGATAGGCTATGTTTTATGTCGGTGTCATTAACTCAAAGGGGGTGTAGGAGAAAAAAACATTCTAAAAATGCGATTTTAGCGTTACTGAAGGGTCTAGAAATATGAAATTTTGAATATTAGTTACTTATAAGATATAAATGATGTCTAAGAACCGTTCTTAAACAATTCGAAATTTAAAAGAGGTGAAAATGCACAAAAAGCGTTCTAAAAAACGTTCTAAAAATGGGATTTTAGCGTTACTGAAGGGCCTAGAAATATGAAATTTTGAATATTAGTTAATTATAAGATATAAATGATGTCTAAGGACTGTTCTTAAACAATTCGAAATTTAAAAGGGGTGAAAATGCACAAAAAGTGTTCAAAAAAACGTTCTAAATGGTAGTTTCTACATAATCTCAGGAAATACCAAACCGATTCCAAAAGTAATGGTATCAAAATGATGGTGTTCGACCAACTTAGAACATATGCTATATTTTATGTCATGCTACTACCCCAAATGGGGTGCAGGAGCAAAAAATGTTCTAAAAATGCGATTTTTGCGTTACTGAAGGACTTAGAAATATGAAATTTGGAATATTAGTTGCTTGTAAGATATAAATGGTGTCTAAGAACAGTTCTTAAACAATTCGAAATTTAAAAGGGGTGAAAATGCACCAAAAGCGTTCTAAAAAACGTTCTAAATGGTAGTTTCTACATAATCTCAGGAAATACCAATCCGATTTCAAAAGTAATGGTATCAAAATGATTGTGTTAGTGCAACTTAGAACATAGGCTATAATTTATGTCGGTGCCACTACCCCAAAAGGGGGTGTAGGAGCAAAAAAGTTCTAAAAATGCGATTAATGTGTTACTGATGGGTCTAGAAATATTAAATTTGAAGTATCAGCTACTTATTAGATATAAAGGATTTCTAAGAACAGTTCTTAAACAATTCGAAATTTAAAAGGGGTGAAAATGCACAAAAAGCGTTCTAAAAAACGTTCTAAATTGTAGTTTCTACATAATCTCAGGAAATACCAATCCGATTTCAAAAGTAATGGTATCAAAATGATTGTGTTAGTTCAACTTAGAACATAGGCTATAATTTATGTCGGTGCCACTACCCTAAAAGGGGGTGTAGGAGCAAAAAAGTTCTAAAAATGCGATTAATGTGTTACTGATGGGTCTAGAAATATTAAATTTGAAGTATCAGCTACTTATTAGATATAAAGGATTTCTAAGAACAGTTCTTAAACAAATCGAAATTTAAAAGGGGTGAAAATGCGCGAAAAGCGTTCTAAAAAACGATCTAAATGGTAGTTTCTATACAATCTCAGGAAATACCAAACCGATTTAAAAAATAATGGCGTCAAAATGATGGTGAAAATCCTTGCTCCAACATAGGCTATGTTTTATATCGGTGCCACAACCCCAAAGGGGCTGCAGGAGAAAAATGTTCTAAATTGCGTTTTTTGCGTGACGGAAAGGCCTTGAATCGTGAAATTTAGAATGGTAGTTAGTTATAAGCATATCAATGATCTCTAAGGACATTTCCTAAAAAAATCGAAATTTAATAGGGGGGTCAAAATGCGCAAAAAGCGTTGTAAAAAACGTTCTAAATTGCAATTTCTATGCAGTCTCAGGAAATACTGAAACGATTTCAAATATAATGGTGTTAAAATGATGGTGACAGATCTTGCTCTAAGATAGGCTATATTCTATATATGTTTCCACTAACCCAGAGGAGATGCAGGAGCAAAATGAGCGAAAAGCTTTCTAAAAACGTTCTAAATGCCGATTTGTCACCAATATCTCAGGAAGAATCAAACTGATTTCAAAAGTAATGTTAAGAAATTGATGCTGACAGCCTTTGCTCTAACATAGACGCTATTTTAAGTCGGTATCACTATCACCTAGACGTTGCAGGAGCAAAAAAGCGTTCCAAATTTCGATTTTAGTGATCGGTAGGGGCTAGCAACTTAAAATTAGGCAAGGTACATATGTATTACATATAAATGATCTTTAAGAACAGTTTCGAAAAAATTGGAAATTTAAAAAGAGGTGGCAATGCGAGAAAGGCGTTCTAAAAACGTTCTAAATTGCGATTTCTACTCAATCTCAGGAAATTCCAAAGCTATTTCAAAAGTAATGGTTGCAAATCAATGGTGACAGTCCCTGTTATAACATAGGTTATCATTTATTTAGTTTTATTTCGTTTTATTAATTTAAGTCTCATTTCTGCCTAATGCATTGTAATTATGATGTTTAATCAAACTGTGTTTTAAATAGTAATTTTTGAATTATTCCCAAAAGTAATAAGTACCTTTAAATAAAAAAACCTTTTAATAAAATTAAATAGTACCTTTAAAAAAAATAAAAATTTAGTTTGTGCCTTTTAATTAAAATTAGACATATAAATATCACTTGGCATATTTCAAATATTACGCGAGCAAAGCCGCGGGGTTTGCTAGTCATCTATACTCTATACTCCTATTATAAAGAGGAAAAAATTGTTTATTTGTCGGAGGTAATCTCTGGAACTACCGAACCGATTCCAAAAGTAATGGTATCAAAATGATGGTGTTAGTCCAACTTAGAACATAGGCTATATCTTATGTCGGTGCCACTAACCCAAAGGGGGTGTAGGAGCAAAAAACGTTCTAAAAATACGATTTTAGCGTTACTGAAGGGCCTAGAAATATGAAATTTTGAATATTAGTTACTTATAAGATATAAATGATGTCTAAGAACAGTTCTTAATATATCTTAATATGTATCCGTATGTATAAGTTCTTAATATGTATCCAAGATAGGCTATGTTTTATGTCGGTGTCATTACCTCAAAGGGGGTGTAGGAGCAAAAAACGTTCTAAAAATGCGATTTATGTGTTACTGAAGGGCCTAGAAATATGAAATTTGAAATATTAGCTACTTATTAGATATAAAGGATTTCTAAGAACAGTTCTCAAAATATTCGAAATTTAAAAGGGGTGAAAATGCACAAAAAGCGTTCTAAAAAACGTTCTAAATGGTAGTTTCTACACAATCTCAGGAAATACCAAACCGATTTAAAAAATAATGGCGTCAAAATGATGGTGAAAATCCTTGCTCCAACATAGGCTATGTTTTATATCGGTGCCACAACCCCAAAGGGGCTGCAGGAGAAAAATGTTCTAAATTGCGTTTTTTGCGTGACGGAAGGGCCTTGAATCGTGAAATTTAGAATTGTAGTTAGTTATAAGCATATCAATGATCTCTAAGGACATTTCCTAAAAAAATCGAAATTTAATAGGGGGGTCAAAATGCGCAAAAAGCGTTGTAAAAAACGTTCTAAATTGCAATTTCTATGCAGTCTCAGGAAATACTGAAACGATTTCAAATATAATGGTGTTAAAATGATGGTGACAGATCTTGCTCTAAGATAGGCTATATTCTATATATGTTTCCACTAACCCAGAGGAGATGCAGGAGCAAAATGAGCGAAAAGCTTTCTAAAAACGTTCTAAATGCCGATTTGTCACCAATATCTCAGGAAGAATCAAACTGATTTCAAAAGTAATGTTAAGAAATTGATGCTGACAGCCTTTGCTCTAACATAGACGCTATTTAAGTCGGTATCACTATCACCTAGACGTTGCAGGAGCAAAAAAGCGTTCCAAATTTCGATTTTAGTGATCGGTAGGGGCTAGCAACTTAAAATTAGGCAAGGTACATATGTATTACATATAAATGATCTTTAAGAACAGTTTCGAAAAAATTGGAAATTTAAAAAGGGGTGGCAATGCGAGAAAAGCGTTCTAAAAACGTTCTAAATTGCGATTTCTACTCAATCTCAGGAAATTCCAAAGCTATTTCAAAAGTAATGGTTGCAAATCAATGGTGACAGTCCCTGTTATAACATAGGTTATCATTTATTTAGTTTTATTTCGTTTTATTAATTTAAGTCTCATTTCTGCCTAATGCATTGTAATTATGATGTTTAATCAAACTGTGTTTTAAATAGTAATTTTTGAATTATTCCCAAAAGTAATAAGTACCTTTAAATAAAAAAACCTTTTAATAAAATTAAATAGTACCTTTTAAAAAAATAAAAATTTAGTTTGTGCCTTTTAATTAAAATTAGACATATAAATATCACTTGGCATATTTCAAATATTACGCGAGCAAAGCCGCGGGGTTTGCTAGTCATCTATACTCTATACTCCTATTATAAAGAGGAAAAAATTGTTTATTTGTCGGAGGTAATCTCTGGAACTACCGAACCGATTCCAAAAGTAATGGTATCAAAATGATGGTGTTAGTCCAACTTAGAACATAGGCTATATCTTATGTCGGTGCCACTAACCCAAAGGGGGTGTAGGAGCAAAAAACGTTCTAAAAATACGATTTTAGCGTTACTGAAGGGCCTAGAAATATGAAATTTTGAATATTAGTTACTTATAAGATATAAATGATGTCTAAGAACAGTTCTTAATATATCTTAATATGTATCCGTATGTATAAGTTCTTAATATGTATCCAAGATAGGCTATGTTTTATGTCGGTGTCATTACCTCAAAGGGGGTGTAGGAGCAAAAAACGTTCTAAAAATGCGATTTATGTGTTACTGAAGGGCCTAGAAATATGAAATTTGAAATATTAGCTACTTATTAGATATAAAGGATTTCTAAGAACAGTTCTCAAAATATTCGAAATTTAAAAGGGGTGAAAATGCACAAAAAGCGTTCTAAAAAACGTTCTAAATGGTAGTTTCTACACAATCTCAGAAAATACCAAACCGATTTAAAAAATATTGGTGTCAAAATGATGGTGACAACGCTTGCTCCAAGATAGGCTATGTTTTATGACGGTGTCATTAACTCAAAGGGGGTGTAGGAGCAAAAAACATTCTAAAAATGCGATTTTAGCGTTACTGAAGGGTCTAGAAATATGAAATTTTGAATATTAGTTACTTATAAGATATAAATGATGTCTAAGAACCGTTCTTAAACAATTCGAAATTTAAAAGAGGTGAAAATGCACAAAAAGCGTTCTAAAAAACGTTCTAAAAATGGGATTTTAGCGTTACTGAAGGGCCTAGAAATATGAAATTTTGAATATTAGTTAATTATAAGATATAAATGATGTCTAAGGACTGTTCTTAAACAATTCGAAATTTAAAAGGGGTGAAAATGCACAAAAAGTGTTCTAAAAAACGTTCTAAATGGTAGTTTCTACATAATCTCAGGAAATACCAAACCGATTCCAAAAGTAATGGTATCAAAATGATAGTGTTAGTCCTACTTAGAACATAGGCTATATTTTATGTCGGTGCCACTACCCCAAAGGGGGTTCATGAGCAAAAAATGTTCTAAAAATGCGATTTTTGCGTTACTGAAGGACTTAGAAATATGAAATTTGGAATATTAGTTGCTTGTAAGATATAAATGGTGTCTAAGAACAGTTCTTAAACAATTCGAAATTTAAAAGGGGTGAAAATGCACAAAAAGCGTTCTAAAAAACGTTCTAAATGGTAGTTTCTACATAATCTCAGGAAATACCAATCCGATTTCAAAAGTAATGGTATCAAAATGATTGTGTTAGTCCAACTTAGAACATAGGCTATAATTTATGTCGGTGCCACTACCCCAAAAGGGGGTGTAGGAGCAAAAAAGTTCTAAAAATGCGATTAATGTGTTACTGATGGGTCTAGAAATATTAAATTTGAAGTATCAGCTACTTATTAGATATAAAGGATTTCTAAGAACAGTTCTTAAACAAATCGAAATTTAAAAGGGGTGAAAATGCGCGAAAAGCGTTCTAAAAAACGATCTAAATTGTAGTTTCTACACAATCTCAGGAAATACCAAACCGATTTAAAAAATAATGGCGTCAAAATGATGGTGAAAATCCTTGCTCCAACATAGGCTATGTTTTATATCAGTGCCACAACCCCAAATGGGCTGCAGGAGAAAAATGTTCTAAATTGCGTTTTTTGCGTGACGGAAGGGCCTTGAATCGTGAAATTTAGAATGGTAGTTAGTTATAAGATATCAATGATCTCTAAGGACATTTCCTAAAAAAATCGAAATTTAATAGGGGGGTCAAAATGCGCAAAAAGCGTTGTAAAAAACGTTCTAAATTGCAATTTCTATGCAGTCTCAGGAAATACTGAAACGATTTCAAATATAATGGTGTTAAAATAATGGTGACAGATCTTGCTCTAAGATAGGCTATATTCTATATATGTTTCCACTAACCCAGAGGAGATGCAGGAGAAAAATGAGCGAAAAGCTTTCTAAAAACGTTCTAAATGCCGATTTGTCAACAATATCTCAGGAAGAATCAAACTGATTTCAAAAGTAATGTTAAGAAATTGATTCTGACAGCCTTTGCTCTAACATAGACGCTATTTTAAGTCGGTATCACTATCAACTAGACGTTGCAGGAGCAAAAAAGCGTTCCAAATTTCGATTTTAGTGATCGGTAGGGGCTAGCAACTTAAAATTAGGCAAGGTACATATGTATTACATATAAATGATCTTTAAGAACAGTTTCGAAAAAATTGGAAATTTAAAAAGGGGTGGCAATGCGAGAAAAGCGTTCTAAAAACGTTCTAAATTGCGATTTCTACTCAATCTCAGGAAATTCGAAAGCAATTTCAAAAGTATTGGTTGCAAATCAATGGTGACAGTCCCTGCTATAACATAGGTTATCATTTATTTAGTTTTATTTCGTTTTATTAATTTAAGTCTCATTTCTGCCTAATGCATTGTAATTATGATGTTTAATCAAACTGTGTTTTAAATAGTAATTTTTGAATTATTCCTAAAAGTAATAAGTACCTTTTAATAAAAAAACTTTTAATAAAATTAAATAGTACCTTTAAAAAAAAAAATTTAGTTTGTGCCTTTTAATTAAAATTAGACATATAAATATCACTTGGCATATTTCAAATATTACGCGAGCAAAGCCGCGGGGTTTGCTAGTCATCTATACTCTATACTTCCTATTATAAAGAGGAAAAAATTGTTTATTTGTCGGAGGTAATCTCTGGAACTACCGAACCGATTCCAAAAGTAATGGTATCAAAATGATGGTGTTAGTCCCACTTAGAACATAGGCTATATCTTATGTCGGTGCCACTAACCCAAAGGGGGTGTAGGAGCAAAAAACGTTCTAAAAATACGATTTTAGCGTTACTGAAGGGCCTAGAAATATGAAATTTTGAATATTAGTTACTTATAAGATATAAATGATGTCTAGGAACAGTTCTTAAACAATTCGAAATTTAAAAGCGGTGAAAATGAACAAAAAGCGTTCTAAAACACGTTCTAAATGGTAGTTTCTACACAATCTCAGAAAATACCAAACCGATTTAAAAAGTATCGGTGTCAAAATGATGGTGACAACGCTTGCTCCAAGATAGGCTATGTTTTATGTCGGTGCCACTACCCCTAAGGGGTGCAGGTTCAAAAAACTTTCTAAAAATGTGATTTTAGCGTTACTGAAGTGCCTAGAAATATGAAATTTTGAATATTAGTTACTTATAAGATATAAATGATGTCTAAGAACAGTTCTTAATATATCTTAATATGTATCCGTATGTATAAGTTCTTAATATGTATCCAAGATAGGCTATGTTTTATGTCGGTGTCATTACCTCAAAGGGGGTGTAGGAGCAAAAAACGTTCTAAAAATGCGATTTATGTGTTACTGAAGGGCCTAGAAATATGAAATTTGAAATATTAGCTACTTATTAGATATAAAGGATTTCTAAGAACAGTTCTCAAAATATTCGAAATTTAAAAGGGGTGAAAATGCACAAAAAGCGTTCTAAAAAACGTTCTAAATGGTAGTTTCTACACAATCTCAGAAAATACCAAACCGATTTAAAAAATATTGGTGTCAAAATGATGGTGACAACGCTTGCTCCAAGATAGGCTATGTTTTATGACGGTGTCATTAACTCAAAGGGGGTGTAGGAGCAAAAAACATTCTAAAAATGCGATTTTAGCGTTACTGAAGGGTCTAGAAATATGAAATTTTGAATATTAGTTACTTATAAGATATAAATGATGTCTAAGAACCGTTCTTAAACAATTCGAAATTTAAAAGAGGTGAAAATGCACAAAAAGCGTTCTAAAAAACGTTCTAAAAATGGGATTTTAGCGTTACTGAATGGCCTAGAAATATGAAATTTTGAATATTAGTTAATTATAAGATATAAATGATGTCTAAGGACTGTTCTTAAACAATTCGAAATTTAAAAGGGGTGAAAATGCACAAAAAGTGTTCTAAAAAACGTTCTAAATGGTAGTTTCTACATAATCTCAGGAAATACCAAACCGATTCCAAAAGTAATGGTATCAAAATGATAGTGTTAGTCCAACTTAGAACATAGGCTATATTTTATGTCGGTGCCACTACCCCAAAGGGGGTGCAGGAGCAAAAAATGTTCTAAAAATGCGATTTTTGCGTTACTGAAGGACTTAGAAATATGAAATTTGGAATATTAGTTGCTTGTAAGATATAAATGGTGTCTAAGAACAGTTCTTAAACAATTCGAAATTTAAAAGGGGTGAAAATGCACAAAAAGCGTTCTAAAAAACGTTCTAAATGGTAGTTTCTACATAATCTCAGGAAATACCAATCCGATTTCAAAAGTAATGGTATCAAAATGATTGTGTTAGTCGAACTTAGAACATAGGCTATAATTTATGTCGGTGCCACTACCCCAAAAGGGGGTGTAGGAGCAAAAAAGTTCTAAAAATGCGATTAATGTGTTACTGATGGGTCTAGAAATATTAAATTTGAAGTATCAGCTACTTATTAGATATAAAGGATTTCTAAGGACAGTTCTTAAACAAATCGAAATTTAAAAGGGGTGAAAATGCGAGAAAAGCGTTCTAAAAAACGATCTAAATGGTAGTTTCTACACAATCTCAGGAAATACCAAACCGATTTAAAAAATAATGGCGTCAAAATGATGGTGAAAATCCTTGCTCCAACATAGGCTATGTTTTATATCGGTGCCACAACCCCAAAGGGGCTGCAGGAGAAAAATGTTCTAAATTGCGTTTTTTGCGTGACGGAAGGGCCTTGAATCGTGAAATTTAGAATGGTAGTTAGTTATAAGATATCAATGATCTCTAAGGACATTTCCTAAAAAAGTCGAAATTTAATAGGGGGGTCAAAATGCGCAAAAAGCGTTGTAAAAAACGTTCTAAATTGCAATTTCTATGCAGTCTCAGGAAATACTGAAACGATTTCGAATATAATTGTGTTAAAATGATGGTGACAGATCTTGCTCTAAGATAGGCTATATTCTATATATGTTTCCACTAACCCAGAGGAGATGCAGGAGCAAAATGAGCGAAAAGCTTTCTAAAAACGTTCTAAATGCCGATTTGTCAACAATATCTCAGGAAGAATCAAACTGATTTCAAAAGTAATGTTAAGAAATTGATGCTAACAGCCTTTGCTCTAACATAGACGCTATTTTAAGTCGGTATCACTATCACCTAGACGTTGCAGGAGCAAAAAATCGTTCCAAATTTCGATTTTAGTGATCGGTAGGGGCTAGCAACTTAAAATTAGGCAAGGTACATATGTATTACATATAAATGATCTTTAAGAACAGTTTCGAAAAAATTGGAAATTTAAAAAGTGGTGGCAATGCGAGAAAAGCGTTCTAAAAACGTTCTAAATTGCGATTTCTACTCAATCTCAGGAAATTCCAAAGCTATTTCAAAAGTAATGGTTGCAAATCCATGGTGACAGTCCCTGCTATAACATAGGTTATCATTTATTTAGTTTTATTTCGTTTTATTAATTTAAGTCTCACTTCTGCCTAATGCATTGTAATTATGATGTTTAATCAAACTGTGTTTTAAATAGTAATTTTTGAATTATTCCTAAAAGTAATAAGTACCTTTTAATAAAAGAAACCTTTTAATAAAATCAAATAGTACCTTTTAAAAAAATAGAAATTTAGTTTGTGCCTTTTAATTAAAATTAGACATATAAATATCACTTGGCATATTTCAAATATTACGCGAGCAAAGCCGCGGGGTTTGCTAGTCATCTATACTCTATACTCCTATTATAAAGGGGAAAAAATTGTTTATTTGTCGGAGGTAATCTCTGGAACTACCGAACCGATTCCAAAAGTAATGGTATCAAAATGATGGTGTTAGTCCAACTTAGAACATAGGCAATATTTTATGTCGGTGCCACTACCCCAAAGGGGGTGTAGGAGCAAAAAACTTTCTAAAAATACGATTTTAGCGTTACTGAAGGGCCTAGAAATATGAAATTTTGAATATTAGTTACTTATAAGATATAAATTATGTCTAAGAACCGTTCTTAAACAATTCGAAATTTAAAAGAGGTGAAAATGCACAAAAAGCGTTCTAAAAAACGTTCTAAAAATGGGATTTTAGCGTTACTGAAGGGCCTAGAAATATGAAATTTTGAATATTAGTTAATTATAAGATATAAATGATGTCTAAGGACTGTTCTTAAACAATTCGAAATTTAAAAGGGGTGAAATTGCACAAAAAGCGTTCTAAAAAGCGTTCTAAATGGTAGTTTCTAAACAATCTCAGGAAATACCAAACCGATTTAAAAAATATTGGTGTCAAAATGATGGTGACAACGCTTGCTCCAAGATAGCCTATGTTTTATGTCGGTGCCACTACCCCTAAGGGGTGCAGGAGCAAAAAACTTTCTAAAAATGTGATTTTAGCGTTACTGAAGGGCCTAGAAATATGAAATTTTGAATATTAGTTACTTATAAGATATAAATGATGTCTAAGAACAGTTCTTAATATATCTTAATATGTATCCGTATGTATAAGTTCTTAATATGTATCCAAGATAGGCTATGTTTTATGTCGGTGTCATTACCTCAAAGGGGGTGTAGGAGCAAAAAACGTTCTAAAAATGCGATTTATGTGTTACTGAAGGGCCTAGAAATATGAAATTTGAAATATTAGCTACTTATTAGATATAAAGGATTTCTAAGAACAGTTCTCAAAATATTCGAAATTTAAAAGGGGTGAAAATGCACAAAAAGCGTTCTAAAAAACGTTCTAAAAGGTAGTTTCTACACAATCTCAGAAAATACCAAACCGATTTAAAAAATATTGGTGTCAAAATGATGGTGACAACGCTTGCTCCAAGATAGGCTATGTTTTATGTCGGTGTCATTAACTCAAAGGGGGTGTAGGAGCAAAAAACATTCTAAAAATGCGATTTTAGCGTTACTGAAGGGTCTAGAAATATGAAATTTTGAATATTAGTTACTTATAAGATATAAATGATGTCTAAGAACCGTTCTTAAACAATTCGAAATTTAAAAGAGGTGAAAATGCACAAAAAGCGTTCTAAAAAACGTTCTAAAAATGGGATTTTAGCGTTACTGAAGGGCCTAGAAATATGAAATTTTGAATATTAGTTAATTATAAGAGATAAATGATGTCTAAGGACTGTTCTTAAACAATTCGAAATTTAAAAGGGGTGAAAATGCACAAAAAGCGTTCTAAAAAACTTTCTAAATGGTAGTTTCTACACAATCTCAGAAAATACCAAACCGATTTAAAAAATATTGGTGTCAAAATGATGGTGACAACGCTTGCGCCAAGATAGGCTATATTTTATGTCGGTGCCACTACCCCAAAGGGGGTGCAGGAGCAAAAAATGTTCTAAAAATGCGATTTTTGCGTTACTGAAGGACTTAGAAATATGAAATTTGGAATATTAGTTGCTTGTAAGATATAAATGGTGTCTAAGAACAGTTCTTAAACAATTCGAAATTTAAAAGGGGTGAAAATGCACAAAAAGCGTTCTAAAAAACGTTCTAAATGGTAGTTTCTACATAATCTCAGGAAATACCAATCCGATTTCAAAAGTAATGGTATCAAAATGATTGTGTTAGTCGAACTTAGAACATAGGCTATAATTTATGTCGGTGCCACTACCCCAAAAGGGGGTGTAGGAGCAAAAAAGTTCTAAAAATGCGATTAATGTGTTACTGATGGGTCTAGAAATATTAAATTTGAAGTATCAGCTACTTATTAGATATAAAGGATTTCTAAGAACAGTTCTTAAACAAATCGAAATTTAAAAGGGGTGAAAATGCGCGAAAAGCGTTCTAAAAAACGATCTAAATGGTAGTTTCTACACAATCTCAGGAAATACCAAACCGATTTAAAAAATAATGGCGTCAAAATGATGGTGAAAATCCTTGCTCCAACATAGGCTATGTTTTATATCGGTGCCACAACCCCAAAGGGGCTGCACGAGAAAAATGTTCTAAATTGCGTTTTTTGCGTGACGGAAGGGCCTTGAATCGTGAAATTTAGAATGGTAGTTAGTTATAAGATGTCAATGATCTCTAAGGACATTTCCTAAAAAAATCGAAATTTAATAGGGGGGTCAAAATGCGCAAAAAGCGTTGTAAAAAACGTTCTAAATTGCAATTTCTATGCAGTCTCAGGAAATACTGAAACGATTTCAAATATAATGGTGTTAAAATAATGGTGACAGATCTTGCTCTAAGATAGGCTATATTCTATATATGTTTCCACTAACCCAGAGGAGATGCAGGAGAAAAATGAGCGAAAAGCTTTCTAAAAACGTTCTAAATGCCGATTTGTCAACAATATCTCAGGAAGAATCAAACTGATTTCAAAAGTAATGTTAAGAAATTGATTCTGACAGCCTTTGCTCTAACATAGACGCTATTTTAAGTCGGTATCACTATCACCTAGACGTTGCAGGAGCAAAAAAGCGTTCCAAATTTCGATTTTAGTGATCGGTAGGGGCTAGCAACTTAAAATTAGGCAAGGTACATATGTATTACATATAAATGATCTTTAAGAACAGTTTCGAAAAAATTGGAAATTTAAAAAGGGGTGGCAATGCGAGAAAAGCATTCTAAAAACGTTCTAAATTGCGATTTCTACTCAATCTCAGGAAATTCGAAAGCAATTTCAAAAGTATTGGTTGCAAATCAATGGTGACAGTCCCTGCTATAACATAGGTTATCATTTATTTAGTTTTATTTCGTTTTATTAATTTAAGTCTCATTTCTGCCTAATGCATTGTAATTATGATGTTTAATCAAACTGTGTTTTAAATAGTAATTTTTGAATTATTCCTAAAAGTAATAAGTACCTTTTAATAAAAAAACTTTTAATAAAATTAAATAGTACCTCTAAAAAAAAAAAATTTAGTTTGTGCCTTTTAATTAAAATTAGACATATAAATATCACTTGGCATATTTCAAATATTACGCGAGCAAAGCCGCGGGGTTTGCTAGTCATCTATACTCTATACTTCCTATTATAAAGAGGAAAAAATTGTTTATTTGTCGGAGGTAATCTCTGGAACTACCGAACCGATTCCAAAAGTAATGGTATCAAAATGATGGTGTTAGTCCCACTTAGAACATAGGCTATATCTTATGTCGGTGCCACTAACCCAAAGGGGGTGTAGGAGCAAAAAACGTTCTAAAAATACGATTTTAGCGTTACTGAAGGGCCTAGAAATATGAAATTTTGAATATTAGTTACTTATAAGATATAAATGATGTCTAGGAACAGTTCTTAAACAATTCGAAATTTAAAAGCGGTGAAAATGAACAAAAAGCGTTCTAAAACACGTTCTAAATGGTAGTTTCTACACAATCTCAGAAAATACCAAACCGATTTAAAAAGTATTGGTGTCAAAATGATGGTGACAACGCTTGCTCCAAGATAGGCTATGTTTTATGTCGGTGCCACTACCCCTAAGGGGTGCAGGTTCAAAAAACTTTCTAAAAATGTGATTTTAGCGTTACTGAAGTGCCTAGAAATATGAAATTTTGAATATTAGTTACTTATAAGATATAAATGATGTCTAAGAACAGTTCTTAATATATCTTAATATGTATCCGTATGTATAAGTTCTTAATATGTATCCAAGATAGGCTATGTTTTATGTCGGTGTCATTACCTCAAAGGGGGTGTAGGAGCAAAAAACGTTCTAAAAATGCGATTTATGTGTTACTGAAGGGCCTAGAAATATGAAATTTGAAATATTAGCTACTTATTAGATATAAAGGATTTCTAAGAACAGTTCTCAAAATATTCGAAATTTAAAAGGGGTGAAAATGCACAAAAAGCGTTCTAAAAAACGTTCTGAATGGTAGTTTCTACACAATCTCAGAAAATACCAAACCGATTTAAAAAATATTGGTGTCAAAATGATGGTGACAACGCTTGCTCCAAGATAGGCTATGTTTTATGACGGTGTCATTAACTCAAAGGGGGTGTAGGAGCAAAAAACATTCTAAAAATGCGATTTTAGCGTTACTGAAGGGTCTAGAAATATGAAATTTTGAATATTAGTTACTTATAAGATATAAATGATGTCTAAGAACCGTTCTTAAACAATTCGAAATTTAAAAGAGGTGAAAATGCACAAAAAGCGTTCTAAAAAACGTTCTAAAAATGGGATTTTAGCGTTACTGAATGGCCTAGAAATATGAAATTTTGAATATTAGTTAATTATAAGATATAAATGATGTCTAAGGACTGTTCTTAAACAATTCGAAATTTAAAAGGGGTGAAAATGCACAAAAAGTGTTCTAAAAAACGTTCTAAATGGTAGTTTCTACATAATCTCAGGAAATACCAAACCGATTCCAAAAGTAATGGTATCAAAATGATAGTGTTAGTCCAACTTAGAACATAGGCTATATTTTATGTCGGTGCCACTACCCCAAAGGGGGTGCAGGAGCAAAAAATGTTCTAAAAATGCGATTTTTGCGTTACTGAAGGACTTAGAAATATGAAATTTGGAATATTAGTTGCTTGTAAGATATAAATGGTGTCTAAGAACAGTTCTTAAACAATTCGAAATTTAAAAGGGGTGAAAATGCACAAAAAGCGTTCTAAAAAACGTTCTAAATGGTAGTTTCTACATAATCTCAGGAAATACCAAACCGATTCCAAAAGTAATGGTATCAAAATGATAGTGTTAGTCGAACTTAGAACATAGGCTATAATTTATGTCGGTGCCACTACCCCAAAAGGGGGTGTAGGAGCAAAAATGTTCTAAAAATGCGATTAATGTGTTACTGATGGGTCTAGAAATATTAAATTTGAAGTATCAGCTACTTATTAGATATAAAGGATTTCTAAGGACAGTTCTTAAACAAATCGAAATTTAAAAGGGGTGAAAATGCGAGAAAAGCGTTCTAAAAAACGATCTAAATGGTAGTTTCTACACAATCTCAGGAAATACCAAACCGATTTAAAAAATAATGGCGTCAAAATGATGGTGAAAATCCTTGCTCCAACATAGGCTATGTTTTATATCGGTGCCACAACCCCAAAGGGGGTGCAGGAGAAAAATGTTCTAAATTGCGTTTTTTGCGTGACGGAAGGGCCTTGAATCGTGAAATTTAGAATGGTAGTTAGTTATAAGATATCAATGATCTCTAAGGACATTTCCTAAAAAAGTCGAAATTTAATAGGGGGGTCAAAATGCGCAAAAAGCGTTGTAAAAAACGTTCTAAATTGCAATTTCTATGCAGTCTCAGGAAATACTGAAACGATTTCGAATATAATGGTGTTAAAATGATGGTGACAGATCTTGCTCTAAGATAGGCTATATTCTATATATGTTTCCACTAACCCAGAGGAGATGCAGGAGCAAAATGAGCGAAAAGCTTTCTAAAAACGTTCTAAATGCCGATTTGTCAACAATATCTCAGGAAGAATCAAACTGATTTCAAAAGTAATGTTAAGAAATTGATGCTAACAGCCTTTGCTCTAACATAGACGCTATTTTAAGTCGGTATCACTATCACCTAGACGTTGCAGGAGCAAAAAATCGTTCCAAATTTCGATTTTAGTGATCGGTAGGGGCTAGCAACTTAAAATTAGGCAAGGTACATATGTATTACATATAAATGATCTTTAAGAACAGTTTCGAAAAAATTGGAAATTTAAAAAGTGGTGGCAATGCGAGAAAAGCGTTCTAAAAACGTTCTAAATTGCGATTTCTACTCAATCTCAGGAAATTCCAAAGCTATTTCAAAAGTAATGGTTGCAAATCCATGGTGACAGTCCCTGCTATAACATAGGTTATCATTTATTTAGTTTTATTTCGTTTTATTAATTTAAGTCTCACTTCTGCCTAATGCATTGTAATTATGATGTTTAATCAATCTGTGTTTTAAATAGTAATTTTTGAATTATTCCTAAAAGTAATAAGTACCTTTTAATAAAAGAAACCTTTTAATAAAATCAAATAGTACCTTTTAAAAAAATAGAAATTTAGTTTGTGCCTTTTAATTAAAATTAGACATATAAATATCACTTGGCATATTTCAAATATTACGCGAGCAAAGCCGCGGGGTTTGCTAGTCATCTATACTCTATACTCCTATTATAAAGGGGAAAAAATTGTTTATTTGTCGGAGGTAATCTCTGGAACTACCGAACCGATTCCAAAAGTAATGGTATCAAAATGATGGTGTTAGTCCAACTTAGAACATAGGCTATATCTTATGTCGGTGCCACTAACCCAAAGGGGGTGTAGGAGCAAAAAACGTTCTAAAAATACGATTTTAGCGTTACTGAAGGGCCTAGAAATATGAAATTTTGAATATTAGTTACTTATAAGATATAAATGATGTCTAAGAACCGTTCTTAAACAATTCGAAATTTAAAAGATGTGAAAATGCACAAAAAGCGTTCTAAAAAACGTTCTAAAAATGGGATTTTAGCGTTACTGAAGGGCCTAGAAATATGAAATTTTGAATATTAGTTAATTATAAGAGATAAATGATGTCTAAGGACTGTTCTTAAACAATTCGAAATTTAAAAGGGGTGAAAATGCACAAAAAGCGTTCTAAAAAACTTTCTAAATGGTAGTTTCTACACAATCTCAGAAAATACCAAACCGATTTAAAAAATATTGGTGTCCAAATGATGGTGACAACGCTTGCTCCAAGATAGGCTATATTTTATGTCGGTGCCACTACCCCAAAGGGGGTGCAGGAGCAAAAAATGTTCTAAAAATGCGATTTTTGCGTTACTGAAGGACTTAGAAATATGAAATTTGGAATATTAGTTGCTTGTAAGATATAAATGGTGTCTAAGAACAGTTCTTAAACAATTCGAAATTTAAAAGGGGTGAAAATGCACAAAAAGCGTTCTAAAAAACGTTCTAAATGGTAGTTTCTACATAATCTCAGGAAATACCAATCCGATTTCAAAAGTAATGGTATCAAAATGATTGTATTAGTCGAACTTAGAACATAGGCTATAATTTATGTCGGTGCCACTACCCCAAAAGGGGGTGTAGGAGCAAAAAAGTTCTAAAAATGCGATTAATGTGTTACTGATGGGTCTAGAAATATTAAATTTGAAGTATCAGCTACTTATTAGATATAAAGGATTTCTAAGAACAGTTCTTAAACAAATCGAAATTTAAAAGGGGTGAAAATGCGCGAAAAGCGTTCTAAAAAACGATCTAAATGGTAGTTTCTACACAATCTCAGGAAATACCAAACCGATTTAAAAAATAATGGCGTCAAAATGATGGTGAAAATCCTTGCTCCAACATAGGCTATGTTTTATATCGGTGCCACAACCCCAAAGGGGCTGCAGGAGAAAAATGTTCTAAATTGCGTTTTTTGCGTGACGGAAGGGCCTTGAATCGTGAAATTTAGAATGGTAGTTAGTTATAAGATGTCAATGATCTCTAAGGCCATTTCCTAAAAAAGTCGAAATTTAATAGGGGGGTCAAAATGCGCAAAAAGCGTTGTAAAAAACGTTCTAAATTGCAATTTCTATGCAGTCTCAGGAAATACTGAAACGATTTCAAATATAATGGTGTTAAAATGATGGTGACAGATCTTGCTCTAAGATAGGCTATATTCTATATATGTTTCCACTAACCCAGAGGAGATGCAGGAGCAAAATGAGCGAAAAGCTTTCTAAAAACGTTCTAAATGCCGATTTGTCACCAATATCTCAGGAAGAATCAAACTGATTTCAAAAGTAATGTTAAGAAATTGATGCTGACAGCCTTTGCTCTAACATAGACGCTATTTTAAGTCGGTATCACTATCACCTAGACGTTGCAGGAGCAAAAAAGCGTTCCAAATTTCGATTTTAGTGATCGGTAGGGGCTAGTAACTTAAAATTAGGCAAGGTACATATGTATTACATATAAATGATCTTTAAGAACAGTTTCGAAAAAATTGGAAATTTAAAAAGGGGTGGCAATGCGAGAAAAGCGTTCTAAAAACGTTCTAAATTGCGATTTCTACTCAATCTCAGGAAATTCCAAAGCTATTTCAAAAGTAATGGTTGCAAATCCATGGTGACAGTCCCTGCTATAACATAGGTTATCATTTATTTAGTTTTATTTCGTTTTATTAATTTAAGTCTCATTTCTGCCTAATGCATTGTAATTATGATGTTTAATCAAACTGTGTTTTAAATAGTAATTTTTGAATTATTCCTAAAAGTAATAAGTACCTTTTAATAAAAAAACCTTTTAATAAAATTAAATAGTACCTTTTAAAAAAATAAAAATTTAGTTTGTGCCTTTTAATTAAAATTAGACATATAAATATCACTTGGCATATTTCAAATATTACGCGAGCAAAGCCGCGGGGTTTGCTAGTCATTTATACTCTATACTTCCTATTATAAAGAGGAAAAAATTGTTTATTTGTCGGAGGTAATCACTGGAACTACCGAACCGATTCCAAAAGTAATGGTATCAAAATGATGGTGTTAGTCCAACTTAGAACATAGGCTATATCTTATGTCGGTGCCACTAACCCAAAGGGGGTGTAGGAGCAAAAAACGTTCTAAAAATACGATTTTAGCGTTACTGAAGGGCCTAGAAATATGAAATTTTGAATATTTGTTACTTATAAGATATAAATGATGTCTAGGAACAGTTCTTAAACAATTCGAAATTTAAAAGCGGTGAAAATGAACAAAAAGCGTTCTAAAACACGTTCTAAATGGTAGTTTCTACACAATCTCAGGAAATACCAAACCGATTTAAAAAGTATTGGTGTCAAAATGATGGTGACAACGCTTGCTCCAAGATATGCTATGTTTTATGTCGGTGCCACTAACCCTAATGGGTGCAGGGGCAAAAAACTTTCTAAAAATGTGATTTTAGCGTTACTGAAGGGCCTAGAAATATGAAATTTTGAATATTAGTTTCTTATAAGATATAAATGATGTCTAAGAACAGTTCTTAATATATCTTAATATGTATCCGTATGTATAAGTTCTTAATATGTATCCAAGATAGGCTTTGTTTTATGTCGGTGTCATTACCTCAAAGGGGGTGTAGGAGCAAAAAACGTTCTAAAAATGCGATTTATGTGTTACTGAAGGGCCTAGAAATATGAAATTTGAAATATTAGCTACTTATTAGATATAAAGGATTTCTAAGAACAGTTCTCAAAATATTTGAAATTTAAAAGGGGTGAAAATGCACAAAAAGCGTTCTAAATGGTAGTTTCTACACAATCTCAGAAAATACCAAACCGATTTAAAAAATATTGGTGTCAAAATGATGGTGACAACGCTTGCTCCAAGATAGGCTATGTTTTATGTCGGTGTCATTAACTCAAAGGGGGTGTAGGAGCCAAAAACATTCTAAAAATGCGATTTTAGCGTTACTGAAGGGTCTAGAAAAATGAAATTTTGAATATTAGTTACTTATAAGATATAAATGATGTCTAAGAACCGTTCTTAAACAATTCGAAATTTAAAAGAGGTGAAAATGCACAAAAAGCGTTCTAAAAAACGTTCTAAAAATGGGATTTTAGCGTTACTGAAGGGCCTAGAAATATGAAATTTTGAATATTAGTTAATTATAAGATATAAATGATGTCTAAGGACTGTTCTTAAACAATTCGAAATTGAAAAGGGGTGAAAATGCACAAAAAGCGTTCTAAAAAGCGTTCTAAATGATTGTTTCTACACAATCTCAGGAAATACCAATCCGATTTAAAAAATATTGGTGTCAAAATGATGGTGACAACGCTTGCTCCAACATAGGCTATGTTTTATGTCGGTGCCACTACCCGAAAGGGGGTGCAGGAGCAAAAAACTTTCTAAAAATGCGATTTTAGCGTTACTGAAGGGCCTAGAAATATGAAATTTTGAATATTTGTTACTTGTAAGATATAAGTGATGTCTAAGAACAGTTCGTAAATAATTCGAAATTTAAAAGGGGTGAAAATGCACAAAAAGCGTTCTAAAAAACGTTCTAAATGGTAGTTTCTACACAATCTCAGGAAAAAAAAGGTTTAAAAAATAATGGTGTCAAAATAAGGGTGTCAAAATGACGGTGACAACCCTTGCTCCAAAATAGGCTATGTTTAAAGTTGGTGCCACAATCCGAAAGGGGGTGCAGGAGCAATAAACGTTCTAAAAATTCGATTTTTGCGTTACCGAAGGGCCTAGAAATGTGAAATTTCAAATATTAGCTACTTATTAGATATAAAGGATTTCTAAGAACAGTTCTTAAACATTTCAAAATTTGAAAGGTGTGAAAATACGCGAAAAGCGTTCTAAAAAACGTTCTACATGGTGGTTTCTACACAATCTCAGAAAATACCAAACCGATCTGAAAAATAATGGTGTCAAAATGATGGTGACAACCCTTGCTCTAACACAGGCGATGTTTTATGTCGGTGACACTACCCCAAAGGGGGTGCAGGAGAAAAACGTTCTAAATTGCAGCTTTTGCGTTACGGAAGGGCCTAGAATCGTGAAATTTGGAATGGTAGTTAGCTATAAGATATCAATGATCTCTATGGGCATTTCCTAAAAAAATCGAAATTTAAAAGGGGTCAAAATGCGCAAAAAGCGTTGTAAAAAACTTTCTAAACTGCGATTCCTATGCAATGTCAGGAAATACTGAACCGATTTCAAATATAATGGTGTAAAAATGATGGTGACAGTTCTTGCTCCAAGATAGGCTATATTTTATATCTGTTTCCACTACCCCAGAGGAGATGCAGGAGCAAAATGCACGAAAAGCGTTCTAAAAACGTTCTAAATGCCGATTTGACGGCAATATCTCAGGAAGAATGAATCTGATTTCAAACGTAATGGTAGGAAATTGATGCTGACAGCCTCTGTCTAACATAGAGGCTATTTTATGTCGGTATCACTATCACCAAGGCGTTGCAGGAGCAAAAAAGCGTTCCAAATTTCGATTTTTGTAATCGGTAGGGGCTAGCAACTTAAAGTTAGGCAAGGTACATATGTATTACACATAAATGATCTTTAAGAACAGTTTCGAAAAAATTGGAAATTTAAAAAGGGGTGAAAATGCGCGAAAAGCGTCCTAAAAACGCTCTAAATTGCGATTTCTGCTCAATCTAAGGAAATACCAAAGCTATTTCAAAAGTAATGGTTTCAAATCAATCGTGTCAGTCCCTGTTATAACATAGGTTATATTTTGTGTTGCTGTCACTACCATCTGAGGGTTGCAAAAGCAAAACAGGTTCAAATTTGCGTTTTTTGCACAACTGAGGGGTCTAACACTTTGTGGCATGGTATTTACTTACAAGATGCAACTGCTTTCTAAGAACTGTCGAAAGAAAATTCCAAATTTAAAAAAATGAAGTGAGTGAAAAGCGTTATAAATTACAATTTTTAAGCAAACTTATAGATTACCAAACCGATTAAAAAAATAATTATGGCAAATTTTGGTGATAGAGCCTGCTCAAACATAAGCTATATTTTATGTCTGTTCCACTACCACCAGAGGGTTGCAGGAGCTAAAAACTTTTTAAATTGCGATTTCTGTGATACTGAAAAGGCTAGAAACTTTAAATATGACATGGTAGTTACTTATAAAATATAAATGCCCTCGAAGGAACGTCAAAAATAAATTCGAATTAAAAAGAGGTGAAGCGAAGGGGAGGGGCAAAAAGCATTCTAAAAAAGTTCTAAATTACGATTCTATGCAATTTCAGGGAACATAAACCGATTATAAAAGTAATAGTTGCGAATCAATTGTAACAGTCTCTGATCCTACACAGGCTATATTTTATGCCGGAGATTCTACCACCTGGGGTTCACAGGAACAACAAACGTTCTAAAAAAGGGCTTTAAAAGCTTTTTAAATTACGTTTCTGTGGAATATTAGGAAATAACAAACCGATTTCAAAATTAATGTTGGCAAATGAATGGTGACAGTTCCTGTTTCAACATAACCCTTTATGTTGAGAGAGGTGGTAGGACTTGGAATATGACATGATGGTTAATTTTAAGATGTAAGAAGATGGTTTCTAAAAAAAATCAAAACTTCAAATGAATACTGAAATGAGCGTATTAATTGAGCATAAAAGTTTCAAAATATTTTCTAAATTATCATTTATTTAGTTTTATTTCATTTTATTAATTTAAGTCTCATTTCTGCCTAATTCAGTGTAATAATGATGTTTAATCAAACTGTGTTTTAAATAGTAATTTTTGAATTATTCCTAAAAGTAATAAGTATCTTTTAATAAAACAAACCTTTTAACAAAATAAAATATTACCTTTTAATAAAATAAAAATTTAGTTAGTACCTTTTAATAAAAATTAGACATATAAATATCACTTGGCATATTTCAAATATTACGCGAGCAAAGCCGCTGGATTTGCTAGTACATTTATATAGTTGCACTGAGCTATTTTATTATGAAGTTATTATTATAAATGAGTGCTTGGCATTATTTTAATTACTATATGATTGATATTATTGTGTAAAAAAAGGGGCAAATAGCTGGTGTCATTATATTGAGTTTTGAAAGATATTGTATGTTATTTATGTTCTATATATGTTAAAAATTACGTATTTTGCTAAGAGTTATTCGTAACACGAATTAAGTTTGAAGCTAGCTAAAACACATCTAGTTCAAATGATGGCGTTTCATTCTAAGTGTAAGAAAATTGATTTAATCACATTAGCTTCAGAATTAAAAGTAGAAGTAAGTAGCGATGATAAAGTCCTCGAATTACGTGATAAAATTGTAAATAGTGAGGCATTTAAAGATAACATAGATTTTGTACAGGGAATTTATGAAAATATCGTAGAAGAAAGAAAGACTCTTGAGGAAGAAAAACGTTTAGCCGAAGAAAGAGAATTTGAGCTACAGAAGCTCAGGTTAGAAGCAGGAACACGAGATGTTGTTGCAAATACAAGCAACCCTCTAGAAACTTCTTCAATCCGCGTTGACTTGAAAAAGATTTTACCCGATTTCAATCCTGAAAAGGATGATATGAATTTACTTTTAGTAACTTTTGCGAGGCAAATGAAACTTTTAAAGGTTTCTAAAGAACTGTGGATTACGTACTTAATTTGAGTCCTTCCAAATGAAATCGGTAAATTAATAGCGCGTGAACCGGAAGAAAAATTTGAGGATTATTCTTATATTAAAGATATATTGTTGCAGAGGTTCAAATTAACTGCTGAAAGGTTTAGAGTTTTGTTTAGTCGACATCCAAAGCGAACCGATATTAGCTGGAAAGAATATTATTTTCAAATCAGAAGCTATTTTGAGGGATGGCTATCCGAATTAAATATAAATTCCTTTGAAAAATTATCGGAATTAATTATTGCTAACCAATTAAAGAAAAGGGTTTCCCCTGATTGCGAAGAACATTATTTAGACCAATGGGAGAATTTAACAGATCCTGTTGAATTAGCTGAAAAGTTAGATTTATATGATAATTTGAGGTCACACAAAGTAGAAATAAAGAGATCAAATAAAATCAGTGAGGTAAGGAATTCTAATCGCTTTGAAAAAACGCCTTTAGATTTTAAAAGAAATGAGTTTGGTAAAATTTGCAATCAAAAGGAGTCCAAGAGAAATAAAATTAACTATCCTTCGAATTTAAATCGACCAATGTTAAGTTGCCATGGTTGTGGAAACCAGAGAGTTATTAAATCCAAGTGTCCACCCTGTTCTCCGAAAAATGTATTGGTGCACTTTCAATCACTAGAATTTCGTACATGTAATATGCAAACATCACCAACATTATTGGTAAAAATAAGCATAAATGGTCTCTCTGGCACAGCTTGTGCTGACACTGGCGCAACACATTGCGTTGCGGGTGAAGTTTTGTATTCTTTATTAAAAAACCAAGGTCTGAAGTTTGAAAAAAACTCAAATGATCGTAGTCTTAGCGGATGGGCTACAAAACACTACCGAAGTTCATAAAACAGAAGTTCTTGTTAAAATTGAAGGTCGCGACGTTAAAACAACACTTTATGCTCTGCCGAATGCCAGAAATAATCGTACAATTTTAGGAATCGATTTTTTACGCAAAGCAAAAATTGTTTTGGATGTAGTAAATCAAGAATGGTTCTTCGCTGATAGATGTAGGTGGAAGTATAGATTCGCTTAAGATACATATAGACCTCCCAATGAATTAGCGATAAAATCCGTTGAATTAGACACCGTTTTTCTTAGAGAAGATGAAGGTAGACATCCCACTTCAGAGCAACAAGTTAGGTTGAATGAACTGCTTGAAAAATTTACTAGTAGCTTCCAACTAGGGGAAGAGACTACACCTAAAGTTAAACATTATATTGATACAGGATCACGGATGGGCATAATTTTATCTGATGAAATTGATAGTCCTGCACATGATAGAAAAGGCTATGTAAAAGATTGCCGTAGAAATTTCGATTATAGGGGTAAGAACAAAAATTTTAATAGATCAATTGTTAACAGAAGCAATAATAGATATGGCCAAAAATATGTTAAACAGTCATTTAACCATGGAAATTACAATAAAAATAGTTATGACAAACCTGGTTCAGAGAATTCTTACCAAGATGAATCAGAGATTCCTCAAAATTTTGAGACTAAAGATTCTTTAATATCTCAAGATATGGCAGAAAGTGAAGGTTTGGTGAATAGTTCATCGGATATGGTTGAACCTAATGATGCATCTGAAATGCTAGAAAGTGCTTCACTTACTTCAAAAGTAAAGTATAATCCCAATTTTTCTCCTAAGTACAAAAATAGAGGCTACTATCATGCTCGAAATAATTATAATTATGATGGCCGACGACCTTGTAGAGGTAACTATCAGGAGCAAAGAAATTCCCAACCCTCATACAGGTATAGTCCACGGCGAATTGCAGATTCGTCTAGCAAATTCGAAAAGAGATATGAAAATGATCTTAGAACTAATGATCAGGATAATTACAAATTTGATTATCGGTCTGGAATTTACAGACATGATAATGGGTACTATGTAAAACAAAGATCTCCTACTTCTTATACCATTGCCACTAAAGAAAACCCCTTTTCTCCTTTAGGAAATTATCATATATCAGCTTTGTGTCCTTACACGCAAGACGATGGTGGATCTTCTAAAGGCTTTATTCGTCCTAGAGGCAGACCCGGGAAACGTCAGACGCCCAGTCAGCAAATATTTACGAAAGGAGCACAAAACACGAGAACCATAGAGGATTTTAGGCACCAGAAATCATCCCGAAGGAATCCACCTAGGAAATACACACTGAATGTGAGGTACCAGTAATGCAGTGTGAGGGGAAGAGTGTAACGCTCGAACAATACGCACTTCATCATATTTTCTCTCCTTTACTTTTTTTTCTTTTCTTTCAAAAGAACTGACAAGCTGAGTAAATTAGACTTATGTAAATTAGTCATAAATGGATTCAGAGACTTGTTGGGAAAAATTGCTTTAATAAACCCATTCAGGGCCTCCACTTTTATTAAAAAAATTTCAGTTTCACACCAGAAAATGAAAAAAGTATTTTAATATTTCTTTAATGTCAAACTTTTATCGTGCACTTAGAGTAAAAAATTTTCTTCGAAAAGTTCCTGTCTGAAGTCGAAATTTCGGGATAAGAATGGAGGGCAAACCCAAAGCGGTTCCAGGAAAAGCGACGACATCTCTATGGGAAGACGGGCGCGCTGTTCTTGACTTTGAAAACAGGACATTTGTAGTTTACAGCACGCTAACTAGGAGCGCTGCGATCGTCTCCGCCAGCGAAGAATCTGCGCGCGCATATTCTCCCCGACACAATTTTGATTATCAATCGAGTCTCGCCTCATTTCAAGGGGGGAAATGCTAAAGCTCGCATTGCGGTAATCGGATACGTTCGTTGCACGTGGGAAAGCTAGTAAGTCATGTATACTATGCTCGTTATTATTTTTTTTATTATTATTAAATCCTATTTAATCGTACTTAAGTTCGTTATTTTTGCATATATTTGTATTTCCATAAGATTAATTCTCATTTTAAGATTAAATAACCGTAGATATTTTTATCATAGAGATTTAAATTTGAGTGAAATTTGAAAAATACCTTTCAACAGTTTTCATTTATCTTTTTTATTATGCACGCTTGCATAATATGTAGCACATTTTTAGTTCGTATTAATTAGTGCTACATCTTTAAACGTATTTTTCTTTAACAAATACATAAAGACATTCGTTTATCGTTTGTTTAAATTATTTATTTGATGCTCCACAATTTAAAAATATAACCATATATATGTATTTAAAAAATCTTTAATAATTTCGATTGAATTGAATTTATTCTGTGTATAGTATTTGAAATGTAATTTATTCAAAGTTGTTAAACCATTTATTTTTAAATTATTTTAAGCGCTTTTTTTATTTTCACTTATTCTATTACTCTGTTGCTGTATAAAATTTCAAATAATACCGTTCAACAACAGATGGTTTTAAGTGGGCAATCTTAATTCATTAAATTTTTGTTATACAAGTTCTTTGAATTGGAAAATCTTATTAAACGTATTTAATGCTTTTGATTTCTGTGAAGTTTAAAGTAAATTAATTTTGATTAAATCAATTTAAATATTTGACATTTTCAATGTATATAATAATAGATATGAGAGATTTTGAAAAAGAAAAATTTAAGAGGAAAATTAAATAATATTACTTGATTTAAATAAAAATTATGGAGCATCAAGTTCAAGTTTGATATAATGTAAGACACAAATGATTCTGAAAAAAAAAAAATCTTTACGAAGAGAATAATCTTTACGAAATCAAATTATGCAAAATTATTTAGCTTGAGATTTTAATGGATTTAATAAATCTAAATTAACTGAGCATAACTTAGACTTATCAGCAAAATAAAGGACATTAAAAAAAAAAAAAAAGATAAGAAACAATAACACATCACAAACAATATTTCGTGGGTTCATGAACAGGGTACAGAATACATTTTAACTTATTTAAACTGTATATGTATTTTCGGTATAAAGTAATAGTTGAAACTTTTTAATTTATTAATAATTAAACATTAAGTAACAAAAAAAATTTCATTTATTCAATTTATTTTTTTTTTCAAAGTTATATGTATTACTGAAAAAAGGTCAATTTTCTTCAGAGCAAAATTCTTTTTTTTTTTTTTTTTTTTTTTTTTTTTGAAATTCTGATAATAGTTGTGCGCAAAAATTCAAAAAAGCAATTTTTTTTTTTTTTTAAACACCTAAGTTAATATTTACTTAAAATATAATGTACATCTGATTTTTTTTCTAAATGCTTCCTGCTTATAATAAAACCAGTTTTCTACCCTTATAAAACAAACACTTCATACACTTGCAGTAAGGGATTTTTTATGAAAACTAACCATTGAACTTCTCGTTTATTTCGCGACAGTATAACAGTAACGAAACGGCAATCAGAAGTTTTCAATTCTGTCAGTAAACAAACTCGTTGAGTGATGAAATATTTTAATTATTGATAAAAGTAATCGGATTATGTATTTCTTTTATATTTAATCTTATTTATTTTCTGTTTACTTCTCATAATTTATAAGGCGTGAAAATATGAATCTTTTTACAAGAAAATATTTTTTGTAAATATTAATCCCATATAGTAAATATTCCATTAAACAAATTGTCAAATGCATTAAATAATATATATATCCATTATTTCAGAAATGGATCTCTCTTAAAACATTCGTATTCTTCACGCCATTATAAATTATAAGAAGTAAACAGAAAATATTAAAAACTGAAAGAAATACATAATGAGATTAGTTATCAAAAATTTAAATATTTCATTAATCTGAGTTTAATCATAGCAGTTAAATTTCTAATTGTCGTTACTGTTGTACTGCCGCGCAATAAATGAATCGGTCCGTGAAAGCGAAACCAAATCCCTCGTGGAGTGCCCCGCCCACTACCAAACAATTTAGTTTACAGCACGGCCACTAGAGGCGCTACTTTGCGGCATCATTTAACATGGGAGTGTCTTCGCTTTCCTACATAACCGCTTTGGGCAAACCTACACCCATCTACTTTTTTTGCGCTCCGCACTCAAATAGTTATGAATGCGATTTCTTGAACAGGATTATAAAGAAAAAGAAAGCTGCTTCGGCAAGATTAAGTTTTATATATATATTAACAAAGTGTTACTAAATATTTCTGGTAATAACATGAAAAATTAAATTTCGTAAATTTTGTAATTTGAAATTTTTTTAATGCATTATTTATCTTTTTTTTTTAATTTCAATATTTCCTGATAGCTGTGTAAACTCTGTTTTAGAAGTTGCTGAAATTGTTACCAATCTTTCAAATATAAATCAATAAAAATGGACGTTCTTCTTGGTGGCTTTATTAAAGATTGCTATATTTATTATCAATTCTAAAATTTTGTATGAGAAATTAAAGCATTTTTCTATAAAATTAACACATAGATTATTTGACCATACTTACGACTTATAATAATTTTCAAATTTAAATATTTGCGGTAATGGTTTTCCAATTTCATAAAGGTCTAAAGGTAAGAAACTTTGATTTTCATCTTAGATGGTGCTGCAGCAAATGGTGCCATAAAATGCTCTTTCGATGTTACATGATAAACATATTACAAGTGAAAGACTGTTTCAAAAGTTCGTCAGATATAACATAACACTGCATAAAACTGTATTGAACACACATAATGGAAATAAATATTTTTGTTCACTATTTGAAAAAAAATACGGCACACATCGTGCGTTTACTCATCGTGAAACACGAAATTAGCTGTAAGTGCGAGAAGCATTTAAGAAAGAAGGCAAATTATTATTTATTATTTATTTTATTTTATTTATTTATTTATTTTTTCGAAAACTCATTTAGAAATATATTTATATGAAAAACGAAAAGTATTTTTATAACTTCATATTACCCCCGTAATTCTTACGCCCATGAATTTCACGGGCGGTTTAAGCTACTTATTTTAAATTCAGATTGTTTTATTCGTGCCAGTTTTTTTTAAATAGTTCAATTAGCTTTATTCTCGCATCATTTAATCTGCCATTTTCTGAGATGAATATTTCTACTTCAAAAATGTGGAGACATTCAAACAATGTGAATTTAAAGAAAGTAGCCTACACACTTTCAAGTTTCAAGCGCGACGCCCATTTGAAAGGTGGAGGTATGTTTATGAAACAACTTGATTTTAATTCCCAAATGTCACAACGGCACCAGAATTTTTTTTTTTTTTTTTTTTTTTTTTTTTTGGGGGGGGGGGGGGATCTATTTAAAAATCGGTTCGAAATGTATGTGAAATAGAGCTGTTACTTATTTACAAATAAATTTGTTTGTAAATTCCGGTGTCAATCATTCATTTCCGCATGTTTGCAATGGTAGTATTTTGCCCTTAAAAGGATTAAGGAGTTAAAAAATAATCATTTCCCAAGTAGTGCGATTTGTTCTTATTATCCTCAGAGTGCATACATTTGCACCACAATTTTTAACAGAAATTCTCGCCTTATTTTATCACAGAATAACGCTATAAATTCTACAATTACACAATGTAATTTCAAATTCTGCGATAGCAATGTCAAAGGAAAAATTTATTTATAAAAAAAGGTAATGCAAGACGCTTTAGAAAGTAGAAACAGGGTTATAAATTTAGTTTATTTTTCTATTCAGAAATTCGAGATTCATACCGGAAATTATGAAGTATTGTGAACTATCGAAATGTCTGTCATTAAAATTAAAAAATATATGTATATTACTATAAAATGTTTTTTGTGTGAAATCCGAATTTCTGATTGATAAAGGAGACTAACTCGCAACACCGCTTAAAAATTCCAAGTTGGGTATGCCCCTTGGGTCCATCTTGGAAAGACACCCCATGAAAATATCGACTTACTGTGCTGACGGATCAACATTCCAAGATTATCGTACAGATACTGTGATTATACTACCTTAACCCTTAAAGCGCGATTTTTTATTTTGTTTCGAAAAAATTATATATGATTCTCTGAAAGGTTTATTACACTGGAAAAGTATCGAAAAAATCAGAGATACATTTTTAATATAATACGTCAATCTTTTCTTCTGTTGCACATCTGCAATACAAGTAAAAACTACTGTCGTGTGGCTGTTTTGCGGTAAAATATTGCAAATTAGTAAATATTTTAATAAGTATGCCTCCAAATACTTTAATTTATATAATTATTTATTTTATCAAAATTAACATTTAACCCTTTAATTCCCATGATAGAATACGTTCTAGAAATTACGTACTCCAGATAATCTGACGTTTCACCACAAAGTTTTAATGGTTAATGTGTTCTATTTAAGTACGGAATGTCTGTTCTTAATTAAAGCAAATGTGGCTATTTTAATTTTCTGGTGTGATTTAGGTATATACGAATAAAAAAAATCTATTAAATTCAAAATACTGTTCTTTGAATATATGCAAAGCTGCGCACTAAAGAGTTAACTTCAAGAAATATACTTATTTAAAAATTCTAACAGAATAGGTATTAAACATTTTGTTATATGAAAGTTGCAATAGTTAGACTGCCTTTCTTTTTCGCACTTAAATTTATCTAAATATCAATGTTTAATTCAAAGATTATAAGCAGTCTGAACATATGTGAGAATAATGCCAATTATACTATTTTAAAGAACTGGTGGGAATCAAACAATCTGAATTTTTAAAAAGGTAACCTACAGTGCCTGTGAAAGTCACGAAAGCGAGAATTAAAGAATTAATCGAATCTTGGAAATTTTACTTTTTTTTAAATAATTACTAAAAATTGTTATAAAAATCTGCTGTTTTTTCTGTTTAGTTTTTTAAAATTATGTTTTTTAAATAATTATTTTTTTTCTTTTAACTCTTTCAGTTTTAGGCAATATGTGCCTAATGAGTTTAGCAATATACAGGTTGTTTATCAGTATGCATCCCCCTTAATTAAAGGATCTTCAACACAAGTCCAATCGACTATAGTTGGCTATATGATGCAGATTTCTTTACGGCTATATAAAATAATTTGTATGCAAGGCATAAGCATGTAGATTGGTGCTTTTATATATTGCATGTTCATTTATCTTCTTTGGAAGAAACACATATTGAGTTTAAAATGTAATTATTTATTTAACGAGCCTTCATTTGGAAGTATTTGTCTGAATACTCAATAACGTTGTTATTCCATATCCCATGGCTTGAACACATATAAGCAGAAAAATGTGCATTTTGCTCAAATATATATAAGAAATTCTTTTAACCCTTTCGAGGGCAAGTAACTGTGTTTCTGTAATATTTAAATCACAAACTATAATTGTTATTTGAAAATAAGAAATTTTCGATTTTTTTTTAGCTTTCTAACTTTTTTTTTCAACAAATTTATAAACGTAAAATTTTAATAACAAGTTTTAATTAACATTAAGTAGTATAAAAAAAGCCGTTTAAAGGATTAGAATATTTTTTGTTGTAGGATTTTACTAGTTATGGAGAATGTAAGTTTTTTTCTTATAAATTCAATCACACCTGGACAAGATAGACTTCGGTCGGGCTGTGTCTGTCAATTATCATCTACTCAGATTTCTAGGTTATAAATATCACTATTATTTATAGTACATCTCACCTTATGCATAGCTGCCAACTCTTCCGCTTTTTTAGACCACAAAAATTCAATAGAAATTTTTGCCTTATTTAATTGGCAGATTACGGCGATTTAAAAAGGTAAAATTTACTATAAAATTTTTGTGGTCTGAAAAAGCGTAAGATGTTGGCAGCTATGCCTTATGTAATAAAAGAAATCTGCTGTTAAGTAAGACAAAAACTGCTGTGCGGAAATAGTGGTACCACTACCGCATCCCCTTTTTTCGGCTACGCCATTAATTAGCACCCTACCATTTGCTAAATCATTCGGGGTTATATCGATATCCATCTTTCTAATTTAGGAGTCTTCAATCCGTAACCAGTAACCCAAGGATTGTATTTTAGTGGGCCGCAGTGTTGTTTCATATATTCAGAACGAAAAGTCTCGACATAGGTAGGTTTTTGAAACATCCTTAGGGCAAATCCATACTGTCCACATTTAATTTTTTTATATTTTCTTTTTAATCAGAAAATTTAATTAGATGTTACTTCATTCTATATGGCAGTTATTTGTCTTCTTTTTTTAACCCTTTAGTGCGCAGCCTTGCGCACATGCAAACAACAGTGCTTTGAATTTAATAGTTTATTTTTTTTAAATTCATATATGCATAATACACACCAGAAAATTAAAATAGCAATATGTGATTTAATTTATATCAGACATTCCGATTTTTTAAATAAAGCGAAATTATCCATTGAAACTTTCTGGTTTAAAGTCATATTCTCTGAACTACGTAATTTCTAAAACGCATTCTATCATGGGAATTAAAGAGTTAAGTGTTAAGTTTTATAAAATAAATAATAATATAATATAAGGTATTTGGAGACGTATTAATAAAAATATTTAGTAATTTGCATTATTTTAGCGAAAAACAGCAACACGGCAGTTGCTTTTACTTGTATTGCAGATGTGCAAGTGAAGAAAAGATTGACGTATTATATGAAAAATGTATCTCTGATTTTTTTTCATTATTTTTCGTGTGTAATAAACCTTTCAGAGAATCATATATAATTTTTTCGAAACAAAATAAAAAATCGCGCATTTAAGGGTTAAGTAAAACTTATTTAACGTCGAAATTTGCTTTATATTTTTTATGAAGCATAAATATTAAAATACACATTTAATTGATATTAGTGAAAGAACATCGCAGTTACAAGCAGCTCTAATAATCATCGTAATGTAGAATAAGTCGCTGTTGCTATAACCTGACTGCGAGTCATAAGTCTGAGTAATTACGCAAGGAATTCTGAAATATTTTTGTGTCGTCAACCTGTAAATGTCTGCGGATATTTCGCTGACGGTTGCTTTTGCCAATCTGGAACATTTAATTTATATAGATTACCATATTGCTATCAGTTCTTACAAGTAGTAAAATTCACCTTATTTGATGGCAGATTAAATAAAGAGAATACTATTATTATTTAAAGAAGTGGCGAAAATGAAGCAATCCTTATAAAATAAAAATTCCAGCAACAATGGCAACACTGTCTCAGTGGCATCCATGTATGCTTTCTCCTGTATCATTCTGGTTCTGCTGTAAACACAGTAATGCTATCGTTTTGCTCTTTATCGTGTTCTACTTGTAGATTGTCTGCCGGGAAATTTTGAACAGCGTAAGCCCGATTTCGGTGTCTTCTGAATTCACAGCTAGATTATCTTTATTTACCACTATCACTAGAATATTCTGTTGTATAACACGGAGTTTTGAAACAAGATTATTTGACCAAAATTATTTGGCGTGCGTTTTATACTGGAGATAAAAATGAAATCATCAAAATTTGAACTACTATATAAATGAACAAGTTAAGAAGGCGTGATTATGTCAATGGACACCGCCCTGAAATATAGGTCTAAACGCTGACTACAAAATGGCGACTGTCGTCGGCGAATTTTTTTCAGCGTTTGTACGGTCCCTTGAATTTGAATATAAATAATTTATAAAAGTTTTTTCGACCATACTTTCGTGAAATTAAATAGGTAAAATAAAACTTTTAGAAAATACTTGTTTTTAATTTTAGATGACGGTACAAGCGTTAGAAAAAATCCACTTGCGACAGCCACCATTTTTCTGTCAGCACTCAGGCCTGGTATTTAGGGGACGGTGCGATGGGCGGCAAAAAATATTTGGAGATTCAAGCAAATATCGTTCAGCTAGTATCCTCAGTTCGCGTTTCCTTATTTTAATTCTCTTTTTAATAGATATTATATTTTTCATTGGTGATTAGATTATGGTCATGCTACACATCTCATACAGTTTTCTTTATAAAAAGGGTAATGCGGTGAATGTATTAAAAAAAAATACCCTCTCAAATCATAGGGGCGCATTGTGCACCTACGTGCGGTATACACTGGAATATCCGGTAACTGTATAAAATTTCCGCTGTTAAATATTGCCTGAAAAAAAATAAAAAGATGTTTTATGTATCAAGAAGATTCTGCAATTGCACAGTGCCTAATCTGTAACCCATCACTTGCCTTGAAATGTAGGGTTGTATAATACATATACAACGCATATGTGGCATGCTAATTTAGAAATCAGGCTTTTTGCAAAAAGACTAGGCTGCTTGCATAGAGACCGGTCTTCCCTTTTCTAATCGGCTTGATAATTGCCGAAACGTCAGTGAAGGCTTACTGTGGAGACACGAAAAGTTTTGATTTCCGTTTGTCTGTCTGTCTGTCTGTCTGTCTGTCTGTCTGTCTGTCCGTCTGTTCCGCGATAACTGCCGCAAAAAGCATCCGATCGGCTTGAAATTAATGTGGCATGTTGATGAGGTACTCGGACTTAGCTGTATAGTTTTTGGTTAAATTTGGTTCATTCGTTCGGGAAATATGGAACATTTTATTTTGCCCTGTAATGCTTTTCAATGGCAAGTCAGACGATTTTCAAATTTTCATTTGTTGAAAGAAATGGCTCATATAAAAAATGGATTTAAATGGTAAATTTTTGATGCTGAAATTTTTAAATAAGAGTAGTAAATTATTCCTATTAGTTTGCAATTTTGTCAAAACATTTGTCAGAGCTTTTAAATTAGGTGTATAACTTATGATGGAATTTTATACATGTGTTCGAATAATATAAAACATTTTATTTTATGAATTTACTTATATTTCATTTTTTTTCTTTTAACCGTTGCGTAGCAACTATATCTCATCTAAAAATATCATAAATGTGAAAGTATGTATGGTTTTTAAAGTCAAATCAAAGTTAAAAGGAATGAATTAATGAATGCCTTTGTATAGATATTTGCATATAGATTGATTTAAACGCAGAAATGAAAATAGTATTTATATACTATATAGAATAATATCTTTATTTATGTATTCAACTATTTTGATTATAAAGGAAAAAGTTCGTTATTTTCATACAGAATAAACTGACATTATTCTATTAAACTTTATAAACTTTATTGTTGCCAAAAAAAAAAAAAAAAAAAAAAAAAAGGGAATAACAATTTCTCCCAAAGAGTTCATTTTAATTTGTAAGATTTTCACGTGCAAAGGGAAAATGCAGCAAATTACAAATAATAAAAAAGATAAATAGGACAGGAATGAATACATATAAACATTTCACACCAAATACCACATAAATTAATTTTTGTAGTGGTATTTTCCCACACTACGAAGAAAGATTCCTCGATTTACACGATTTTACTTGGCCTTTCTTTTCTCATTGGTTGCGATTTCATTTTCGCAATTGCGTATATTAATTGGCACAAAATTTTACATTTTTATGACTGAGGTATATGTAAGGCCATACAAATAAGAAATTCCGTATTGTTTCCTATAAAATGTGATAAAGTGTTGGTTAACTATATATGTTTCTATTAAGAGGAGCAGGGCTGCCAAGCCTCCGGCGTTCTGGATACCAGTATTTTAATACAAAAAATGTTACTTTATTTAATTGAAACATTTGCGAGATTTAAAAGAACAACATTTTCTGTAAGGTAATAGTGTTGTGCAAAAAGCATGAGACTTGCCATGTCTGGTGGTGAGTGAAATGTTTTATTTAATGCATTTATCTCTATTTTAATGCTACGTGAATAATGTCCCGTGTAACAGCTTGTAGAGTGTAAAATAAATTATTAAAATAATCCCTATTACGAAAAATGAAACAAAATGCCCGGCTAAGGGAAATAAAAGGTTAGTTAACCTTTCGTAATTTGACCTGAACACAGGTGTGCATCAAATTTCAACGGTGTTTGTAACATCACGATTTTAAATTAAATGTGGATACTATTAAAAGGCTATCACAAAAAATACTTAACGGCGCCATATCACGTTTATCTATTTAGTCAATTGGAAGTGGACACGATGATGAATTATTAACCGTTAGGTTTAGAACTCCCCCTACTTTAGGGTGATTTTAGTAAGTTAATGCTATCGAGTACATTTTTAGATATTTAGATTAGATCTTAGATATAAATATTGCAGAATGGTAATCAAAATTATTATTAGATTTCTAAATTAGATGTCTCAGTTTACATTTCCAAAAGTTCTTTATCCATTAGATACAGATGTTTGTGGTTAGCAGGCAAGTAAATACTGCTGTATGGATATTAGGATAACGTAAAATGCTTGACCAAATTGTTGCTTATCCTTATAAATCGCAGTGTAAAAATGAATCTAAGATATAGGATAATCATTAACTCAATCAATAGAAAATTACAAATTCAAAATAAATTACACAACGGGGGTTCAGGGGGGGGGGCACCCCCCCCTGAAGAAATTTGCTTTATTATATAAAAATGACTAGAATAAGTAGCTCGTGAGAATTTCAGAATATCATTACATAACAACGTGTTTAATTTAACGCTTCTAATGTCTGAAACCATCGAAATATTTTTTTTCTCCTTCTATAAATGTTTGTGTAATTTAAAAGTTTAAATTTTGTTTTTGTAGAAAGATTAATATTAAGCAACATTTGCTAAAAACAATAAGTTGCAGAGATGACGTTGAGGCTCTTGATCTGCAGATTTACTAGTTATCAAGATTCCTGCAAAGAGCCTAAGCATTTTAGACTAATTGGAAAATAATCATTTGTTTCTCTATCAGCCTGATATTTTTCGGGCGTATTGCAAAGCATGTGTGGAGTTAGACTAATTGGGTTGGGTTGAGTTGGGTTGATTGTTGACGGCCAACTATCTACACGAGGGATATAGGCCCTAGGGGGAGTGCCTTCCGTGGAGGTCTTTCTAAGGGAACCTAATCCGTATTAACGCATGGAAATCCACGGCTCGAAGAAAACCACGAAAACTCCGAACGATTAGGCCGACGGGCGCGATTGGGTTCGAACCCAGTACCTCCCGTCTACCAGCTTCGAGAGCAGAACCTCTCAGCCACTGTTAGACTAATTGGAAATCGTCCATTTGTTTCGCAATCAGCCTGTGGGTTCTTTTTTTTTTTTTTTTTTTTTTTTCAGAATCATTGCAATGAGTCTATGCGTTTTGAGTTTAACTATAAAATGACCTAAAATGACCACTTTTTGTACAAATAAATTAGTTTCCTCCAAGTTTATTATAATATGTCCGAGATATAGTGTATGTTTATGCAAACTTTCAATATAAAAATTAGGAGCTGGAACAGTTTTATTGACAGATTTCTTAAACGTAAGTTAGTGTAAAAAGATATTGAGTACTTCATTTTTATGTTAAGAGGTTTTTTTTTTCAAACATTTCCTGCAAAAATATCAATAAAATCTGCAGATGAGGCAGATTTTTATTGTATTCCAAATATTAAGTAGAGATGATGGGATTCTAAATGGAAATAATTATAAAAAAATTATATACAAAAAATATGGCTTCATCTAACAAAACTACAGATGACGCATAATTTCATGTTTTTCTAACATTCTGTTCGGAAGATAGGTTAATGAAGAAAAACATATATAAAAAATTCTTTCATTATCAATAATAATGAAATCAGCAAATGAACGAGATTTGTTTCAGTTTTATATAAGAAGATGGCTGTATAGCAAAAATTTACAGATTTTTAACGTATTTCAACCTTTTGAAGAGAAGATGTGTAACTAATGAAAATAATAAAAATTTTCTATCCATAAAATCGCAGAAGAGACAGATTTTTAATGTCTCTCACCCTTACATAGAGGAGATAGGTGGTTAAATTAAAAGAATTATAAAACATATATAAGAAAAATTGCGGTATCAATAAAAATCAACAGCTGAGGCCGACTTTAATATTTTTAAAGTGTTTAGAAGAGAATGTGAGTTAATGAATGAAAACATGCATAAAAAATATATATGAAAATTTCTGTAATAATAAAATGTACAGATGAGGCAGATTTTTTTTAATTTTCTTATCGTTAGGTAGAGAAGATTGGTTTCTAAAAGAAAATAATTACACAACATATATAGGAATATCACTGTATCACTAAAATCTAAAAATCTAATGATTTTCACAACATTAGTCGGAGAAGATGGGTTACTAAGGAAAATAATAAAATTTTTGCATCAATAAAATCGCAGATAAGGTAGATTTTTAATGTATCCCACCGTCTGGTAAAAGAGATGGGTGGCTGAATTAAAATAATTCAAAAATTATATATAAGAAATATTGCTGTAGCAATGAAATAATCAGATGAGGGTAATTAAAGTGTTCTCAGCATTATTGATTAGATAATGAATGAAAACATACCTTAAAGAATGTACAAGAAAATTTCTGCAATAATGAAATCTGCAGATGAGATAGGTGAATTATTCTAGCGTTGCGTAGGCAAGATGGGTTTCTAAATGAAAATAATTATAAAACATAAGGTCATTGTGCTTAAATGCAACGCGATTCCCCATAGTTTTGTCGCATTTAGGGAATATTTGGGATTTTGTTAATAAATATATATTTTAATAAGTAGAAAATTGTTGAAAACTTTGCTTTTAGTGCAAAACTAACTTGTTTCGTAAAAACTGAATCGTTATTTTTACTATAAGTCAACAATATACCATTGTCGTATTTAGGTCATTTTTGTCGTATTTACTGTAGTTAAATCCTAAATGAGCCATTCAATGTCCTAAATGTGACAATGCGTTTTACACATGTCATTTAATTGCTATACATATTTTAATTACTTAGCAAAGAGTTGAAATACCTGAAATTGAATGTTGAATAGCTTATTATTGAACAACTGAATAAAATAATAATTTACATATAAAATTATAATCGCACAAAATCTTGAATACATTTTACTTAAATAATGCATACTTCAAAATCCATATTTAACAGACTTTTAACTTTGACCATCGATAAAACAGGAAGTAATTAATGAATGACTGATGCAACAAGTTTTACCAAATATTTTAAGTTTTCTTTTAACGCATTTTTGATTTTCACACTCCGTGTAGGCCTTAATTTTTCTTTTTGATATCTGAATAGTATGGATCTATATAGGATTAGGTTTAAGTTGTTTAAGCTTTACTTCCAGGTTCTTTTAGTGACTGACTTCAGGTTTTAAACAATTTTGTTTTTGAAATGCTGTATTTGATTTTTTACGCTTTAATTATTCTTCTCTTTTTCATTTTTTGATGCTGTTTTTGCTTTTTCATTGTCCTATATTGTTTTTTCCATATTATGCTACAGTTTTTAAGCATGCAGCAAAGTTTGACTCTACAATTTTTTGCAGGATTTTGAATTGTCTGTGACACTGTTTTCATCAAACGAATTTCAAAAGTACAGGATGGATTGGTTTCCGCGAAAGACGAAAATGCTGGAATGTCACACGGTTCCAATTCAAACGAGCGTTTGGTATTAACAAACCACTGCATGGGATCGTACCGTTTACGTTCAAGGCACACACCAGAACCTGGCAAGGAGAACGCCAATCACGTTATCCTAATTTATATTTCAACGTTTCTTTTAGTGGAAACTTGTGGAAATGATGATCTGCATAAGCAGATTAAAAACATCACATTGTAAGCATATTTAAAAGCAAATAAACATTTTAACATGTGGCGTAACCAAGGTGGCGGTCCAACTTATCTGGATATCACCAATATTCAAAAGTTTTCTTTGTATTAATGAATAGCAGAAATTTCTCAGATCTAATAAGGCGAAGAAAGTTTTACAAAACTATTGGTACACAGAGCATCTGGATCCCTACCTTGGCTACGCCACTGATTTTAACCTTTAGACTTAAAAACAAATGATAAAGTTCCTCGTATATTTTAAAGGCGTTTGTTCTTTTGAAACTTTTTCATAACAATTGCAGCATTTCTTAAAAATTCTTTTTGTTTTCTTTTTAAAACATTAGTTCCATAATTTCTGTCAGAATGTTCTGAAGTTGCTCTTCAGAAATAGTGATGGCAGTTTGTCCACTGGCAAAGGGTTTGCCACCCCTGCTTTACAAAATACAGATTTTTTTATGAAAATAAAAAAATTTAACAATTTTTGAAATTGTTTACGATATAATAATTTTTCCCGGATTTAACTAACAGATAAAAATTGATATTCCCACCAATTTACATTAAAAGCATTGTTCATATATTCATTTCTCTCTGTGCTTCTAAATTTATGCTGGTACCGGGTGAAAAAGACAGGACCGTAATCCGTGACACTTCATTTGAATAGACAAACAAACGCTTTGTAACGCGAATTGTGTTTGCTGGGGGTGCACTTGCGTTGTGCTGTATGTTTTTACTTGAAAAACGCCTGAAATGTTTTAAACTAACTTAAGGTTTTACTAGAATTATTCTAGAACGTTCTACTGAAAAATATGTTAACTTTCTGTGAAATCAATAGATACATTGGTGGCGATTGCACGTGCTAGCGAGTTAATTGTTACCCGAGTTAATTGTTACGAGTAGTAGGAATATTTCAGAAAGAAAATTAAAAATTCTTGTTATAAAAACTTGTGAAAAGGGGAAACGATCCCGGAATAAACTCGGAACGTTACCATTTTTTTTTTTACGGTGTACTGGCTGAATTAGAAAATGGCATTTTTTAAATTAAAAATTTTAAAAATGAGTTTATCTCGATTTTGCTCATTTCAAATACACGTTTAAATGCGCAGTAAAAGAAAACACTATTGGAGAATCATCTTGAAATTCTTAGTTTAGTGACTCAACACAGCTTATTTAAATACAATTTCTGCTTTAAACATAATTTTAAGGCAATTTATGAAAATACCATATAAATATACCTTAGTTTATATCCTAGAAGTCTCTCCGCATTCAAAGCTGAAACATTTCCGCTTTCCTGTACCACAAGAATTTAATAGAAATTTTTGCCTTATTTAATCGGCCAATTACAGTGATTTAAAAAGGTAAAATTTACTATAAAATATTTGTGGTATAGAAAAGCGTAAGATGTTCGCAGCTATGCCTCAATTAGGACATTATCTTTGTCGGTAATAGGCAACTGAAAAAAAACAAGTTGCCTAAATGCGTGGAAAACTTTAAAACGCTAATTTGAAAACTTTTCGCGTTTTCACGAGCTAACTTTGCTGGTAAATGAAACACACATGGTAGCCATTGACGTCTGTAATTTTATTTAATCTTCAAAGTTAACAGAAAAAAAAAACTTGAACCAATTTCGGGATTTTTTATCGCATTTAAGAAACACTGGGACGCCAATGTTGCCAGATGGGTTACTTTTTAAAATTCAGTTTCTTGATCGGCACCAGTTTTTTGAAATGGTAAAAATCGGCTCATCTAATGAAATATAAAGTGAGGCGAAAACAAAGGGAACTGTGGGGCGCTGTAAAATGAGCGACGCCCATTGGAATGGGAATTAGTTTAATATAAAAAGTTTTAAATGTACATAAATGTTTCGGGTTTTGTTAAGTAAGATCGCATGCCTTATTATACAGTATTTATTTATAATTCTTGCATTAAGATTATAAGGAAACGAACATTATCACATTTAGGGTTCATCACATTTAGGCGCACTGACCTTATATAAGAAATTTACTGTATCAATAAAATTTGCAGATCAGGCAGCTTTTTAATGTTTTACTATCGATATGTCAAGAAAATGGGTTATTTGAATAAAAACATATAGAAAAACACAGAAAAAATTACTTTAAAAATGAAATCAGCAGAATAACAAGTTTTTAATGTTTTATTAGTATTGAGTAGAAAAGAGGGGTTGTTGAATGAAATTGATTACAAAAAGTAGAAAAAGAAGAAAATGGCTTTATTGGCAGATTTTACTTGTCACCTGGATGATAATTAACATTAATAAACAGTATTTTTTGGTAGAATTTTCACTCCCCATTCCAACCGGTAAAAAGAAAATCTGCCATCAAGTCAAAACTTTATTTTGTTATCCAACATTACTTAGAAACAATATATTGCTGACGGAGTAATACGGCACTTTTCAAATATATTTGATGTGACTAATTTCATTCAGCAATGCATCTTCTCTACTTAGTGCTGAAAAAACACTAAACATTTGCCTCATCTGAAGATTTTATTCATACAGCAATTTTTATATATATGTTTTATAATTATTTTCTTTTAGCAAAACACATTATCTATGTAATGATGGGAAAATTTTAAAAATCTGTTCCATCTGCAAATTTTGACTCATTAGACATTTTCTGACATATTTTTCTATTTATTTTCATTATCAGTCAATCTTCGCTACGGAATGTTGAAACAAAAATTAAAAATCTGCCTCATGTGCAGATTTTATTGATGCAACAATTTCTATTATGTATGTTTTATAATTATTCCAATTTAACGACTCATCTTCTAAACGTAATGTTGGGAAAGGTTTATAAATCTGCTTCATTTGTAAATTTCTTCGATACAGCAAATTTATTTACATATGCTTTAAAATTGTTTTCATTAAGACCCCCATTTACTGTACGAAATGCTCAGAAAGCAATAAAAATCTGCTTCACATGCAGAATTTTTTTAATACTTCTTACAAGGGATGTTTGTGAAAATTATACCCATAAAAAATAAAAATTTCTGTAAGCTTACACTCAGACGTGTTTGGATTTTAATGCATTTTTATGCACCTTTTTAATAAACAGATTTTTAGTTTTAGTTATTTTAACGAAAGGTGAATGTGCCATTCTATTCTGATCTCGTTCTGAATTTTATGTTTTTCAATTAAATATTCAAACCAGAAATATTAAACACCTTTTTATGTAATCCTTTTTCTGTTTAACAGTAATCTCGCAGTTCGTGGCCCTCGAGCGTTAAAGTTTTAAGAACCCTACTCTAAAAAAAGTAAAAACTGACTAACAAAGGCTCACGAACTTTCCAGAGCTTATACTTTTCAATCTCTTCACAGCCATTGTGCCTGTGATACCTTGAACTCCAATTGTAAAGAACAGCTTCTGAGGATCACTGTTAAACAGAAAAAGTATTACATAAAGAGCTGTTTAATATTTCTGGTGTGAAAATATTTAATTGAAAAACATAAAATTTAGAATGAGATCAGAGTAGAATGACACATTCACCTTTCGTTAAAATAACTAAAATTTTAAAATCTGTTTACTAAAAAAGGGGCATAAAAATATATTAAAATATTCCGTTCCAAAATTAACTGATTTTTTTTAAACTTAAAAATCATATGAAACAGAAAAGATGATTCCCGAGATATTTCGATCGCAAACGCAACCATTTTCAAGGGATAGTTTCACTTCCCTAAAAACTGGGGTGAAGTTTTTAAAGAACAGTTCATTTTATAACGGAATATTTTAATAAATTTGTATGCACCTTTTTAGTAAACAGATTTTTAATTTTAGTTATGAAAATATTTAGCAAATTTCAGCATTGTTTTTCTTGCTCAACGATATATACTTGTGTTTCTGTAACGTTAAATTTACACCAAAATTTTGAAAAGAATTATTAAAAAATAAGAAATTGCAGTTTTTCAGAATTCATTAAACAAAATTATAGATCAAATTTTTTGTTCAAAATTTTTGTTACAAAACATGATTAACGCTAATTTATAAAAAATACCCCACCACCTACATTTTGTTAAAAAAAACCTAATCTTGTATTTTTTAATTGCTTTCATATTAGTTTGTTTTTAGTATATCAGTTAATGGAATTGAATTTACGTGAATTATTTTTTCAAAAATTGTTAAAAATGTTTAACCCTTACGGCGGGGTGTCCTTAAAAAAGGAGACCCAATTTTAATTCCAAAAGTGACAAACGGCACCAAGAATATTTAACTAAGATTTTCCTATTATAATGTACATAAAAATAAGCAAGTTCGTATTTTCTAATAAATTCGTTTATAAATTGCGGTGTCAGTCGATTATTTCATCAGTTTATAAACAGAATTACTCCGCGCCAGTAAGGGTTAATGGTTGGATCATTTGATTAAGAAAAGCAGTAGTGGAAAAGTGTAGTACCAGAGAAAGAATCAATTGACACCAGAAAATGTTATTAGTATTCCTCGTCTGATTTCAGGACAGAATTTCAGAGGTTTGTTAAAGGCAAAGTATACTCTTAAATTTTAGTGGTGACAGTCTCTTAACTGCTGCGCCACTGTTCCATCACTGGAAAAGCAAACCAATAAAACTCTGTTTCTCTTAACACTAGAAGTGCTGGAAATTTCACTCAGGTTTAAAAATAAAAATAAATACACCAGGGGATACAGGAGACATACAGGATGTCCCAAAATTCGACATAAAAATTAAAAGGGGTGATAGAAGGCATCAAGAGGATAAAAATTGCTATAGAACATGGGGTCGCAAACCACGTATTTTATCAAAAATACAGGGTGTTCTATCCTAATTCAATCTGTGTTGACGGTAATAACTTTCAGAAAACTGAAGTATATTATAATGAAACTTTTAATTGAGATGTTCACTTTTGTTATAAATAAGACAGCACCAGAAATAAAATTGGTAGAAGTTTCCATTATAAGCGCCAGCAGTATGCACTTGACGTTCTATATTTTGGACTGAGATAATCAGTTCATACAGTATCATCGATTGCGTGAGCACTCTGCTTTCCCAGAATTTTTTGTATTGTTATAATATTTCACTCAAAACAAGGTACGTATCGTTGCATTTTCATTGCAATGTTTTTATTTTTCTGAAAAATATTGTCGTCAACCCAAGTTCAGTTAGGACAGGCCTCGGAGCGTTCCTAAATTTTTCTACATTTCCTACCACTATTACAAATAAAGAGTCTTCGTGACAGATTACTTTAACATTGGTAATAGAAGTTTAAAATAAAGAATAGCGCATTAAAATAGTGGTAGCAAATTTCGAAAATTTTAGGAACGCCGTGAGCCTTGAGTTAGGATGAAAAACCCAGTATTTGTGACTAAATGAGTGTTTTGCCATCCCCATATTCTATAGCAGTTTTTCATTTTCTTGATGTCTTCGACAACACCTCTTAGTTTGTTAGTCGAATTTTGGAACACCCTGTACATATTTAACTCTCTTTTATAAAACTTTCTGGTTCAAATCGAATTATACATATTTGGTAGCAGTCAAATTGACTGCTCTTGCCGCTTATTGCGTTAATATCCAGTATTGTCTTGAATATGATACATATTAGAATTTTGTCGGAAAAAAATACCCTCTTTATTCAGTTAAGACACAATTGAGATTCGGAACTAGAGATGAAAGACAAAGAGCAAATTTTTCGAATAAAAACTTCTTCAAAGAGGTGTACCTTTTATACTCCGCTTAAGTTGTTCCAACAACTTCCAGAGAAATAATAGAGTACACACAAGGAAATACGAATAAAGAGTTCTGATATATCCTCAAAATAGTGAAGTTTAAACTGTAACCGGTTTCAATGTGTATCACTAACATCGGAGCAAATTTCCACCAGTAAATTTGAGCAGAAATATTCTCCATTCGTAAATGTCTAACTAATGCAGAATTTCAGTCATAATTATGGCCAAAAATAAATATTCATTTTTATTGGTGGGAGTTAACTTTAGCAGTATCCAGCTCGGTCCTGAGTTTCTGCCATATTGTAACAGCTTAACACGTTCACGCTGGCGCCTATATTACATTTTTTCGCTGTGAGACGGCGCTCTAATCCATGTTTCATTTCATCTGGCGTCGCGGTAATGTCGCTTATTCAGACACTGCAAGTAATGAACCGCGCCTTTTATATTTATTGAATTTAACTCGAATATAACAAGCAGAGTTGATTGTGAATGTCTGAAAGTTCGTAAAGAGTAAGCAGATTACTTAGAGACATCATTTTATTGAATACACTTAACACAACACAACCTCCACATATTATACACATTTAGACTAACATTTATAATGTAAAGAACGATCTACCACAAGAAAGACTGCAACTATGGGAATTAGATTATATTGGCAGTGCTACCACAGGTGACTATTGCTATATTCTATTAGCACCACGATTTTAAAAAATAAATTTTTTAGTATATTTCTCTTGCAAATGTCGTCAAACTCTATGTCAAAGATTTTGCATTGAGAAAGTGGTGCGAGGTAGAATTAAAAAATAGTCGGCTGTATTGGTCCAAAAGTGACTGTATACGAACCCGCGCATAAAAAATTCCATGAAACGTGATCGTTTTTTTTTTATACTTATTTTTTTTACATATTTCGAAGATATGTTTCCATGGAGAGGACGCCTCGGTTTTCGCCAATATATCCCAGGCAAGCTGCATAATTATGGAAGGATTTTAAAGCAGTAGAAGCCCCTTCCTTTTCTGAAAGTCTTTTGTAAATTGGTGTTCTAGATAGATTTCCCACATTTATGCATTGGTAAATATCTCTCAACGAACAAATTTAATATAAAATGCCTTACAATCTAAAGAAATATGGACGGCATGATATAAATGCATTTTCTGTAAGTTAGAAGCCACGACCTTAGCAATTCGTTAGTTTCTCCAGAAAAACAGAGCCAGTTGTTGTTCTAGGGCAAATTACTAAGAAAATAAATTAATAGCTAAGAAAATTCGTAGAGCCTTGAGGCTGGGGCATGAATCGCTACACCATGCTATAAGATCTTAAAAAGAAACTTTAGAATTCTACAAGGCTGTTAGACACTGGGTAACATAATTTTAAGCACTTGTATAAGACAGAAATCCCAGTTCCGAAGTCCCGGCTACTTGTTTTTGTTAGAACTCACAGAGTGTGACAGATATCGACGTCCAATACTGCCACGTCTCCGGCTTCTTTGGATACCAGTATTTTAATACAGAAAACGTTCTTTTGTTTAATCGAAACATTTGTGCGATTTAAAAGAGCAACATTTTTTCTAAGATAATAGTGGTGTGCAAAAAGCCGGAGACTTGGAAACTCTGCGACATAATGCAGAAACAAACCAATCGGTGAAAGGTGCACTTCGAGCAACGGGCAGCTGAATAAATGACGCAAGAGAGGAGGTGCCTTAGGAGAACGAATCCCATACCTGGTAACGTAGGGATTTCGAGGTAAAAACTCTAGCGTCTAAATCGCGCGGGAAACTAGATTCATGGAATTAAGACTAGAAATAAAAATAGGAAAATGGCTTTTAAAAACATTCGAAAATAAAAACTAGCTTCTCTCAGAATAGTATATCTTGGGTAGCTGATACAAATTTATTAAGGGATTAAAAGTTTTCGATTATGATTTCGAATAAGATTATTATTAATATACGCGTTTTAAATTTAAAGGAAATTAGATAGGAATAAATAATAGATATTAATAAGTAGGGAAATAATGAATATGCCGGAAACTTGGAATAATTTAACCCGGGAGAACTCGCTAGTGAGAATTTCTCTCACGGTGCCCAATTGCTTTTCTTTAATTTACATTCACTTAGTATCATTTTTTTTTGCTTGGCTTAGTACTTTTACTCACAAATAGGTAAAATAACTGGGATAACATTTTTAAATTTTAATTAAAATGAAAAATGGTTTAAATAAGAGTCTTAAAAAAGTACGACGGTGAAAGAAAATCTCATGCAGCGATATCTCCCGGGTTAACCCATTAACCGCCAAAACTATTACGATAGAAATTTTCAAATTTCTTGTTGAAAGTAGTTTCCCACCACAAATTCAGTAAGGTAAATTTCGCTTTACTAAAATAGCAAAATTCCTGCCAATAAATAAGACATTTTTTTAAATTCTAAAAATAGTGGTGCCAATGTAATTAATTCATTGCATGAGCAATTATTTTGACTGTTGCGTGAACGCAACGTCAGCGGTTAATGGGTTAAATGAATATTGCAAAGTAAAATTTTTATATAACGCATATATATATTTAATACCAGAAATATTAAGTAATATTTCCTTTATTTAAAATGAAAATTTCTCTTTCCTTTCAACTTGTCTTAGCGGGAGATAAACTAGTTCTAGACATCGCAGTCATTTGGCTTGACTGCGAAATGAGAGAGTTATTCAAGGTATTATGGGATCGTTATCAATCCTTATACGATCAAAATTGTTGAATAATATTTTCTTTATGTAAAATGAAGATTTCCCTTTTCTTTTGATTTTCCTTTATGAGAGATAAACTAGTTCTAGATATCGCAGTCATTTGGCTTGGCTGCGAAAGGAGATAGTTATTCAAGGTATTATGCGATCATTATTAATCCTTATAGGAGCAAGATCGCCAAATAATTAAATTGCCATAATCATCATCAATAATTAAATCGCTAAAATCGTCAAATAATTAAATTTCGCCTGAATTTAGGAACGAGTGTTAAAAAATAAATGTGTACGCACTTTAACTTACATTTTTTTCATGCTAAATTTTATTTTAAAAGATCAACGTGCTCGCAGTTGGGATTTAAAAAATAAGTAACATATACGATATACCACTTGCCTTTGAAGCGTTAAGAGCGATTAAACATGTTTGTGATATACAAGTGATGATGAGAACGACCCGAGATTACAATGAATTTTTCAAAGCTCAATTCGTCTTTAAAAAGATTTAAACACAGCTGCGATTTCAGCGATTTACTGATAATTCCCATATAACTATTTTGTATCCAATGATTTCCTTTAAAAAAAATGTTAGTTAATACTTCTTAAGTGGTTCATTATAAAAATAACGGTCAGTTGCATTAAGAACTTTATAAATGTTGCACTTCGTAAATTTTGGATTATGTTTAAAATTATGATTTTTATCAATATTTTTATGCGTTATGTCAGTAATGGCCAAATAGCGGCCCGCGTACAGGATCTCCCTTAGTACATTTCGTCCGGATCCATATATGACTTGTTTCTTTTCTAACTTTATGCATAGCTGTCAACATGCACGATTTTTTATATTAAGTAAATACATTTTGAGAAAATGTGTTTAACATAATGTATTCTAAAATTATTTGATGAAATGTTGCACATATTTTATTTTATGTATTAAACACAGTTTCTGGTTAAATTATGTTTGCTTGATTTTCAAAAAGCATAGAAGTTGGGAGCCATATCTAGAGATGATAAGATGAGTGTATCCCTCTATTCTATCTGAACCTGGATATGATTTTTTATAACTTAATCAAGTGTAACTATAGAATAATGTAAAGTCTGTTATTGATATTTATTTTTATCTTTTTACAGTTCATGACGTAAATACCAATTAGATCTCGACAGGGACAAAGTACTTCTCTTGCAAAAATGTCCAGGTGACAAAATGACTCTAAGAATTACGAGCAAATTGATTATAAAATAAACAAAACTTCACGTACATCATTAAAGCAAAATTTGACTCCAAAATTCTGGTGCAATTGTGTCATTTTTATATTAAATTTAAGTGAGATATATATTATAACTCTTTTATATTTTGAAATTTTTGGTTTATTCAATAGATGACATGCTCTGATTAATACACCTAATATGTAGGAATTTTAGGGATGTGAATGCTCTAGAAAAGTTGTAATGAGACAATAATCGTTAATAACTGGAGGTGTAATACATTTATTGAAAAGAAAACGCTATTCTCTTTCAAATTCCTTTCAATAGTGTTATCTCTGCATATTTCATACTTTTACACTTAACCCTTTGTATGAACCGCATTGCATATCTGCCCCATATTTAAAAGTCAATGCCACTAATACAATGCGCTTTAAAACCGATTTTACTCAGAGCCGATTTCATTCAGAGCCGGTGTCATTAAACCTTCAGCCGCGGGAAACGCTACTTCCGCGTTCCAGTGGGTTACTTTTTAAACCCTTCGGGCCGGGAGCCTTTCACGAAATATTTAATCTTTTGTCACCGTTTTTTAAAAACAGAAATTTGTGTTTTCTTGAATGGTGAAAATGCGCTGATTAAATAAGGCAAATTTTACAGTAAAATTTTAGTGGTGAGAAAAAACAAGGATTCTGAGCACTTCATGCGGCACGTATATGTGTCGCTCGTCCCCAAGGGGTTAAAATTCAGATTGCTTGATTCCCACCACTTTTTTAAAAGCGCATAATTCGGCTTATTCGCTCATTATTTAATCTGTAATTAAATTGACTATTTCTAATTCAAAAAAGTAGTGGGAATCAAACAATCTTAATTTTAAAAAAAAGATCACCCACTGAAAAAGTCGCCCGCAGCTGGAGGGTTAAAACGCCTCAAGCGCAAGGAACCTTCTTGAGGGTGGTTCCTATATTTAAAAAAAAAGTTTCTTTATTATTCTTTTAAAAGTACGAGATAGTGAATCCGAATACATTTTTTTCTTCAAAAGAAAAAAAGATAATTAAATTTCAGCCTTGCTGTACACACCTTATAGCAGAATATTGCCTCGATACCATTAGTCTGAAATCCAATAGCTTGAGTTATTCAGGACCATAAAGTTTAGAATGGATTGCAGATTTTTTTAATATGTACTTCAAAGAATATACAAGGAAAAGTACCTGCCATATGTCATAAACAAAACTAACTGAAAGTACGTAGATAGCACTACTAGAAGCTATTTAATTAAAAATTTAAATGAGAAACAAAGTTTAAAAAAAATAGCAAAATAGCCAAATTTGGTAGACTTTAAAATTTATATAAGGAAAAAAAAACTCTTTGATTCTTTTAAACTCAAGTTGTATCTGAATATTCCATGCTTGTTGGAATGAAAGTTAGTTGTTAGCGTTCCTACCCATACAGGAAAGTTACGTAGTAATTAAAATGGATGAAATGTCAAAAATATATAGAAAACATAAAGAAGTATTTTTTTTTCTTAAGATGAGGAATACAAACATATCTAGGTAATTAAAAAAAATTCTTTCAAAATTAAATGCCATTAATAATATTATTATTATCTATTTCATTATATAAAAAAATGCAAACTAAAGTAAAAATTTGCAGACTTTGCAAAACTAATAAATAAAAATTGAAGCTTTATTGAGAATACTAAAAATTATTTTCTAATAACATTTACACAATACAATCAAATGATAAAGCGAAAAATAATTTTACATTAAATCAGAACTCATCTTTTAGTTTCCATTCTTAAACTAATACATCATTTTTAGATTTATATAATTTTCTTAAAGGCAGCAAACATGGAAGGATCGCACTATAGGCCAATTTTAATCACCTTGAAGATATTCACGTGTAAAGGTTATTCAAATTTCTTCTTCTGTTTACACTCGCAGTCAATCGCGGTCCAACAAAATGTGTTTATAGCTTCCGTATTTTTAACCCTTACCGCCGTGGAGTAATTCTGTTTATAAACTGATGAAATAACGGACTGACACCGCAATTTATAAACGAATTTATTAGAAAATAAGAACTTGCTTATTTTCATGTACATTATATTAGGAAAATTTTTGTTAAATATTCTGCCGTTTGTCAGTTTTGGAATTAAAATTAGGTGTCCTTTTTTAAAGACACCGCGCCGGTAAGGTTTAAAGGGAATTGGTCTTATGCTTCTATTCGCGAACGGGTGGTAAATGATAGCAGGTACAATAGCTACAGCCCCTTCATAAAAAGATGGTTTAAATGTAACCGAGATAACGAATAGTGCTATTGTTGTCAATTGAAATGAGTCCCTCGAATTTAAATATACCTAGTCGGAAATTGTAAGTCTAACGTGGCAAATGAGGTGCGTTCGTACGATAACTAGTTTTATAAATATTCAGATCTTGGTGCAATAGCTGTTGCACTCTTATGCAAAAATGCATGAATACAAAATTTATTACGATTATATACAATAAATTCAGTAATACGGAAACAATATGACTCCATTTTAAATGTGACGTAATCGCAATGGCAACCACAGTCCCCTGAATACTAGGCCTGGGCGCTAAAACAAAAATGGCCGCTGCCGAAGAAGTATGTACTTTAATGCGTGCACGGTCCCTTAAATTTGGACATCAGTTTTTTTATAAAAGATTTCTTTGATTTGTTTAATCTTGGCAAAAAGCATAAAAAAGCACAAAAAAGCACAAAGCATAAAAAATTTTTAAAAATTAATGTTGCCAAAATTGAACCGTACAGACGCTGAAAAAAAATCCGTCTTCGGCAGCATTTTTGTTTCACTGCTCAGGCCTAGTATTCAGAGGGATGTGATGGCAATCTAGAATCATGACCTATCATAGGATATCGTACAATTAATTACGTATGATAGGATTTTTTAGAATGAAGAAATCTCTTTAAGTTTTGATCCGATTTTCATAAAATTTGAAATGACTCGACAAAATTCTGCAACGATTGTGTATTGTTTGTTAATTTCAAACCATTCGATTGAGTAGATTTTACGCTGTTATATGAGATGTTATAGAGAGGGACGTGTCAGACGACGACTATAGGTGCTACGTATTTAAATAATTACGAACACACCTAAAAAAGCGCCATTAAAAATTAAAAGGCTGCCTGTTAAATAAAAAAGCTTCTAGCAAAAACAAAATGAGAGCTTTTAAAATTCAGAAATGTCCCCATAACCCTTTAAGACCTTGTGTGTTTTGTTAGAAATTAAAAGTCTCGGTGTTTAACCCTAATTAATAGGATCATATTTGAGTGAAAAAAGAATATGTAAAAAAATTTTTTGACGTCAGGTTACGTCAAGGGAGGATTCACACAATTGTGCGGTGCAGGAACGTGTTTAAATCACAGAAAAAGGGGGAAATGTATTTCCTTTTTCCTGTGGATCACCTACACAATTGTGTAGGTCAGGTCTTAAAGAAATCTAAAAGCTATCTATTTTTCATCCCATAATCAGCCATTTTAAAAACCTAGGAGTTATATCAATCTGAAAATACCTCAAAATATCATTTAATTTTAGTAACGGTTACGACTGATGTTAATGATGAATTCAGAATACAGCACATTTCCTATCCCTCAAAATATCTCACTAGAGAGTTTAAATGCATATCACTTAAGACTTCTTCTCTCCGTCCACTTGGAGCTGAATTTATTAAATCTGGTTATAATCTCTGAATTTAACATTAATTTTTACAAATATTTAAATGATGAAAAGAAAGACAATCTAGCGATGCAACTTTAACAGAATGTTTAATACCTAATCTGATAGAAATTTTAAGTATGTATATCTGTTGAGTTTAACAATCAATCACATACACAAGTTAATACAATCACAGTTACAACATAGTTAATACAATCACAGTAACCTTCAGATAATCCTGGAATGTTGATCCGTCAGCACAGTAAGCCGATATTTTCTTGTGGTGTCTTTCCAAGATAGATCCAAGGTGCATACACTACTTAGATTTTTTAAGCGGTGTTGCCAGTTAGTATCCTTTATCATTCAGAAATTCGGAATTCACAATAAAAATTTTTAATAGTAATATTTTTTTAAATTTTAAATGCAGACATTTAGTGTTGCCAGTGGGCTTTTTTTTAATTCAGATTTTTTGATTGATATTACATTTCTGAAGTGGTGAAATTCTCCTTGTTTTCGCCTTAACTATTATGTCATTAAAAAAGCGAACTTCACTATGTCAAAATGTGATGCCAATCAAGAAAGTCGAATTTAAAAAAGTAGCCCACTGGCAGCACTGCAGAAATTTCGATACTTCATAATATAAAATATCTTCTTTCAGAATTCCCGGTATAAATCTCGAATTTTTAAATAAAAAAATAAACTAAATTTACGAGGGTGAGTCGGAAAATAAGTTTCCCCTGGCAACTGTGGACAGAGGTGTGTATGAAAGACAAAAAATGTAACGAAACATTAAAGATAAGACGTATCTTTATTTTTCTACATAAGTGCCAAGTGAGTTGAGATATTTGTCATACCCCTTTATAAGCTTCAAAAAGCTCTCCTTGAAAAAATCAGGGCTCTGCATCATTCTGCTCCCGGTAGATATGGAGAGAAAATGCGTTGTGAATTCGTGGTAAATGAAGGAAGTGAGAGCGGTTGTCCGCTATGAATGGGCACGTGGAGTACCGGGAGCAGAAATCCATAACCGCCACGTGGGAGTCTATGGGCCAGATGCAATGTTGAAACAAATGAGGCGGAGATGGTGCTGCCAATTCAGTGAGGGTTGCCAACAAGTGTTGGGCAGACCGAGACCTGGACGGACGCGTACGGCCACTGCAGACTAAAGTAATGCTTGACTACTTCTTTGTGAGCAATGCTGAAGCCACACAAGCCGTTCAACGCTTCTTTTGTAGGCAGAGCCCTGTTTTTTTTTTCCTGGAGGGCTTTATGAAGCTTATAAAGTGTATGACAAATGTCTCAACTCACTTGGCACTCAAGTAGAAAAATAAAGTTACGTCTAATCTTTAATGTTTCATTACATTTCTTTTCTTTCATACACACCTGTGTCCACAGTTGCCAGGGGAAACTTATTTTCCGACTCACCTTCGTATAACCCTGTTTCTACTTTTTAAGGCGTCTTGCATTGATTTTTTTATAAATAAATTTTCCCTTTGATATTGCTATCGCAGAATTTGAAATCACAATTTGTAATTGTAGAATTTTTAGCGAATTTCTGTGTAAAAATAATGCGAGAATTTGTGTTAAAAATTGTGATTCAAATGTATGCACTCTGATTATAACAAGAACAAATCGCACTACTTGGGAAATGATTATTTTTTAACTCCGTAATCCATTTCAAGGCAAAGTACTCCCATTGCAAAAATGCGGAAATGAATGATTGACAACGGAATTTACAAACAAATTTATTTGTAAATATGTAACAGCTCTATTTCACATACATTTAGAACCGACATCCCCCCACCCCCCCAAAAAAAAAAAAAAAAAAAATAAATAAATAAATAAATAAATAAAATAAAAATAAATTCTGGTGCGTTGTGCCATTTGGGATTTAAAATCAAGTTGTTTCATAAACATATCACCACCTTTCAAAGGGGCATCGCGCCCGATAGGTGTGTAGGCCACTTTTTTAAAATTCAGATTGTTTCAGTGCCACCACTTTTTTGAAGTAGAAATATTCATCTTAGTAAATGGCAGATTAAATGATGCGAGAATAATGTTAATTGAACTATTTTAAGAAAACTGGCACGAACCAAACAATTTGAATTTAAAAATAACTAGCATACACCGCCCGTGAAATTCACGGGATTAAGAATTACGGGGTTAATATGAAGTTATAAAAGTACTTTTCATTTTTCATATAAAATTTTTGAATATATTTCTAAATCAGTTTTCGCAAAAATAAATAAATAAACAAAATACAATAAAAAATAAATAATAATTTGCCGTTTTACTTAAATGTTTCTCGCACTTAATGCTAATTTCGTGTTTCATGTTGAGTAAACGCACGATGTGTGCCGTATTTTTTTTTTCAAATGGCGAACAAAAATATTTATTCCCATTCTGTGTGTTCAATACAGTTTTATGCAGTATTATGTTATATCTGACGAACTTTTGAAACAGTCTTTCACTTATAATATGTTTATCATGTAACATCGAAAGAGCAATTTATGGCACCGTTTGCTGCACCACTATCTAAGATGAAAATCAAAGTTTTTTACCTTTAGACCTTTATAAAATTAGAAATCCATTACCGCAAATATTTAAATTTTAAAATTATTATAAGCCATAAAAATGGTCAAATAATCTATGCGTTAATTTTTTAGGAAAATGCTTTAATTTCTGATACAAAATTTTAGAATTGATAATAAATATAGCAATCTTTAATAAAGCCACCAACAAGAACGTCTATTTTTATTGATTTATATTTGGAAGATTGATAACAATTTCAGCAACTTCTAAAACAGAGTTTACGTAGCTATCAAGAAATACTCAAATAATAATAAAAAAAAATTGATAAATAATGCATTATTATTTTTTTTTTCAAAATGCAAAATGAACGAAATTTAAATTTTCATTTTGTTACCAGAAATATTTAGTAACATTTTGTATATATAAATAAAACTTAAACTTGTTGTAACAATATGTCTTTTTGTAATAATTCTGTTCAAGAAATCGCATTCATAAATAACTATTTGATTGCGGAGTGCGAAAAAAGTAGGTAGGTGCGGGGTTGGCAGCTTGGCCTCTATATTTATCCCGAAATTTCGACTTCAGACAGGAACTTTTTGAAAAATTTTACCTTAAGTAATCGATGAAAGTTTGACATTAAACAAATCTGAAAATACTCTTTGCATTTTCTGGTGTGATTCCGAAATTTTATTTAATAAAAGTGGAGGCGTTGAATGTGTTTATTAAAGCAATTGTTACCAACAAGTCTCTGAACCCATTAATGAAACCATATACATTTTTCCGAAACAGTTACAAGTTTGTACTTTTTCTTAAATTTAGAAACTAATTGATCCGCCCGGCGTTGCACGGGCCAGTGATAATAACGTTAATTGAACCTTTATTTTGTATAATTTTAAACTTTCAACTCGATTATGTCTGAATTTATATTTTTAACTGAATAAAAATTCGAAAAATATATTCATTTTTAGCGGTAAAAGCAGAAGACTCTTTCATTTGAGTAACAGAATTTCACCTTTCGTTACAAAATATTTTTTTTTTTTTGTTTTTTTTTTTTTTGTTTTTTTTTTTTTTACAAAAATGTAATACATTTCGTAACCTTTAATTGTCCAATTGTCACAACCTTTAATTCTCCGAATTCAGCGTGTTAAAGAAAATGCATTTCTTGTCGTTCCAAAGCCTGTGTATAATTTTCATGGTTGAGGTATTAATATAGAGTAGTAAAAAGCAGTGTTTTCTTCGGTTGTTTTTTCTTTTCTTATGATATGTGGAATATATGGCAAAATGTTTTTAATTGAAACTCATCATTTCCTCTTATATGTTACGATTTTTGAACCAAATTTCTGAGTTGTAACTATTTTTTATACTTTTTGTGCAAAAATATTGATATTTAATTACATAAGTTACAGTTTTACGAATGACTATTTATTTTATTTTACACCGAAATCGTGAGTGAAAATTTTTGATTTTCAAAATAATGTTTTTACCTGAAATCCGATCATATTTGAACCAAATTGACATTCGATCTTTAGCTAAACGGTTAGCATATAGAATTAAATTTGCATAGCTATTGAATAGAATAAAGTGTATTTTTTTAATCAAAGCGTGCGTAATGTTAATTCAACGGCAAAATGCTCGGAAAAAATGAAAAGAGACTTCGAAGAATGAATTTTATTCAAAGGGTTAATTTTCGTATTTTTTAATGATTTGCAGTATTTTAAAGATAATTGAAAGTATTTGACATTTGACATTTGAAGTCCACCGAAGTGGAGAATGCTTTGGGGCCTATAGCTACAATGGCTGTCGTCTCGAATGATCCTTATTATACAGAAACAACAACAAGTAACAACAAATTTTATTTTCCATTACATATATTATATAACTACAATGGGACATTCACAATTACATCCATGCCTTACCCAGGGACTCGAACCCGGGCCCTCGGGGTGACAGCAGCTCCGCTTACTGACCACGCCAGCAGGCGACCAATTGAAAGTATATTTTATTTGTTATTTACCTTTTTCTTATTTTGATGTTTGGTGTCGATGCATAATTTTGAAATATGCTGGAAAGAGGGAGAGAGGGGTAGAGGTCGTCCAGAATTTTTAAAGGTTAAAAAAAATAGTCTTTAGCGTCCGAATCTATTGAAATTTTTCAGAGTTAAAACGCAATGTTTTCGTAGCCTGTGCGAAAAATATTGCGAAAAAAATGTTAATATTTAAAGGTAAAAGTAGGGTTCGTACGAGTCCTGGAATTTCGAGAAAGGAAAATTCTTCGGTACCAGTATTTTCTTATAGAAAATCTCTCCTTAAATAAGGCGAAATTTCGAGCCTTTAAACTAGATTTATTTTTCTATAAAAAATAGATATAGTTTACCTGTAAAATAACGGTACTTGCACTAACCCTGTAAAAGGCTCGTAAGAGCACTCTTTTTTTCTCTTGGTATATTTCAGTAGTTTAAAAAATAGTTCAGCGGTTGTAAATGGGACGATTATGCATAGACGATATTATAGACTGGGAGCCGGCACACAGTTCACGGTTGAAATTTCAGAATTAGTTAAAAGTCTATTCTTAGATTAAAAAGCAATCGGCCTGCCAAGTCATATCTAGGTGTAAAACACATGAAAACCAATTTTAGTGGTTGACTCCTAGGTTTAACATTGTATTTTCCTGCACCCGAAGGTACGAAAAAATGGAGGACTGGCAACAGGAAAACATAATGGTAAACCTACGAGTCTACCACTAAAATCGGGTTTTCAGATATTTTTCACCAAGATATGACTTGGCTTGAGTTCTAATATGCGAATCGCAAGGCTCCCACTCGGTCCGTTTTTTTAATACCATAGATAACTTTTATAGAAAAATCTTCTTTATAAATTTCGTAGAAATTTTTCGCAGGATGGATGCTTTTCTTGGGAATGTTGCATAAACCTACTACGAAATTCTTGCTAAAATATTACTGGTTTTCAAAAAACGGAGCAGTGGTAGCCCTGGAATCGAGATTTAACTAATCCTAGTATTTCATCCGTGAACTCGATGAGGTGATTGTCTGTACTGTTGCCTCCAGGTCTATTATTCTAATAGCGTTTGAAAGTGTCTAAGCTTTCTAAAGTATTCCAGCGTTTAAAGCGTTATCTGGTGACTCCAATATAAAGTTTTCGTGATTGATTTTGCAATGAACTGAAATTCCCCACGTCACCACAATAGTAAAAATGATACACAAGGGCAGTGTTGCTAGTGGGCTACTTTTTTTATTCAGATTTCTCGATTTGCACCACTTTTCTGAAATGTTAAAATTCTCCTTTGTTTCGCCGTAAATAATATGCCATCATGAAAGGCACATTTTACTATTTCAAAAACGTGGTGCCAATCATGAAATCTTAAATTAAAACAAGTAGCCCGCTGGCAACACTGCACAAGGGAGATATTTTTTCTTCGCATTGTCTTTAATGACGGTCCCAGAGGGAGAGGCGTGAATAACACTATTTTCGAAAATCACATTTTCTTAAATTTTTTTGCAGTTAAATAAGGAGAAGATTTCTTTTTCAATGTAGTGGTATTTAAAAATTTCCCTACCCATTATGGCAGGGTTGCCACGCTACAGGGAATTTCCAGACCAGGAAATTCTTCGGCACCAGTACTTTCTTACAGAGAATCTCTCTTTAAATGAGGCGAAGTTTCGTGCGGTTAATTTAGATATATTTTTCTATAAAAAAATATTGATTTTATGACTGGAGAATTCCCTGAAGCTTGGCAACCCTCTATGGGTTCGACATGGAGTGTCTTGAATACTAATCATCTTGCAAATCATGCGATGGAATTGACAGTTCGATTTTTGTCTTCGTGCGATAACATTTTTGTCATATTTTTGTCACAGTCCAATAAAGGATATTTTTCATAGCAAGTATTTTCCCAATATTTTTGCAGCATCTTTTAATACTACAATTTTATGCAAGTTATTAATACTTTTTGTTTTACAAATGTATAAGTCTTTCTTTTCATTCATCGGATAGTTTTCATTCTAAACATCATGGCTAAAACATTTTCATTTTAAATTATTTCTAATTCTACTGATTTCTAGTCTTAACTTTTTGAGTCATTAGGTGCGTTCGTAATTATATAAATACGTAGCACCTATAGTCGTCGTTCAGTCCGTCCGTCTGTCCGTCTGTCCGTCCGTCTGTCCGTCCGTCTGTCCGTCCGTCTGTCCGCATGTAACAGAGCAAAAACTACCCAACCGAATGGTCTGAAATTTCAAATATATGATTGTTGCAAAATTTTGTCGAGCCATTTCAAATTTTATGAAAATCGGATGTATATTTTAATTACAGGGACAGTCAAAAGTTTTTCTTTACATTACGGCCAATGGGAAAAATTATTGCAAGTGCATTTTAATGATGTTACAGCCTTCCGAATGATCTGAAATTTTAAAGATATAATTGGTGCAAAATTTTGTCGAGCCATTTCAAATTTTAGGAAAATCGGATGTATAGTTTAATTACAGGGACAGTCAAAAGTGTTTCTTTACATTACGGCCAATGGGAAAAATTATTGCAAGTGCATTTTAATGATATTAGAGCCTTCCGAATGATCTGAAATTTTAAAGATATAATTGTTGCAAAATTTTGTCGAGCCATTTCAAATTTTAGGAAAATCGGATGTATAGTTTAATTACAGGAACAGTCAAAAGTTTTTCTTTACATTACGGCCAATGGGAAAAATTATTGCAAGTGCATTTTAATGATATTACAGCCTTCCGAATGGTCTGAAATTTTAAAGATATAGTTGTTGCAAAATTTTGTTGAGCTATTACAAATTTTAGGAAAATCGGATGTATAGTTTAATTACAGGGACAGTCAAAAGTGTTCCGTTACATTACGGGAATGGGAAAAAATTATTGGAAGTGCATTTTAATGATGTATCAGACTATGCACTTTATGAAGTGCAAAAAATTATACATTCAGTACAATATGGGGTGCAAAAAATAATTATAAAACTAGTTATAGTACGAACGCACCTCATTTGCCACGTTTGACGAGCAATTTCCAACTTGTTTTTAATTTACAGTGAAACGTATTTATTTAAAATGTGTTCTGGTCGTACGCTTATTATGTATGAAGAAATTTACCTCTTCGTGGAAAATATTCCACCTGCATTTAAAATCCCTATTCCCAACTCAATTATGCGCCAAGTCCAAGTTACGTAGGATTGTCAAAAAGGAGGAAAACAAATAAAATTGCAGATGAATGTATTCTAGCTACCTGTATTTTACCTCTTGAAAAATTATTCTATGTCTGAAATATCGTTTAATTTATTAAATAATATATTTTAAAATTGAAGATTCAAATTTAAATAAACTTGAAACATTAATAATCTTCTAAGTGACATAATGCATTTTTAGTTTATCCTAAATAATTTACTTTGTATCAAATAAAAATGAACAGTTACAAATGAGGAAAAAGGACACAATAAGACAGACTTAAATAAAAAATTTTAAAGGCCACATATAATCATCTGGAGAGATTTTAGCTATTGTATGTATAAATCAGTGTTGTTAGTTTGGCCTCCTTTAAAATTCAAAAATTATGAATTTATAGCAAAAATTAAAAAAGAATAATTTTTGCTTTATGCATTCACGAAATGTCTGTCATTGAATAAAATTATTCTGCATTTCTGGTATGAATTCATAATTTTTTAATAAAATAATAGCAGGCCAAACTGGCAAAACTGGGTTAAATCAGCTTTTTGAGAGCATCTGGCGAATTTACTAATATACGGAATAGAAACGGGAAAAATAAGTTAACCCTTTGAGGGGCAAGTAATTGTGTTTCGGTAATGTTAAATACACACAGTAATTTTCGAAAATTTCTATTTCCAAATAAGGAAAAGCAATTTTGCTACTTTTCCCCCACCAAAGCTATAAAAGTAAAATGTAATTAAGAGTTTCTGATGTAAACCTTAATTAAAATTAGGTGGAAAAAATAGAAAATCCACCCCCCACAAGGCGTTAAAAATTTACTAGAGTACAAATAACTTTCCACTAATCTTCCATAAAATGTGGATAATTTTGACCCGGGAAAAACATGTTTGGAACGAGAATATTTTACTAAAATAAAAACCAAATATTTTTGAGCTAAATCGTGAAACTAAATAAATAATAAAATATCAAATAATTTTTCTCATTTGAAGAACGTTTAACCTCTTTCAACATTAACTCAAATTTTACGGAAGAATATTTAGAAGTTTGAAAGTACATATTGGCAATCGTTTAACTATATCCGCTCCTAGTATTCAGTGAGACAGTGCTGATTTTTTATGTGCCTTTCACGGACATAATCAGAATTATAGAATAAGACAGAGTTGCGCTTGGATAACAAACAATGGATGTAACATACGGTAGATCATGGAACTATTAATAAAAGAGGAACTGACATATCCTTAAAATAGTGAAGCTTCAACTGAAACCGCTTTGGCAGGGGTTGATTACCGCCGTAGAAAACTACCACCAGTAAATTTATACAGAATTTATCTTCTTATTTAAATGCCTGATTACTGCAAAATTTCAGGGATAAGTAATGGCAAAAAGAGACATTCATTTTTACTGGTGGGAGGCTACTTTGGCGGTAGTCAGTCCCTGCGTCTCCGCCATATTGTGATAACCTAGACAACCTCCTGTCAGTATCAGTGCAATAGATTATACAGTCCTCAGCAAAAGTTTAGATACTGGTGATTTTTAACCTTTAAATAAAAAATACGAACACTTGGGTTATACAAATGGCTGTATTTATTTTTTAATATATTTTAAATGTTTTAGGATAAAAATAACGGTTTTAATGCAGGATATTATTTAATTTAACTGAAAAAAGTGAAATTTGCATATTGCAAAAGTTTAGACACTTTTGTGATTTTTTGGCAATTGTTCAAGGAAAAACCAAATTTCAAACTTATGACGTCACATGCATGAAGTATTTAAGTGCACCTCGCGATAATATCGGTTAGTGAAGATGCCGCAAGCTAGAAATTTTCAGTCGGATGAAGTAATGGCAAGCATGGAAGCTGACATCGAAATGGAAGACTGTTGCAGAAATTTCAGCTACTTTGAATCGTCCAAAGAAGTCTGTCTATTAAATACTGTCTAAGGGTGACTCTTTCAAAGCAAAACATAAATCTGGAAGGCCTCGTGTGGCCAGAAAACGAGATTATAGAAGGGACCATAAACTGGCATCTAGACAAATGATGGCTGCTAATCGCATTAAAAGTGAGTGTCAACTTTCTGTGTCAACGGATACTTTCGTAGATGAATTATTGAAAGATGCACATCAGTTTACATGAAAATGATAAAACAACCAGACTTGAAATCTCACAACAAATTGACCCCTTTCCGTCGCGGAGTAATTCTGTTTATAAAACTGATGAAATAATGGACTGAAATCAGAATTTATATACGAATTTATTAGAAAGTATGAACTTGCTTATTTTCACGTACATTATAAAAGGAAAATTTTAATTAATTCTTCTTGGTGCCGTCTGTCAGTTTTGGAATTAAAATTAGGTGTGCTTTTTAAGGATACCCTCGAAAGAGTTAATGATTTGGGCCTCACTTTATTTTAATTCTCTAGTATCTCTGGAGTTTCTCAATGGTCGCCAAGCAGCGTAAGACTACATACATACATTGGAAAGCCATTTGGTGAACTTTTAGCTCTTCCAAAGTATATATCTGAGCAAGATAATGCGTCTATTCATGTTGCATACAAATCAAAAAATTAGTTTAACTCTCAAAAAATTACTGTTCTCGACTGGCCCGCGTATAGACCTGATCTGAACCCAACCGAAAACTTTTGTGGCATCATATCTCATACGGTTTATGCATTTTTTGACAATACTTCTCAATAATGAACTTCGATCTGCTGTTGAACCTGTTTGGTACGAAATGGACCCGCAAGTGGTGCAGGATTTAGTTTTTTCGATGGGAACTCACATTGTTGCATTAATAGCAGACAATGTAGGTGCAGTTCGATTTTAATTTATGGATATTTTTCTGTTAACAGAGAAATTGACTATACTTTTGCTACAATGTTAAATTTGTTTTTCTGTCATTATATATTATGTAAAGTGTATAAATTAAAATTTATTGTTTGTGTATGAAAGATAAGTCCCCCTTAATATACGACAGTTGAATTACAACAAACCGTTACATACTTCTCAGCACAGAAGCATAATCGATCATTGTCTAAACTTTTGCTGAGCAGTGTATGGAACAAGCCACTGCTAATAAAAATACTGACCAAAATGCTGGAAAATTTGCACTGCCTATTCGTACTGGTAGTTCATGTTAGACAAGTGTACAGAGTTGAACAAAACAATATTCAACATGGAATTTACAAATTTAATAAAATATTAACCCATTAAAGACTGACGTTGCGTTTTCGCAACATTATATTTTTGCTTTGTTTTTTTAATTTTTCATACCAGTAAAAGAGAAAAGTTAAATTTGGCTTATTTAATTAACACAGTTCAGCGATTCATAAAATAAAAGTAAAGGTTTAACAAAAAATGGTGTAGACTGAATAATATTCCTGTAAAACATGCTGGTCCTTAATGGGTTAACAATCAGTATAAAAATTATGTTTTTAAATAGGATTGTATCCAACGGTGTGCCGTTATATAAAAAGTTTTTAAGTACTATTTCCACTCAGTATTTTATAAACTGGTTCGCTGGAAAATAAATAAATGAATAAAAAAGCATTTAATCTTAACATTTGCAGAGTAATAGTTTTGTGCCTAGAAGTGAATTGTGTTATTATCAGCATCAAAATGATACTTCAGAAACAGAGGACGCCGATAGATGGCGCTAGTGCTCCCGCTAGTGCTATAGCATCTGTCATTTTTCCATATACATCCTTGTAAATCTAATGTTTTTGAGTAATAAATCGGTACTTTAAAATGCTCTGGATTAAAAATACACAATATATTTTTTTTCTAATAATGAAAATGCAATTGATGGGGTATTTGGATGATTTCATGACAACTAGTTTGTAATGAAATTAAGCAGTTATAAATTATTCTGTTTAATTAATATTTTTCTTTAATTAATTTGATATTTAATTAATATATATATATATTTAGTTAGAATTAGATAAAATCAGAATAAATAATTATCAACTTTATTTATATACATATACAAAAAAGACGCAGCAGAAACTTTAAGTATGTGGTTCTTGATTAACACCGTAGCTTCAAGCCCTCGCAGCAGAATCAGCAAAGCAGCTAGTGAAAAGGGCTACAGCAAATCAGGATTCAGTGGTGCGAATTAGGCCTCCGTTTTTATTCAGAATTCAACCCGGGAATTCCGAAAAAGAGTTTTTACTTTAAGTAATTACGAAATGCCTGTCCTTACATAAAACAGAAAGTGTTAATTGCAATTTATGGGGTGAATCCGGAATTTCTGATTTAAAAATAAGACCAAACTGGACTTGTGAGATGACGATCCCAATCTATCCAAAGCGGATGTTAGAAGATTAGTTATACCACAGGGTTCGTACGCATCAGGGAATTCAGGGGATGTTAGGTCTTTTAGTACCAGAAATTTCGTAATGTATTGGTCGCTATATCTGAAGATAGATTTTTTTTCATTAAACAAGGCAAATATTACACTACGAAAATTCTGGAAAAAGATTCTTGAAAGTCCTTGAAGCGTACGAAATCTGTACCAGATATAGATATATTTATCAATTAGAATAATTATGTTAAAATTAATATAGTTGTTATAGTTATATTAACCTAGAAACCGATGAATCCGAAAATATTATAAAAGGTATCAAAGTTGCGATATTCAAGCTACTATTGTTTAACACATTGTATGCGGAACACGTAAATATACGTTTTTGTGGATTGAGGGAAATAATAATTACTAGTACCGGAGATTTTGTAAGGAAGAAAAAAGAAGGTGTTATCCAAGCACACTTGCATCTGTTGATCATTCTGGTACGGGGAAGACGTGTTAGTTCTTCTTCGTATCGTAAGATGATATTTTTCGCGGTGTTGGATGACGGTTTGAGTGGTTCGTATGAATAACTTTCTTCGCTGTTTGAGCTACAATATGCAGGGTTGCCAGAGGACTACTTTTTAAAAATTCAGATTTATTGATTGATAATACTTTTTTTAAATTAAAAAAATCGCCTTTTTAAATGACATATTAATTAAGGAGAAAACAAGGAGAATATTACCATTTCAGAAAAGTGGTGCCAATCAAGAAATCTGAATTTTAAAAAAGTAACCCACTGGTAACACTGACAATATGCCATCGATGGATGATCCTGCATTTATGGATAATATACTAGAAAATATTGCTAATGGAACGTTAAAATCCAACTTCAAAGATCAATTTGGTAACATTTCCTCGAATTTTGAGGATTATGCAAGAGGAATTCTGGGTGATTTTTTTTCACTTTTATCGATAAATATTTTCTGAACATTATTATCGAGATATACTTATTCCGGATCAACTAAAGGTCAAGATGAGGTAAGAACTACTTGCCTTGAGACTTGTTCTTTGCTAAGGAAGCCAACCATTGATAATTTGATAGATTGAGCTATTTTCGGATTCTTTCGCTCTAACTTATAAGAAAACTTCTCATATGATTCTTACTACCACTAACCTTAAAAACGAGCTTTTTAATGCTGTTAAAAAAGGAGTTAAAAGTCCTCTTACGGAGGAGAGTTCTTGTATTCCCCTAAACAACAAATATAAAAATATTTCCAATGCAGTTAATCTTAACGAAAATATAATACGGAACAAACTACTACTGATGAAAACAATTATCAAAACTCTGGTGACTCAAAACGAACTATTAACCCCTTCTATATTGAAATTGACGAAAATTGGACAACTCTAGCCTAACAAATAACGGAGGTTAACTCCGAAAAACCCAAAATTGCTCTTAAACGGCTTGTTATACACTGTAAACTGATGATGATTTCAGAAAAACGCAAAGATGGTTAGATAAAAAACCTCAAAAAAATACACAACTCTCGAACCCAGAGAGCTGAGGCCCCAAAGATATGCATAAGATATCTCCCATGTTACACTGACATCAAAATTATTGATGAGAGCCTAAAAGAGCATGGTTTCAGAGTCACTAGGTCTGCCATGTTCAAAAATAGCAAAACTGGTAATCCTATGACATTTTTTATCGTAAACGCTTTACCGCGTAGACAATTTGAGGAAATATACCAAATCAACGTTATACACTATATTTCTGTTAAAATAGATGATTTTAACAGTAAACAAAAAGTAAGACAATGTTATAACAGTCAGGCATATGGTATGTCAGGAGGTGTGCGAGTTTGACGCTAAATGCGTAAAACGTGTAGTGCTACTCCTTACCACAGTCTGTCAACACAAGGGTCGTATAACTCCCTAAATATGCAAACTGCGGATTATGACATCCTGCTAACTACCGTGGATGTTCTAAAAACCCTTATAGACAAGAAAATAAATCGAACCGCAACTCCTCTAGAAATAGCGGTAACCAGGTTTCCAAAGAAACCTAACTCTTAGCAGATATACTCAAATAATTCAATTATACAATAAAAAACCAAAGATTGATGAACCCTTAATTAATTCTGAAATCTTAAACTCCGAAGTCACCGATAAAAAAACCGCAAATACCCTTTCCTCTCCTACTAATGAAAATTCCAACAACATTCAAAATTCTTCCAACTCCACTAAAATTCCTAAAAGTTACTCTAACAAATCCAAGAAATATTCAAAACTTTTAATGATATCAAAGAAGTTCTTCAAATAACCAAATTTCTAAGCTGTATAAAAAATATCTCAACCCCAACCAACAAACTTGATAATCCAATGCAAAAAATGCTTGTCATAATTACTGAATTCGATAAACTTGCTAACCAATTGAACATTAACAAAGATTAATTTCTTCCTTACAGATAAACTTTTTTGCCTTTTTCCTTGTTTTTTTGTCTTGTCATTATTTTGTTGTTATTAAAAAAAAGCTTTAAACTTAGATTACCTTATCTTACGCATTTTTAAACTTTTCTTATCTTTTTTAACTGTTTATTCTACATCATTCTAAGAGTTACCAGGCTATGTGGTCGCCGTCCTCCTTTTCTCTTAAAATGTCCTTTGTATAATGTTTTTAAAAAATTATTTGAACTTTCCTCATATATATTTTTTATTACCTCTTTTTGTTAATTTTTCCTGTATATATAATTTTCAACTTGTAAATATGTAAGTATTTAAAAAAAAATCCTCTTTTTTACGCTGTTTTTAAGCATTTATACATTGAATTAAACTATAATGTATGGTCTCTGAAAAGAGTCTTTTTTGTGCTGAGGCGTCCCTATGGCAGCTTTTTCGCCTCTTTACGGATTGTTCAGGTGTGATAGGATCTAATAGACTTTTTCTCTTTTTTTATTTAGTTATTTTTTTTTCTTTTATTGTTAAACTAACTTTTAACTATGTATGTGTCTTTTTTTATACTCATAAACTTTAATTTTTTGTGGTCACCAGTCGCGTCTAAACATTCTTCTATGGCTCCCATTGCATTGAAAAGGTACTACCTCTACACCGGATGTAAAGTTGCATGGCAACTCGGGAATCCAGAAAATGACTGCATTGTTTCATTGTTGCATCTGGTGAGTGAGCAGGTTCAGAAGCATAGTCACCTTATGCAACCAAGAAATATCTGGTATTAAATAAAGCAAAAAATGTAATTCATAATTTCTTTTATGAATTATGAAATTTTTATTAAAAATGGAGACAAAATTAAGAACCTTTTCCGGTCTGAGTTTGAAATTTCGGATTAAAATTGGAGGCGAAACTGGCAACCCTGTTTTAGAGCGTTGCTATAAATTTCGTATTAAAATTGGAGGCCAAACTGGCAACCCTGTTTTAGAGCGTTGCTATATAGCAACGCTCTAAAACAGGGTTGCCAGTTTGGCCTCCAATTTTAATCCGAAATTTCAAACACAGACCGGAACAGGGTATAGCAACGCTCTAAAACAGGGTTGCCAGTTTGGCCTCCAATTTTAATTCAAAATTTCAAACACAGACCGGAACAGGGTATAGCAACGCTCTAAAACAGGGTTGCCAGTTTGGCCTCCAATTTTAATCCGAAATTTCAAACACAGACCGGAACAGGGTATAGCAACGCTCTAAAACAGGGTTGCCAGTTTGGCCTCCAATTTTAATCCGAAATTTCAAACACAGACCGGAACAGGGTATAGCAACGCTCTAAAACAGGGTTGTCAGTTTGGCCTCCAATTTTAATCCGAAATTTCAAACACAGACCGGAACAGGGTATAGCAACGCTCTAAAACAGGGTTGCCAGTTTGGCCTCCAATTTTAATCCGAAATTTCAAACACAGACCGGAACAGGGTATAGCAACGCTCTAAAACAGGGTTGCCAGTTTGGCCTCCAATTTTAATCCGAAATTTCAAACACAGACCGGAACAGGGTATAGCAACGCTCTAAAACAGGGTTGCCAGTTTGGCCTCCAATTTTAATCCGAAATTTCAAACACAGACCAGAACATGATTGCCAGTTTTGCCTCCATTTTTAATAAGAATTTCATAATTCATAAAAGAAATTATGAATGATATTTTTTGCCCTATTTAATACCAGATATTTCTTGATTGCATAAGGTGACTATGATTCTTTTGTTAATTCCGGTGTGAATTTGAAATCTCGGAATAAAAACGGGAGCCAATCTGACAACCCTGGACCGAAAATTCCGAAAGAAAATTTTTTACTTTATGTGATCGATAAATGTGTCTTATTAAATAAAGCACAAAATATTATTCTTTATTTCTGGTAAGAACTCGAAATTTCTGAATAAAAATGGAGGTGAAACTGACAACCCTGCTCGCAAATGTAAATTTCGTGCTCATTTTCGAAAAATTGCCCGCATACAATGTATTTAAAAAAAGAAACTTGGAAGCCTAAAAATTATCCGCAAAAGAAGCTTGCTGTAATTTAGATAACCTTTACACACAACGAACGGTCAAATTCCTGTCTGATACTGAATTGTAACAATCATCTCATTTAAAGACGATTTTGCAGGAAATAAAAATTAAGATAAATATGCTAGTAATCTGAAATGAGGTTACAAAATACTGATATATATTGGAATATAACTTTTCTGGTATTAGTTTAATTAGAGAAAATAAACGAAATTTCATCTTTTAACGCTAGAAAGACAGGGAATTTAACACAAATTTTATAAAAATATTTCACACCTGAATTTTTATTTTAATTTATTTTCTTATTTATTTAACTAGTTTTTTTTTCTTTTTTTTAAACTAGTTGGTAAAAAAAATTCTGGTTCAAACCAAAATATATTCATTTAGTAGCGTTTAAAATAACCGCTCGCCGTCTTTCTAGTGTTGTGAAACAAGCGTCACGTATAACGCGGCGCATAAAGTGACTGAATCCAGGATTATTTCTTCCAGAAATTTTTATCCAAAACTATTTCCTTATTTAATAAAACATTTCTGCGATTAAAATAGGCAAACAATTCAATTTTGTAAATCTGATGAAAACTGATTACAAATTCTGTAAAGATGCTTCGGAAAGGGGTTAGCTACTTTCTAAAGTCCTTTAACTCTTTGCACTCGTATGTCCAGTCTGACTGCACATAATCTTTCTTTGCAAAAGAAAATTTTTGGCACCAATAATAATGGAAAATAAAATTTGCCGTATTTAATTAGAGCATTTATGAAAGTGTATATTTGCAAAGAAACTTCCTTTTAAAAAGTGGTGTCTACCGAATAAAATTTGTGCAAGAGACTCTCAAGTCGAAAGGATTAATACTGTTGTTTCTAAATACAATCTTCAATTAATTTAATTACAGAATTCCTACATCTAAGTAAAATGATGCTTAGTGCCTGGAAATAGTAGTAAAGACCATAGAAACATTGCTGTCATATTTTTTAATTAAATGGCACTATTTATTTCTTATTATGTAATTTTGAATAGAAAGTACCGCCTCCTTCAGCGCTGACACAAAAGTGGCCACTGTTGCAGGAGGATTTTTTTCAGCGTTTGTACGATGTCTTCAGTTTAAATACCAAAAAATTGTAAAAGATTTTTCTGCTTTATTTTATTTATGTATTTTTATTTTTTTTTATTTATTTATTTATTTTTTTTTTTTTTGAGAAAAAATAAGTCAAATAAATCTTTTGGAAAATACTTGCGTCTAAATCAGGGATGAGAGCGATCCGAGCAAATGGCTAATTTTCACCACTAAATTTTAATAATATTCTTTGCTTTATTAAATCTCAGAAATTCTGTCATTAAATAAGGCGAAAAATACCATTAAAATTTAGTGGTAGCAAGTCGTCATTTAGGTCGGAGCGCTCTCATCCATGATCTAAATTCAGTGTTCCGTACAAACACTTAAAAAATAAAAAGAAATCGCCTACCACAGCCTCTGTTCTTGCGTCAGCACTCAGGCCTAGCATTCAGGGGACGGTGATAGTTAAATACAAAATCTTGAAATTAGCCATAATTGTTGACTGTACTTGTACTTGATCACATGTTTTTTTGGGATCTCTTAAACGTCTATTTTTCACAACAGTATTATTGAAATATCTCCGCATCCCCTTGTTTTAATAATTTCAATAAACACCCTTTCTGTTTAGAATTAAATAAAATTTGCATTGTTGTAATTTTTAGGATATTTAGCAATGTGGGTAAAGTGGATCTAATTTTAGGATTAATTTACAAATCGTTAAAATATTGCATTCTAAAATCTAAAAATATGTATATGTTTTTTAACAAATTTTTAATTTATTAACATTGGAATGTATATTTTTAATATTTTACAAATTTATTATTAGTTTAGTAAGAAATTAACAAAATGTTTATTATACAATCATCCAAAAAAATCTCTTAAACGTCTATTTTTCACAACAGTATTATTGAAATATCTCGGCCTCCCCCCTTTTTAATAAATTTCAATAACACCCTTTCTGTTTAAAATTAAATAACATTTGCATTATTATAATTTTTAAGATATTTAGCAATGTGGGGTAAAGTGGGTCTAATTTTAGGATTAATTTACAAATCGTTAAAATGTTGCATTCCAAAATCTAAAAATGTGCATATATATTTTAACAAAGTTTGAATTTATTTGGAACATATATTTTTTTAAATATTTTACAAATTTATTATTACAAAAATTAACAAAATGTTAATTATACAATCAGCACCCCCCCCCCCCCAAAAAAAAAAAAAATCTCAACAACACATACATTGAATTCTCTTAGTTGATATAGAAGATTTGAAAATAGACACTAAGCAGAAAATAATGTTTTTATTCACCTTATTATAAAAATAATCCTTCAAGGGAAGTCATCTTCATAGTGAAATTGTACTAAATTCTGATATTTTTAAAACGAAAACATAATTTAACTTTATTTTTTTCCTTTTTCACTAAACTTTACCGTAGTTATACCAATCAGGAAATCAATCAGTCAAATACTTCAGGAATGATGAAGGTTTAAAGCTTAGAACATTTAATTTTAATTTCATTTGAGTCGTGGCAAAACAGATTTTAATGTGGATGAGATTTTAAACATAACTCAAATCTTGTAGTCGGGTTGAAATGTAATTTTTGTTTCTTATATTTGAAGCTTATAAAAATCAATTTCGTTAAAAAAATTCGCAGATTACATAGCATATATTTAGTCGAAAATTAATTAAAAAATATATTTTTGAAAAAAAAATACGAATTGTAATCTAAGAGATAGAATACTGCCTTTATGCTAAATGAATCAACTTTTTTTAAAATCAATAAGCAAATTAACAACAATTCGTTAACACAAAAGAACGAATTTTTCAGAAGAAACAAAATATTTAAATAAAATGTTGTCACTCGTTCTTACATAATTTAATTCTAATTAGAAAAATCTCTTAGTTCTCTTTGCGATAATGGAACAAATGACCTTTTTACCACGCCATTTTCCTGTTTTGAGAAAAACTCGAAATTTTACACTGTTATCATTTTTATTTATTAACTTTTTTTATACTTTGTCTTCCCTTTGATTGGTCTAATACGTATAATTGGTATAATTTCGCTCACTTTTTGGTTGTAGAATGTTTTCTTTCTTTTAATCATTGTCAGTAAAAGTTTCTTGATTTCTCAATAACCAAAGATACGCCAAATTCGTTTTACTACAAGTGATATAATAAACCAATTTCGCTTCTGCCCGGTTAATTTGTGAAAAATTTGTCAGCATTAGCCCAGGTGTAGTACGTATTAACCGATGGTTTTAACATTAATTACAAAGGGAAATTGATAAGAAAAATAAAATTGTCCTCATTAACTGGAGCTGCGTCTTAAGCGCAGAAGCACTAACAAGAACTCCACTGTATAAGAGTTCCTCATCTTAAATTTTCAAACCTGCAATTCCAAATATAATAGGAAAATAGATGTTTGTTTTCCCCGAGTTCGAAAGCTCTAAGACCGCTACTTGCAATGTTCGGAAACCAGGCTAACAACAGCTCACGCTTATGTTTTCATTTTCTTCACAGCCAAAATGACTGCGATACCTTGATCTTCGCAGATTATTTACAGAAAATGGCTTTATTTCGAACGTAAAACGTACTTCATTATCTAATAATTTCTGGTATCCGAATATTATTTTTGTAAATTCACTATCTATTAACCTTAAAGGCCGTATGTTGCTTTTCGGCAACATACCCAATTTAAGCTCTAAAATACTATTAGAATAATATTGAAGCTAAAATGCCAAATGTTGCCAATAAAATATATTCTGAAAATATTATTAAATCGATTTTCAACACGTAGATGGCATCACTTGTGCTGTTTAAGAATAAAGATAGATTTATTTTTTCAATTGTTGCTACATGTTCTTTTTGTTTTGTTTGGAAGCTTGCGAAATACCCTATTTTGTTCTGCAGTGAGCAAGTAAAATTCATTTCTTATTATAGTTCCTAAAATTCTTGTGTGTTTAATATTATAGAATCTTATCAAGGAAAATTATTTTTTCAATTAAAGACCAGTATTGCCAATTAGGAACACACTGTGTTTTTAGCCGTAAACTATACTTAAAACAAAATATGATTTTTTAAAGTATTTTTCACATGATTTATTTAAAAAATGAAAGCCGAAAAACATTATTACAGTGATTTTTGAAAAATTAGGCATTTAAGGATTAATCCTTTTATGGGAAATTAATAATATTTCTTTAATGTTTAATTCGCACCAGAAATTCGTACAACGTTTATTTGAAAATATGGAAGTGAATTTTTTTTTTCTTTTGTTTAACAAAATTATAGAAGAAGTAACATTTCCTGTCTAAACTTCTCGTAGTAATTATAATTAATATTAATTGCTTAAAAAATATTCCATCCCTGTTCAATGGGTTAGTAAAACCTTAATCTTATATTTTTCATAATTTTTAAATAGTTTAATTTCAATATTGTATTTCATAAAATCCACGTGAACTATTCTTTCAAAAAATTTAAAACTTTTTAAATCATATGGATCTTTTGACTGAGAGAAACGAACGAAAAAAAAATGGATAAAATTGGCAATTGCGAAGCTGCAACGCTCAGTGCATAATATATCGATAAGTAATGGGCGATAAATGAATGATTTTACTATTCGAAAGAATCATTCGGGTATGCTAAAAAGCATAGATTCCAACCTTTCTTTTTTTTTAATTCAATTTCTACGAGAAATTTTGTATCGAATTTTTTTTTTAATTATAATTAATTTAAGAAAAAATATTTTTATCCTCTAAATTCCTGAATTTTAAAAAAATTACGAAAGTTGTGAACTATAATTTTGTTTATTTATTTATTTATTTATTATTAACCGTTTGGAAAAATGGTTATTGTCCTCGTCAGGGTAGGAAATCAAAAACATATCTGAAGCTTTTTATTAGTTGAATCCGCATTTTATTCGTTTTCTGATTGGTCTATACAGTAATCTGTATTTTCCCTTTACTTTCAACAGAGATGGATACTTCTGTTGCCACTATGACATAAAAGTAATAAAAACTAAAAAAAAAAAAAAAAAAAACTCAGAAACAAATTGAGATACAGCTTTCAAACAAATTACCCAACAAACACAGAACTTTCGGGCCACTGATGGGGTCGTTAGCCTTGGCCGAAAGTGTTCGATGCTGGCCCGCTATCATTGAAAGTTACGGGTCCGTATAAAAAGTGTCACGCCGGACACAATAAGGCCACAAGAAAATTGGCCGTAAATGCAAGAAGTTGCCCACAATCGTGCCACTAATTTTTCACTAAAAATGATACATAGCCTCAAACTGGCCACATTTATTCTTTTAATGGCCACTAAAAATAATGGATAGCCAGAAGCTCGCCCTAGTCCAGCCATTTGTGTTTTTAAGAATTAAATTTAGCCCAAATCTGCTCGCAAAAATACCACTGTCATGACATAAAGATTATTTAAGCGTAAATTCAAAATTTGTTGCATAAAAAATGCTTGTTGAAAAACTGTTTAAACGATAAAGTGTTTTTACATGAACAACTAATATATTATTAATCATTTAGTTACACTTCTAAAAAAATTATAAATTTATTTATCTTGAATATTTTCAAAAATTTCCAAAATATAATACTTGACATAGTGAATTTATTAATTTGTTTATTTATTCGATTATGCTTTTAAAAAAATGTATATGTGATGCCATTTTTAAATAATTGTATTTCATATACATTTTTAAAATAATAATTGAAAAAAAATTAATTAATTCACTATGCAAAGCACTGCATTTCGAAAATCTTCGAAAAAGTTCAAGATAAATAAATATATAATTTTTTTTTTAAATGTACCTGTAATTATTAATATAATGTTTTTCATGCAAAAACACTTAATCATTTAAATGAACTTTCAACAAGTATTTTTATAGATCAAATTTTGAATTTACGCCTAAACAATTTATATGATCTTAATATATGTGTTTTTTAATTTACATTTAATTATGTATTTTATTTATATTAAAAGAATGTGTTTGTGAATATATATTCATTTCTTTCATTTTATCTGGTTTTTTAACTTATTAATAAGCCTGTTAGCAGTATATGTTTGTTTATTAAAGAATCACAATCTGAAACACAATGAATATTTTTGCATCATTTAAATATTTCAAACTTTTACATTTAGATTTTTCCTTCACAGCTTAAGAGGTTACCTCACTCACGCAAAAACACTCGCTCTCTAATGTTTATCCTAAGGGGGAAATTTTAAAAAAAATATCTCGTTTGAATTTAAAATTTTATAATATTTTTTGCATTGGTAGCTGAGGTCTGCCTCTATAAAGACAGGCTTTTTTTACTAGGATACTTTAGTCACTAAACAAAATCAAAAAAAGAAAAAAAAATCAAATGCGAACGAAATATTTAAAATAATTTTTTTTTTCTCCATAGGATTAACATTAGCAAGCGGATGTTTTCGCGTATGAGTGATCTAGCACCAATAGTCAAACTTTACAATATGTTACTTTAATCTTTCAAAAACTATGAAAATTATTCGCAGTAATTTAAAATTTCATCACTAATTTAACAATTTCTTCTAAAAAAATGCGTATTTTATCTTTATAGTAAAAATAAACTTTACTTAAATTAAACTATTCCAGCTTTCGCAAATTTTTTTATTACATACATGATCAGAAACTGACAATCATTACTTCGAAAAGGTGATAAAATTCGAAACTTTAAATGAAAAATTAGTAAAATACCCTCACTATTTCATATTTTACACAAAATTTTAATATAATGGAGAATAGGTGAATTACATAATATATATTTACTAAAATTAGAATATAATAAAATTAATTTAAAAAATACTTGTGATTTCATAAAAGCTAATATATTTTTATATTTTCTTATCAAACAGTCGTAAAAATATAGAGTGATGCAAAAAAAAAAAAAAAAAATTACTTATTTTCTGTCCGATATTCTTAAATCATATGCACTGTATCAAGAATATTATAAAGCAAATATCATTCTGCGTTTGATAAAATTACTTTATAATTAGTAAATTAAGTAGTATAATTAGTAAGTAACTATTTTTACACCCTACAACACTTTAATATTAATTAATGCAAAAAAAAAAAAAAAAAAAAATATGTCAGATTATAATCATGTAATACTTTAATAAATCAACATATACTATAGACTGAAAGACTTACTATAGCGTAGATCATGCCCTGTAAACAACCTTTCTTCTGAACTACTTTGTACTACTTCTCTGAACTACTCTGAACTATCTTTGCTACAACTAATCTTCGGGCAAACCTTAGTTGTCAATGGTGATTATACTGAGCGAGCCTTTTTACCGACTCTGGCGTTGTAGGATTTCCATACTGGGAGATATAGCGATGAGTTTGGCGCGCAGAAAATCCTTTTTCGGATTTAATTTATATCATTTGTTTACTGCTGAAGTATATTCTTGGATCGCCAGGCTGTTTATCGTTGTTTGGAGGAATAAATTTGCGCGAGTTGAATTTACCAATTAATTTGTTTTTTTTTTCGTTCCACGTAGATTTTTTTTATATTCCTGAAAGAATTCCGGTTGATGATAGACAGCCAAAATACATTTAGAATAAAATTATATATATATATATATATATAAAAAAGCGAAAAATCCCCTTTAGGGACGCCGGCTGGGGAGGGGCCAGGAAGGGCCACCGCCTCTCTCTGGATTTTGAAAATTAATTTTAAACGAAACTCTCTGCATTTCTGAGTGTTAAAAATGAAAGATAAAAAACTGCCTTGCCTTCATCAACCCCTAACGTGGCCAAGAATTTTGAATTATTTTTCTTTATTTTTATTTATTTATTTATTTTTTTTTTTACATTCACGTGTTTTTAATTTATCCAAAAGGGATCAGAAACCCTGTGGTGGGATTTTTTTTTTTTTTTTTTTGAATTGTCAATTTTGTTAAATGTTGGCAGAAATCTATTTTTGAATATTTAATCTTTCTTAATTGTTGTATTATTTTATTGCTTCTGAGTATGTTTAAAAATTGTCTCAAATGGAGAATTCTGTCAATTTTTTTTTTTAATTTAGCTTATTTCATACTTACATTCTGCAGCAGGCAAATGTAGACCATGGACCTCAGCCATCCAACAACAACAAAAAAAAAATAATAATTTAAAAATGTGTAAATGCAAACGAGATATTAGAAAAGAACCTTCCCATTGGTTTAACATTAACTCACGTGTAAGGCTCCTGTCCCTACAGGCGAAGACACTCGCGAACTAATGCTAACCCTATGGGGAGTTTATTTTCTAATATCTCGTTTGCACCTCGGAATTTTTAAATATTTTTTTGCATTGGATAGCTGAGGTCGATATCTATAACGCTCTTTTTTTTTTTTTTTTTTTTTTTTTTTTTTTATATATATATATTTCAATTTTGGTTGCAGATATTTTTTATTAAGTTACTTTCACTTTCGAAACCGGTTCCGAAAATGAAAGTATCATTCTAAAAAAATATCTGCAACCAAAATCGAAAAAGTAAAAAAAGGAGAGATGTAGAGATAAACCACGGCTATCCAATGCAAAAAATAAATAAATAAAGCTAAATTAAAAATGTCGAAACAAGTTTTTAAAGGGAAGAAGTCCTTAATCAGAAATTTGTATTCGGGTATGGGTTGAGGAACGGTGAAACTCTGAAACGAAAAAAAAAAAATGTATGTGCTTTCATTTTGAAAAAAAAACATTCTCGATATGTATATCTATAATTTCTTGTAACAATCAAAATAAGATGTTTGTGTTGGTAGTCGCGCCCCTCAATCTCCGCGCCTGGGACGACTGCCCCCCTTCGCTCCCCCCATTTCGCACGGGCCTGATTGGTTTATGTCAAGTTAAATTATAATTTTACTTTTCAAATCAAATTAACTTACATTTATGCATAAAACTGTAGCATGCATTATGAATAACTGGTGAATTTTTTCTTGTTTTTGTGTCTAAAATACTGTTAAAATATTGAATTTATACTTTTGTTTAAAAGACAAATGTTTAACTGCTGATCAATTCTTTCTAAGTAAAATAAGAATAGTTTAAACTTCTGTTTGCGGAAAGATAGAAATTATATCGTGAATGTACTTAAATAAAGCCGCATGTAAAAAAAAAAAAAAAAAAAAAAAGAAAGAAAAAAAGAAAGAAAAAAGGTTAGTTTTAACTTACACAAAAAAGAAAGTTCTTGTTATTTTACATATTCTTTCCATGTGCTTCATATTTACTTGAGTTGAAATTGTCTAATCCACCAAAATTTTCTATCCACCGCGATTGTCCAGTAAATTAAAGAAATAAAAATACATTCTTAGATAACAATTGCTTGTAATTAATGTACCGGAAACAAAGAAAAACTGTTCGATTTTAAATCCCTTCAAATATCATACCTGCAAGTATCCTGTTTTTACGTTTAAAAACAAGCCCTAAAATAGAAAGTTTCCGGTTCTTGGGCGGGGAAAAATAGTTTTATGAGAACAGTCTTAAAATAAAGAGCTTCTTTTATTCGTTTTAATTTGAAAAAGAAATTTTTCTTTGATATTTTAAATGCCTCAGCCATATATTGGGTATGTACTTGGGGTGAAATTTTCCGAAAAATTCGAATCCACCGAAAATTTTTCTCTATATTTAATAGTTTAAAAAAAGAAACTTTTGATTGGACATCAAAAATCAACTATCTCTGATAATAAGGGAGGCTTTATCTATTGACCATCACCCCGCAGATCTTTGTTGGGGGTCTAAGGTTACTAGCCATTTGCTTGCACCGCGCCAAATTCTCGCCAGAATCCTTCCTTGCGAATAAATACATTTCCTTGATTATTATTAGATATTTATCATAAAAATGAATATATGTTAAGCTCAATCGATTTTGATTGATGAGTCAGTCATTTTTCCCATAAGAATGTGGAAAAAAAGAGATTTAATATGCCATTTCTTTCAAATTCTGTAGAGAACTATTTATTGTCGCGGACTTACACTCCTCTCTAGTATAATCTCCATTGACAACTAAGGTCTGCCCCAAGAGGAGTGAATGACAAAGCAGATTCAAAGTAGTCATGTGATGAATTTCTCCGAAATGCCTCCAGGCAACCCTGACCTTGAAGAGCTCCCTCTCATTCCCCCAATGTCTTCGCGAAATGTTTTTAGAGGGTGGATTTCTCTATACTGAAGAAAGCTGAAGAAATGGGAGGGTGCAAAAATATTTAGGGGAATATTTTTAATAGTTGTTATCAGTTTTTATTATAATAAATTAAAAGAAAATTTTTACCATCAAACATATTTTTTTCATATTTATTTCTTTTGTTGCTTGGATTTTGTTTTCCTCTGTTTTTGAACGATAACGAAAGTTTTTATGAAATTTCAAAATGTAATGGAGGGGGGGGGGGAGGGAGAGAGAATATACTATTAAAATTATTTTAACAATCAAAATTTAATAAAAATAACTAGTTTCTTTGGGTTCACAATTATTTTTCTAAGAAATTAAGTAACTTCTTAACAAAATAAATATGAATTATATCTTATAAAATATTGATAATAAATATATTGTAGGATATAATCCATATTTATTAAAACAATTTCATACAGTGTTTCGTTTTCACAAAACATATCGTTTAACCTTTAGGTGGTTCTCAAATCGCCTGTTCAACAATACGAAACGTTCTGATACAATTTCTGACTCAATTTTAAACGTAAAGGCATAAAATTGGCAAGCCTAACTACTGGAGGGATTTTGAATTGAAATGAGTTTTCCATTTTCTGATAAATAAATTATATGTAAAATTATAAGCAATTGTTGTCACGTGACAACCGTTTTTTCTCCTGTCTCGAGTTCGAAAAATCGTGTCAAAATGCCCACTTTAACTGTATTTTCTGAAAGAATTTTTGCGTAGCAAAAAATGGAAAACGCTTTTCGATTGCATAGTTTCTGAGTAACAGCACCTGCCGTTTCATGCGTTTCGAAAAAAAAAAAATTAAATATGTGTCAAAGTAGATGCTCTTTGGATCTGAGAACATTCTTAACAAATATCTTCGATACTTACACTTTAAATCACATTTCAAATTATATGAAAAATTCCTCGCAGCAAGTCTATAATTATGAATTGTATTTTATTAAAAGATTATTCAGATTGGAATTTGTTTTGACGGTTAAAGATTTTTTTTCTTTAAAAGAAAACTTTTTGATTATGTATTCAGAATGACATATTTTGCTTTTGTATGTTAGGGAAAATATTTTTCCATTGAAACTGATAATAAATATTGTTATAATTTTTATATTGTTCAACTGAATATTTCTTATTATTTTTTTACATTTTACATTTCTATTTACAAAAAAGGACGAATTTATAAAAAGTGTACTCTATTTCATTACAGTGTGCTTAGAAAAAACCTACATAAATATATTTTAAGATGTAATTTGTAGACAAGAAAATTTTATTTGTAATTTATTAGAATGCGTAAAAAAAGTAAGTCTTTTAATATATATTTTAGTGCATAAAAAATAAATTTTGCACCTTATTGAATACTTTCACCGAAACATAGATTTTGAATAAGGAAAATTACGTTGAAAAATTGAAGAAAAAGAATTTTTCTATTTCTTTCAATCAATATATCAAGCAGATTAAACTGGCCCAGTTATTTTCACCCGATTCTGGTCTTTTATATACTAGCCGGAATTTTTACTTCAGAGGTTCATGGGCAGGAAAACAGCACTTGTTTTCTCCACACTCGCCCGTTATCAGTTAGATGATGGCTACCGGATGTCATCAGGCTCATCAGTTAATATAAAACGGTGGTTTGATACAAATGGCCGGAATTCTGTTTGGCCCCAAAGCTACCAGAATGCGGCCAGATTTTTAGTGTTTGCTGGGTACATTTAAAAGTAGATTTTTTTCTCTATACGACGGTGTAAAAAGTAATATAGTGGGATGTTTAGAAGTTTAAGAATGAAATTTCCTTTAAAATGGGTCCAGGAATATTTATGTTTTATCCATGGCGTACGTAATGTATGACCAGCTCCATAGAAGTTTAAAAATAGTACCGAAAAATGTAATCCATGGTGTACGTAATGTATGATGAACTCCGTGCGATTTTTTATGTCTTAAATTTTAGTCTTTAAAAAAATCATTTTCCAAATGGTCGTTGTAATTTGTTAAATCGCATTTTTTTTTTTTTTTTTTTTTTTTTTTTTTTTTTTTTAAACTAAAGTAGCATTTGAATAAAAATATATACAAATGTTGGAAACTGTGATTTTGCGCCTGTCTGAGTGATTCATATGATAGTAAAATCGTTCATTCTGCCCATCACTAATATTGTGTGATGCCTTAAGTATACTAATAGAATTAAGAGGCTACTTCAGTCAACTGAAAAGACCCTCTCAATAATGCTAATACTATAGAGGAAAATTTTAAAGATATCTCGTTTGCATTTGAGTATTTTTAAGCAATTCTTTTTGCACTGGCCAGCTGAGATCGTTCTGTACAAAGGGCAAATTTTACTTTTTCGATTTTGTTTACAGATATTTTTAATTAGGACACTTTCATTTTCGTAACTGGTTTCGGAAGTGAAAGTATCCTTTTGAAAAAAATCTGCAAAGAAAATCGAATTATTAAAAAAAAGTTAGATGTAGAGATCGATCTTAGCTATCCAAAAAAATCATTTAAAAATATTAAAGTACAAACGAGATATGTTTAAAAATTTCTTCCATAGGATTAGTATTAGTGCACGAGTCTTTCCAGGTTACTGAAGTAGCCCCTTAAGCTTTCCTTTTCTCGAAATTAAAAAACAAAACTCGTTTTTCATTTATGTCCCCAAAGATATTCCGAACAATGGATTAAAACCAATGAACAATTTTTCCGAATATAAATATCTACAAAGAGGTGATATCTCGCAGCAAAATGGAAAATTATAGTACGACACAAGAAGGAACCGTTACAATTATTGATTTTTAGAAGTAAACGTGTTTGTCTTCACAAAGTGATAAAAGGGTTTCCACTTGTCCGTTTTTTGAATAGAACTTTTTTCAAACAGAAGTCTCTTTTTTGCCAATACTGCCATTTTTGTAGAAACCTATCCCGAAGATTTTTTTTTCCTACTGCGAATAACGTGGAAACTATCCCGATTTTTCTTTCTATTGGGAATTTTGTAGAAATGAGCCACGAAAATTATTCATCAGAGTAACTGGTGTGAAAAAAAAAAACGGAGCACCTGCGATAAAACTTTGTAGATAACTGTGTATAAGTCAATCCCCCTGCTTGGAGAGAAATAATAGGGTACACACGATCTATCCATTTGTACACCAACATTTCCAAATAACTTCTTCATCTTATTTAATCACATACAATTATTAAGAATTATGTCATTAACAAGGAGCGTACTGTCTATCAAAAAGATTCTACAGAATGTCTCACCTTACTTTATAACAAAAAAAAAATTACTAATTCTGTAAAGAAACAAGGTAGATTACAAATTATTTTATTCAGTATTAAAGGGAATTTTTCTAATCAAAAATAGTAGTTCTGATTTCCTTGGAAATATCTTGGAATTCCCAGAACCTTTGTTTAAACAAGATGAAACTTATTATTCGGCATTATATATACTTAAAAGCAAAGAATGTGCGTACCTCCCACTTCTCTTCAAGTGGTGTACCTATACGAAAATATTTGCAGTAGGCGTTGGCTATATGAAAACTCTTACGCTACCTCTACCACTAAAATTTAATAATAAATTTCGTATTATATAATCGCCAGAATCCTGCAATTAATTAAGGCAAAAAACTTCTAAAATATTTTAGGGTTAAAACAAAAGTAAATGTTGGCAGCTGTGAAGGTAATATTTGACATAACAATTGTGGCGAGTGGGGCTTAACCCCTTGAGGGGCAAGCAAAAATACCTCTAAATATTGAATTCTCAACGGAATAATCGAAAAATTTTATTTTTAAGTAAGGAAAAGCAATTTTTCACCGATTTTCATCCAAAGTTAAAAATATAAAATTTAGTTAAAAATTTCTGGTGAGAATCTTATTTGAATTAGGTGGGGTATATTTTATCCCACCGCCCCTCAAGGGGTTAAAGTGCTAAACATTTTCTTTTCGATAACTACCGAATTTTGAATTAATTTAACATTACTAAATAATGTACTTCCAAATTTTAATATAAGTTGAGATATACAACCACATTCTGCATTCTAATGTTTAATAAAATAAAAGAATATTATGTCATCAAATACCATTTTTATAGTGTTACGAAAATAGTCAGAATCAGTGTTGACAATCAAATGGATTTTTTATTAAAAAAAAAATATTACTACTTTTGAATTGTGGCGTGTGGCCCGCGGAAATTTAAGAATCCATTGATAAACCCTCAACGTTGAAAGGCAGAAGTCCTCAAATCTAAAGGCAAAATATCGACTTTATCGAAAGCTTATGGTCTTATATCGCGTTTATCTATACTAATAAAAGAAAGTTTCTCTTTCTCTCGCTGTGTTTGCGTGTGTGTGTGTGTGTTTGTCTGTCTGCCTGCTGTGCCTGAGAAAATCTACGGCACGTACGAAGATCAAAAGTTGTGTGATGACTGTCCAAGCCTTTCCTGCTGAGCCTGCGACTCAGAAATTTAAGTTTCTAATACTAAGCTCAGTTATTAATTAAAAATCCCAATTAAAAGAATAGAATTGTATTCCTAATTCAACTAAAGCATAGATTTTAACCAACGCAAAGAAAAAAAAAAAAAAAAAAAAAAAAATTCTTTCTCAAAATACTTTTAGGTGTGAAAAACAGACTGGAAGTTTTCAAAGACACACGCATCGTAAAAACTATCGAACCTACGAAAGTGAAATTTCAGTCATACACGCAAAAAGATTCTGTTTCAGAATTTCTAAAATTTTTTGAAATATTCCAACTAGAAGTTGAAATATCCATTAAAAATCGATTTTAATAAATTAAATCTAATCGCTTTTCAAAAACCACAAGTCCGACATCCGCTCCCTAAGTGAAAATTGAAAAAGGTTTGCTGTAGTTCGCCGGGTTGCTACATTAAAAAAAAAAAAAAAAAAAAAAAAAAAAAAAAAAAAAACTAGGAATTTTTAAAGAATTTATTATATTTTTTTAATGTTACATTTATTGATTTGAAATTAACAAATCTAAGCGTGTTTTTTAACGAAGAATCCAAATATCCAATTTTCTTTCAAATCCGGTCGCATTTAGCGAAGATACTGTAATTAACAATTGTTATTTTTATTGTGAATTAACCCTCTGGCTAAGTACTTCTTTTATCAAAACCCCTTCCCGACGAGAGTCTTTTAAGAATTTTCATTCTTTCGTCACCGGTTTTTCAAAAGAAAAATATTTAACTAAATTAATCGGAAAAATGCTCCTATTAAATAAGGCAAAATTTACAATAAAAAATTACTGGTGGGAATAATCAAGGAGGATTAATTAAATGGAAAAAAACATGCCCTTGGTAATCTCGGGTTGCGCAGCGAGAGGATTAACCTATTCTGAAATGACTGATCGACACCAGAATTTAAAAACAAATTCAGAGGTGCTAAGTTCGCACTAATCCTCCGTAATGCGTGGATTAATTTAACCCAGTTTAACAACGTTTCGAACCAGAAAAGTTATTTGATGAATCTTTATTTATTTAATTCCAGTTTTCTACGTGGAATTTATTTAATTTCATCTCTGAAAAAAAATTCTGGTGCGAAATGTATTAAACCAGGGTTAAATTAACCGACATATTACGGAGGATTAGTGGCAACTTGGCACCTATGCAAATTTCAAAAAGCTTTTTTTCACGTGTGCAACAAATTCAATATTTTAGTTTCAAAATTCTGGTGTCAATGTGGCATTTGGCAATTAAAATTACCGCCCTTCAAGGGGTTAATGAAGAAACGTTTGCAGCACACGCGCACAGTAAGCCTCCTATCCGGTAACGCCGGCAGAGTGGACACGTGTGGGGAATTCATTTAGAATATATAGCGGCCACTGCCGGTGGAAGGCGGATTTTCCGACAGTAATCAGTTAGAAAAAAAAATATCGCGCAGGATTTTGATATGAAATATATATGATTACGCGTAAGTCAGTGATTTTTACAGTTACTTGTCAATAATTTAGCACGAAAATTTAAACACAACAAATCGGAAACAAATCTCTCTCAACTTTGGTTTCCAGAGGCAGCTATTTCGAGCCTTTTTACCGCTAAATATCAGTTATTTTTGCACCTATTTCAGACAACATCGAGTTAAAGATATAAAATAGTACAAATTTAACTTTCATTTAACCCGTTCGCGACGGGGGCCTTTTACGAAATTTTTAATCTTACGTCACTGTTTTTTAAAAACAGAAATTTGTGTCTTCTTGAATCGAGAAAAAGCGCTGATTAAATGAAACAAATTTTACAGTAAAATTTTACTGGTGAGTAAAAACAAGGATTCATAGCTTGTCATGCGGCACGTATACGTGCCGCTCGTCCCCAAGGGGTTAATATTGTTATCACGATACGGGCAAAGCCGAGAGTGTCATTTTATAAAATCTCTTCGCTGTCAAAATGACTGCGATTTCATGACCTTTTGTGCATTTGAGACTCTGACAAGTTAGTGATCAATACGTAAAATTTATGTAAGAAATAGTCAAGTTAATATTTCTGGTGTGAACAACAACAAAAAAAGAGATAAAATTTCATGTCGCTTATCCTGTTTAGTAGTGTAAATAATACTTGAAGAACTGATGAAAGGATATGTTATGTAACAAAAATTAGAACTAGAGAAAATTGAAGTGAAAGATTTTTGTTGTAATTTAGTTATTTGTTTAATTCTTTTTTAGTATGTCCGAATGTTATTAGGTGATATTAAACTTTCCTAATAAACAATATTAACATTTAATTATTAAATATTAAAAATTATGGAACAGATGTCATAAGTTCCCTTCGGCAGCCATCTTGGAATTCTTCTTGGCGTGAAAACACCTTTTCCACCAAGTAGTAAATGTCGCCAAGCACCGGTTTATATATACGCATGTCTGGCTTAACGAAAATAAAATGTAAATAATAAACAAAATTCGCTAAACTGGCAATCACTAATCGTTGTATGAGAGCTTCGCGCACATTTACCGAAAAAAAAAAACATCGCCGAATTCAGCATTTTTCACGGTATAGCATTCTCAAAATTCAGCAGTTCTCGTTTTGTAGCAATCTCAAAACGTAAAAAACTCTTAAAGCAGCAAAATATTTCAAGTGAAAATCAAATTTCAAAGTAATTGCTAAAAAGGCGCAAAAGCCAACATAGTGAAAAAGATTCCAAGCCGGGTCTCGAACCCGGGCCATCAGTATAGCGCACTGACGTTCTACCGACTAAACCACTTGGAACGATACCCAGCAAGGAAAATTTCTCACTATTATGTGTTGGCAAGGCTACAAACGCAGCAGGTGCTGAATATGCGAATATAAACTGTCAGATAATGAAAAGAATTTTATACATTTTGTAAAAAAAAAGTATTAATAACTTGCATAAAATTGTAATATTAAAAGATGTTGCAAAAATATTGGAAAAACAATTGCTGTGAATAATATCCTTTATTGAACTGTGACCAAAATATGCTGAAAATGTCATCGTACGAAGGCAGAAATCGAATTGTCAATGTCGTCACATGATTTGGAAGATAATTTGTATTCAAAACACGCAGTGTGGAACACATAGGGAGGAGGGGAGAGTTTTGAATATTCCTATGTTCAAAAAGAAATATTTGCCTTATTTAACACCTTGCGCTCCAGCGCTGTTAGCGGATATATGTCACTAGACATATCCGGTATTGCCGCATCGGGCAAATTATGTTTATTTATTTATTTATTTATTTATTTATTTATTTATTTATTTATTTTAGAAATTTTGAGTCACACCACAAAAATTTAATTGGTAATTTTATTTTACTTTATTTATGGATAATCAACTATCTTGGAGCGCAAAAATAAGAATTAGACCTTTCTAATGAGAATTTGAAATGTCTAATTAAAAAACCAGCCAGATATCCTGACGTACGTTCGTACTCTTTTATTCAGATTTCTTGATCGGCACCACTTTTCTGAAATGGTAAAATTCCCTTTGTTTTCGCTTTAATTAATCCTTTGCACTCTAGGGCTCCGGAGCGGAGATGTAATCTTTCATTGCAAAATTTGTTTATGGCACCAGTAATAAAGGAAAATAAAATGTACCTTATTTAATCAGAGCATTTTTAAAATTATGTACTTGAACGAAACTTCTTTTAAAAAAGTGGTCCCGATCGAATAAAATTTGTGTAAGAGACGCCGAGCGCAAAGGGTTAATATGGCATTAAATAGGACTAATTTTACTCTTTCAAAAAAGTGGTGCCAATCAAGAAATCTGCATTTAAAAAAAGTAGACCACTAGCAACACTGACCTGAAGTTAAATTTTTCTTTCATTAAATAGAGCAAATATTACTTTGTGAAAATTGCGGTAAAAAGGTCATTGAAGCGTACGGTAACTGTTTCTATTATCTTTAAAATACTGCAAACCATTTCAAAAAATACGAAAATGACCCTTTGAATAAAATTCATCCCTTTTCGTGTTTTTTTGCGAATTTTTCCGTAGAATTAACATTACGCACATTTTAATAAAAAAAAAAATTACTCTTAATTTTATACAATAACTATGAAATTTCAACACTATATACTATCAACTGGGCGGAAAATGTCCGGACCAGGATTCGAAGCAGGGATCTCCCTGGCTGAAGCCGCCAGTGCTCTACCATCTGAGTCATCCTGGACGAAGTTCCTTCCCGAAGGAGTTCCATTACCTGAGATTTATTCTGTTGAACTGAAACAGGTTTCAGATCAGATGCTATAATTATTAAGGTTAGCTGGGTGAAAAGGTTCCACCAGATTCGTCCGGGATAGCTCAGATGGTAGAGCACTGGCGACTTCAGCCAGGGAGATCCCTGGTTCGAATCCTGGTCCGGACATTTTTCGCCCAGTTGGAAATTTAGATCTAATGTGATTTATTTACCAATTAGAATAATTGTGTTAAAATTAATCTACTATATACTATCCTTTAAGCCAGGGGTGGCCAACTGTGGCACGCCGGATCTTTTACGAAAATAGTTCATAGTGCTGTATAGAATTCTATACAGGATAGATAGAGTGGCCTTTCTATAGAATTCTCTTTCTGAAGTGTTTTGAAGAGTTCTTCAAAATACTTTTTCTAAAAAAATAATACCTCTATAGAATTCGTTAGAAAATTTTTATAGAAGAGTTCAATACAGAGCACTATAATACTTATAGAAGTTCTATAGACTAATGATTTTATAGATTTTTACGAATAAAAAAAACATATTTTTTGGTGTTTTAAAACGTATGTGTACTAATTTATCTATACATATATATTAAAATTAAATAATAATAATTATTATTATTTTTGTAATAAACCAGTTTAATATGTACTCCATAGATTTAATATGATTAGAATTTAATTCATGTTTCTAATAGAATGGGATTCAGTTGTTAACGTAAATATTATATCAGTCGAACTACACTGGTTTAAATTAAAGTTAATTAATATTTTTGTTTATGATTTATTAATTTGTCGTTTAATTTTATAATCTTTTATGAATTTGCTGTTAATTTCATAAAAAAATTCATCTAATTTAATAAACTTTATAAACTAGTGGTAATTCATCTAATTTAATAAACTTTATTCAATAATTGTAATTCATGTAATTTAATAAATTTTATTCACTAATTGTAATTTTTCTTCAAATTTTTTAATCTGAAGTATAAAAATATTTAAACAATTACGTTTCAAGTTTCAAAAATAATAATTTATTATACTTTTAAATATTTTTCAAGTCTATAATAAAATAAGAGTTATTTTTGTCTCCCTGCGTTCGATGCCGTCAGATTACTGAATTTTAACAGAAATCTGAAATGAATATTTTAACTCGATTTAAGCTGTGAAGCTCATTTAAAACTGTAAAGGAATAAATTCTTTATTTTAAAGGACTTTTTTTTATCCTTAAATCTGGTTTCTCAAGTTACAAATTATTTCGGTTTTAATAATTTACACAGTTGAAAACGAATCAGGATAATAAATGTGCAGCGTATAAAACATATATGATTTCGATACAATACAACAAGTTCTATACAACTTTAGTGATTAGGAGCACAAATCACTGAAAACACTGGTAACTAACTGAAAGTACTGAAAGTACCTCCGATCACAGAAACAAACATCAACGAGCCCGGTTAGTACTTGGGAGGGTGACCACATGGAAGCATCTGCGGTTTGGCTATATTCAAACTTTTTTATAGGAAAATATTCGAATATTTTATAGAAATTCTATAGACGTTTTTATTGAATTTCTACAGATGTTTCTATAGCTTTTTAGAAAACTAGCTTATAGAAAAACGGGCTATAATTCTATACGATTCTACAATACTTTTTCTATAATTTATTTTATGGAATTCTATGAGAAATTTTTGTAAGTGATACCGCTAAAATTTTGCAGAAAAAGTAGACTTAATTGAATTGCAGAGATTCAACGATTAGGTAAGCAATGATTACTATAAAATTTTAGTAGTATCGGGCTTGTCACATTTGGCCACCTCTGCTTTAAGATATTTATCGAGTATCGATTTGGTTCAAGTATGATTGGATTTCAGAGTAAAAAATTTTCAGGATTTCGAAGTAAAAATAAATAAATAAGTAAATAGCTATGCGTAAAACTCAGATTTTTGTAACTAAATTTCAATATTTTTGCACAAATTCACAAAATATTTATAACTTGGAAATTGGCTTTTAAAAATGTAACATATAGAAAGGAAATGATAAGTTCCAATTTCAAAATCTGTGCCATACATTCCACCCTTCATAAGAAGAAACATGAAAAATAACCGAAGGATACACTGCTTTTTACAACTCCTTACCTCTTTTTATTATTGCCTTAGTATACTATTTAATGCTTTAGTATACACAGACGTTAGACCACAAGAAATGTATTTTTTTTTAACTCGGCATTACACGCTCGAGAATAACGAACAGGATTACTAGCTCTGGGTATGTCATACCAATGGCGGTTTCTTCCAATTTTTTACCTTAAAATCTATATATAAAACATAAAACACTAGGAAAAAAGAAGGGATAATAGAGTTTTAAACAGATATTAAACAGGTTACTTATATTTATTTTTTACATTCGCTTCGTCTATCTATATTGAATGCACGCAATATAATGAAAAACTGCTGGTTTTACTCACTCTGGGTATGACATACCCATGGCGGTTTCTTCCAATATTTTTACCTTAAAATCTACATAAAATATAAAACACTACGGAAAAGGAAAGGATAATAGTTTTAAAGATATATTTAAAATGTTATTTACATTTATTCAGCAAATTTCCTGCGTCTATCTGTACTCAGAGCTGTTACAGATGTGCTCGCGCTGGGTGTGAGATACCCATATGTGGCGATTACGATAGATCTACCGCGTGTCCTAGAAAGGACTGACTGATTTTAAAATTCAATAATTTGCAAACGGAGACAGATATTTAAATAAATCTTGCAGGAGGGTTATGCATGAACTCAAAAGTTTTTTTTTACAGTGATTTTCGGTTTTAGTTCGAATTAAAAACAATAGATGGCCCAGCGATCAATAGACGCTAAATTCAGGCTCGATTTTTGGCACTTCGGGACATACTCAATACATTTCAATCTCCTTTTTCCGTATGGAAGAAGAGAAAGCCCAAAAAATCGAGCCTGTATTTAGCGCCTATTGTTGACAACGGCATCTATTGCTTGTAATTCGAACTAAAATCGAAAATCACAGTAAAAAAACTTTTGACCTCAAGCATAACCCTACTGCAAGAATTTGTTAAATAATTGTCACCGTTTGCAAGTTACTAAATTTTAAAATCAGTCAGTCCTTTTTAGTACACCCGGTATATTTGGAAGTATTTAACCGCCTTTTCCCCTCTAAGATTATCACCTTCCAGGCAGTTACACAAAGACTCATCCATTTCTGAAGAAAGGTTAGGGAGAAAAACTGCAAAAGAGCAAAAGCTGGGTGTGACATACCCAGCGCGAGCAAACTCGGGTTAATGTTGAACAAGCCACCACACGCCCACAACACCAACGAGAAAGGTCCCGTTGGAATTTTTTTAAGCCGATTTTTCACACAGCAAATGGACACGTCTTTTATATAACATACCTAAATAATTAAGTATTTGGGGAATTAAAAGTTGTGAAATGTATTACATTTTTGTGAAAAATAAAATTTTGTAACTAAACGTCAAATCCTGTTACTCAAATGAAAAAGTCTTCTTACGAACGTTTTTACCTTTAAAAATGAATATTTTTTGGCGATTTTTTCATTTGAAAATGTAAATTCAGACAAAATCAAGTTAAATATGTAAAATCATACAAAATTAAGGTGCATTTAAGGTTATTATCTCGGGGCCGGGGTACGGCTAGTTTCTAAATTAAAAAGAAGACCAGATTGTCACCCTGTGCTGAAAAAAGTATTTGATTCATTATGGATTAGAGGACAGGTTGGGAAGAACTGCTTAACCCCTTAACGGTCGCTTAATATTTGGAAAAACCGTAAAAATGTACCTATTTGTTTATTACAGATATTGAATATTATAAGGTTTCTATATAAAATATGCAATTAGTCTTTTTTTTTTTTTTTTTTTAAGGCGAAAAAAAAAAGATGTTATAGTCCAAATTCACATTTGTGGAAAAGCCATCATGCGAGAATTCCGTGTTTTAATGTTTGTTTTACACCATACAAATTAATGCGAATAAGACCCTTATTTTTCACATGTTAGATCTTTATTTATCATCATCAAACAAATTTTTACACATAATATTTGATTGAAATAATGTAGTAAATACTAAATTTTCATTTTTAACAATATTTTTGAGCGTGCCATATTTCGAAACGTGCAATACAAAGTCCAACATCACAATCAACGCAAAAAACCCAACCCCAAACGCTGGTATTCAAAGACTTCACACGGAAATGCCAGTTAAATTTTTCTGGTTTCAGAAGTTTTTCCCAGAAATAAATCTCCAGCCCGGAAATATGACGGGCACGAGAAATAACGAACGACACCTCAGCCCGTGATATGACGGGAGCGAGAATTATGGGGTTAAACACACACTTCTAGTTTTTGGCACTTCGCAATCAAACAGTAAAGACTACGATATCTTGAACGGTTGAGAATATTAACGTCGAAACTGTTCCTCCGGAACAATGGAACAATGTAAGCTGGTATATGGATTTCCTAGTTGCGGGGCAACTTCACATCCACTATAGAGGTAATGCGTGTTCCTATGCAATGGGAGCCATGAAAAAGATGTATAAACGCGGCTGGTGGCCACAAAAAATAGAAGATTTAAAGTTTAAGAGTAAGAGAGCTTACTAATAAAAATGTTAGTATAACAATAAGGTAAAAAAAAAATTCTATATGATCCAAAAACTAACAGTCCGTAGACAGGCGAAAAAGCTACCAAAAGGAAGCCCCAGCATAAAAAAAAGACTCTTTACAGAGACCATACATAGATTAACATAAAAAAATAATGCAAAGCACAGTGCGAAACAAATTTGGAAAAGAATAAAAAGAATTTACATATTTACAAAAATATTATAAAAAAATGCACAAGTTAGAGTAATAAAAAGTGATATTAAAAAACATAACTGAGGAGAGTTCAGACTAACTGAACAGAAAAAAGCATAATATTAAGGGGAACATGGGAAAAAAGAGGACGGCACCCACCCAGTCTGGTAACTCGATTAAAATAGATGATAAAATGATACCAAGATAATAGAACAAAAGAATAAAAAAGCAAGACAATTTAAAAACGTGAAAACAGCAATCATATAGCACTAAAAAAGAGTTTTTATTTATCTTGTTTTTTTATTTTTTTTATTTTATTATTTTTTTTTATTCATACAAAACAGACAGAACAAGACACGGAAAAAAGGCAAAAGTTTAACAGAGGAAGAAATTACTCTTCATTTAAGTTAAGAAGGTTAGCAAGTTTGTCGAACTCGTTTATAATAACTATAATTTTTTGCATGGGGTTACCATATCTTTTGGCTTGAGTTGAAATATTTTTGATGCAGCTTAAAAATTTGGTGATTTGAAAGACGTCTTTGTGTTCATTAAAAGTATTAAGTATATCGTTGATGTCATTAGAGTAATTTATAGGGATTTTTAGATTTTGAGTGTTATTTGAATTTTCAGTAGTACGGGAGGAAGGGGGATTTGAGGTTTCGCTATCATTACTTTCAGAATTTAACATGTTGTTACTAGTTGATGGTTCAGTAGACTTAGGTTTTTTTCGTGTAGTTGAAATTTTTAAAGATATCAGCAAGAATTTGGTTTTCGGTGAAGGGATTGCTGACCCTATTACATGTAGTTTTTCGGTTAGGTTTATTTTCCAGTCTGTATGGGTTTTTGGGACAACCGCGGTAATTTGCGGGATGTCCAAGTTTGAAATTGGCGCTTTTAGATTTAATTCTACCCTTGTGCTCACAGGCAGTGCTCAAGTGTAGTTCTCCGCATTTAACACATTTGGCATCAAAGCCACATACCTCTGATGCATGCCCGTAACCTTGACACCTGTAGCATTGTTTAACTTTGTATTTGGTAGTAAAGGCTTCAATTTTGACTCAAATGTAATGTATCTCATTTATTTTGTATATGTCCTCAAAGTTGTTACGTGGAATAACATTGACCATATAAGGTGGCATAGGATTTCCTGTTTTTCTATTTTTTAGCACGGCAGCCCTCGTGACTTCAAACCCATGATCTTTAAGGCTATCTTCAATTAGTTTAACATCGGTATAACAGGGGAGGCCCCTAATGTATATTTTCTTAGGTCTTAACTCCCTAGGGTCAGGAGTTGTATATTTTTTCTGATTTTGAACTAACCATCTTTGTGTTAGTCAAAAGTCATTATCTGAAGTACATTGTATAACTAAACGTTTGCCTTTTAGAGCTATCATAGGTTTTTCAGTATTTATCTCAGTAATTTGATGGACTAGCGTCGCCCAATTTTTGTCGACTTCTATGTAGAAAGAGTTAGTAGTTTTTTGAGTTACCAGTTTAACTAAACTATAATTAACTAACTATAATTCATATACAGGGCTACACAAAAGTATACGTAAGAGTTAAGGGGTATGGGCGCAAATTGTTTAAAGGTGTTTTTTAGATGAATTATGGATTTTTATGTTGTACTGCATTTAATTTACTAAGAAATGTTTGTAGAATATGGATAAAATGATACACAGGGTTATGCAAGGAAATGGATATATGACCGTCTATAAATTATAATTTCTGGAAATGTGATTTCAGCAGTTTTAAGAGTGTTTTAATTTGAATTAAATTTTAACTAAATAGTGACGTGTAATAAAGATTCTAGGTAAATTACAGGGTTGTACAAATGTATTCAAGAATGTTTTCATATATTAGTATAAATTGCTGAATGAGAATTTCAACCTGTTATGCGTTTTCTTGCTAAACTAAATTTTCGCATTATATACTAGTATATATCAACCTACAGATTAAATACAGGGCTATTGAAAAGAATTGGAAAACATATTTGGCTATGGACGATAACTGCTGAAATCAGTTTTTCAAATGCTTTATGCGTTTTCTAAAATATTTACATAGTTATCTTATTTACGTTATTTCCTTAAATTACGATGTCTAGTTAAAGCATTCAGGAAGCGTTGGAAAGTGCTTTATAATCTATGCGTAACACATGATTTTTCTTACTTGTTTTTTCTATTTCCCAGATCAGTCATTTCCTATAAATCATACCAAATCTATTTAGCTCATATTAACAAAATACAATATACACGGGAATTAAAAATTTAAATAAATATGGCTTATCTTATTCTTCTTTAAATAGGAAATGTATTAATATCCGTTAGACTCCATGTTCGTATTTAATAAAATAATAACAAATCACAACACATGAAAACTTACACATTCTTAATATAAAGCTTGAACTCAAGATCAAGCTTAGAACTTAATGAAAAAGGATGCCAGTTGATAAACATTGTTTTTTTTTCAGTGTAAAAATTAAAAGTATTTTAGAAGAATAGGACTCCAAAATAGCGATACTTTGCTAAAAAGTACGGTAAAAAGATAATATTGTATATTTCAAACAAAACTTTATTTTAAAATTCATCACAGTGTTTATAACAAGAATTATCACAGTATTAATGCTTGGAAATTTTTCCAGAGAGAAACATTCGCCTTGCAAACAATATTTAAAATGGAAATCAAATTTCAAATTGAATGCTTAAAAGGCGCAAAAGCCAACATAGTGAAAAAAACCATAACGGTACTTGAATCCGGGCCATCAGTATAGCGCACTGACATTCTACCGACTAAACCACATGGAACGAGACCCAGACTGAAAAATGTCTTACTATTACATGTTGGCAAGGCTACAAATGCAGCACAAGATGGAATATTTATCATGAGCCACCGACATGGGGCAAACACGAAACTTAATTAAATCCAGCAGCTATTCAAACTATATGAATACTTGGAAATTTTTCCAGAGAGAAACATTCGCCTTGCATACAATATTTCAAATGAAAATCAAATTTCAAATTAAAATTGCATTTTAAGCAATTAATTTGAAATTTGGTTTTCATTTGAAATATTGTATGCACGGCGAATGGTTCACTATGGAAAAATTTCCAAGTATTTATATAGTTTGAATCGATGCTGGATTTAATTAAGTTTCGTGTTTACCCGATGTTGGCGGCTCACGATAAATATTTCATCTTGTACTGCGTTTGTAGCCTTGCCAACATGTACTAGTAAGAAATTTTCCAGGGTGGGTCTCGTTCCATGTGGTTTAGTAGGTAGAATGTCAGTGCGCTACACTGATGGCCCGGTTTGGAATCTTTTTCTCCATGTTGGCCTTTGCCCTTTTAAGCAATTAATTTGAAATTTGATTTTCATTTGAAATCATCACATTGTTTATGACAAGTTCGTCACAAATGACACATATTTCACAAATTAGTCACAGTGTGACGTCAAAGCATTGTCGCTGTCGTCACAGATTCGTCACAAAGTTAATGCTAAAATAGTCACAAATGACACACTTTTCACAAATTTGTCACACCGTGACTTCACAGAGTGGTCACAATGTGACGTCACAAACGACCTCTAAAACGGCCATAACGACCTCGCATTCTAGTCACTATGACGTCACATCGACGGTTACAAAATCACAGTGTGACTTCACAACGACGTCGCCGTGACGTCAACATGCCTTACGGGTAGTCCTATTGGCAAAAAAAATAATACATTAATAGAAGTGACATACCCATTCTGTAACATTTCAACAGTCGCGTACCGAACTTCAATTTAGATACAACCCCTAAAATAGGCTCACTTTGAAATAATTTTATTCTCTGGAACTAATCGTACGAATTTCAAGAAAATTTGTTTTTAAGCTAATTGAAGGGGGTAGAATGTATTTATGGTGTCAAATTTGGATATTGCTATTGAAAAAAAAAAGTTTCGTTTCGTTTTTTAGGTAGATGACCCCCTAAGCAAATGTTTTATACATCTTTTAACCCTCTGTCTACCAGAAGGGTCCAATGGACCCGACATGTATATTCAAAATATCTATTCAAACCAGAAATTTCTTCAAAACAAACTAAATGTATAAATCAGACAATAATAAGTTAAATAAACAAATTAAATAGTTTTAAGTAAAAATTCTGGTGTAGAATGTTTTTATAAAACTTGAGTAAAATTTCCGGTAGTTCTAGGGTTAAAGGTAGACATTATTTGCAATCGTTTGGAACCAGAAACTTTCTTCTACAATAATGTTTTGTAGAGTTAGTAGGGGGTGTTTACCTTTTTTTCCACGACTGTGGATACAGAACCTGCAGGCACGTTAGCTCACAGACTTTGATAGCCTGTGAGATAAAAAAAAAAAGCAGTTTACGCTTATCGAGCGCTACGTTTAAGGGGTTAAAGAATTGTCATTTTGCAAATAAGTGCGATTTGTTCTTGTTATCCTCAGAGTGCATACATTTGCACCACAATATTTAACAGAAATTTTCGCCTTATTTTATCGCCGAAATGCGCTACGAATTCTACAATTACATGCTGGAATTTCTAATGCTGGAATTAAAATATTAAACCCTTGGGGACGAGCGACACGTATACGTGCCGCATGAAGCGCTCAGAATCCTTGTACTTCCTCACCAGTAAAATTTTACTGTAAACTTTGCCTTATTTAATCAGCGCATTTTCTCGTTTCAAGAAGACACAAATTTCTGTTTTTAAAAAACGGTGACAAAAGATTAAAAATTTCGTAAAAGGCTCCCGTCCCGAAGGGGTTAAAGAGAAATTTTCTTATCATTGAAAAACTGTGCAACACGCCTTAGAAAATAGAAACAGAGTTTTCAATACAGTCTAATTTTTATTCAGAAATTCGAGATTCATACCGGAAATTCTGAAAGAGAATAGTTTAAATTGTGAAACATCGGAAATGTCTGTCATTAAATAAAAAAACAATATTGCTATTGAAAATTTTTGGTATGAATTCGGAATTTGTGTATAATAAAAGAGATCACATGGCAACCCTAGTTAACACTTCCAAATAAAGTATGCACATTGTTTCCTTCTTCGAATGATATTTCATGAAAATATCGACTTACTGGGCTAAAGGATCAACATTTTAGGTTTAACCGCTTGAGGGGCGGTGCGATAGATTTTATCCCACGTACGATTAATGAATATTTGAACCAGAAAAAATTTATTAAACTATACTTTTCTAACTTTGATGGAAAAAAGTTTTCCTTATTGTACAATAAACTTTTTGAAGATTTTGGTGTGAATTCGACATAACATAATTACTTGACCCTCAAAGGGTTGTCTGAAGATTTCTGTGATTGAACTATGTTAAACTCAACAAATACAGTTACTTAAAAATTCTAACGTATTGGATATTAAACATTTTGTTACAAGAAAGGTGCGACGTTTCTTTTCTGCTTTTAAATATATGCAAAAATTAATTTTGAATTGAGAGAGAACCAAGTTTAATACAGTGTAGTTCAGAACTATGTGTCAAAAATGTAAAGGCGGGTAGAAGGAACCTAAATAAGCAGATTTCCTATAGGAATGGGTTTGCGGAAATGTAGCGTTGAGGCAGCAGAGGGCACTGTTGAGTTAGGCGGATGAAAGCGCTTGGCTGACTTGAATCATGATTTCCTGCGCAGATTTTGAGCAGCATGCATTGTTATTTTAACGTGGAGCATGCTGACATGCATTTCATGTCATGGGATGCGGAAGAAAATGGCTCACACCCAACGTATGTCCAAGAGCCTTCGAACTTGTCGAAGGACTAACCTCCACTTTGAGTAATACTGCTTCTTTCACTGTATGAATTCTGCGATATCTTTCAGTGCCCTTATCATGCCTCGAAGCATAAAATGATCCATTCGCGCACAACTCCCGATGAAGACGCTCAAATGTTATGGATTCCAACAGATTCCTACCCCGGAATCGTTCCATGTACATCCTTTAAGCAACAGCTCCATTTCATTGTGCAGCCCAATACATGAAATGCATGTCAGCAAGCTCCGCATTGGTGTAAAGACGTATGTTGCTCAAAATCCGAGCGGAAAATGACGATTCAAATCACCGAAGCTATCACCATCGGCCTAACTCAACAGCGCCCTCTACTGCCTGAACTCTGAATTCTCGCACCCACATTCTTACACGAAATCTGCTTATTTAGGTCCCCTCTATCTGCATTTACATTAGTTCTGAACCACCCTCTATATGGAGCTCCAAGTGGATGGAGGGAAGAGGGCTACAGGGAAAGCATTTGAAACATTCTAGTGAGATAGAGGGCTTAGAAATGCCAGATACTCTGGATTGATCATTAACGTAAGCTGTAACCGTTTTTAAAATAAAATATGTTCATCTATTTTCGGATTGATATTGCAGAGTTTCCCCCTGGTTTAAAAAGCGGCTGGAGTTGAAAATAGAGAAATTTTAGATTCTTATGAAGACATTTTTTCTTTTTTAAGCTCGCTTTTTATTTTTACAGGCTGTTTTTTAACTTCTCAGTCAGACTTTTCTTTAAAAGGCGCTTTTTACGTTTAAATTCAAGGTACTTATTTCAATGTACAACAATAGCACTATTCAGAATCTAAGTTACATTTAAACCGACTTTTTATGAAGAGGTAATGCACGAAATGTTTGTCATTAACCCCTTAACCTACGATTTACGTCTCAACAGCTCACGGTTTGACAAATCCATAGCTACCACTAAAATTTAATAGAGATTTTTGCCTTGTTTAATCATAAAATTTCGACGATTAAATTAAACTTTATTTACTGTGAAATTTTAGTGGTAGAAATAATTTACATTAGGCACGGCCATCGCACGCGGTCTGTCCCGTTATTGAAGGTTAAGGTGTTAAATAAATTAGAAAACACTGTTTATATTTTCCGGTGTGAACTCAGAATTTCTGAATAAAACTGAGATCAAACTGGCAACCCTGGTATCTGCTATCTTTTAATAACTGTTCGCAAATGAATGTATAAAATTAATTCTCTTTGGAAATACGGAAGCTGTAAATACGTTCTTTTGAACCGCGCGACTATCTGAGAGTGTAAACAGAAGAATAAATTTGGAAAAGTTTACACGTGAATATCTTCAAAGTGATTAAAAAGGGCCTAACGTGTGATCTTTGAATATCTGTTGCATTTTTTTTTTAATGTGCAAATCTTAAAATGTTCTTTGTTCAGGAATGGAAAGTAAAAGATGAGTTCTAACTTACTGGAAAATATTCGCTTTATTTGATTGCATTGTGTAAATGTTATTAGAAAATATATTTTAGTATTCTAAATATATCTCAAATTTTAATTATTGGTTTTGAAAAGTCTACAAGTATTTGTTTAATATAAAAAAATAACTAATAATATTAATATTAATAGCATTTTTTAATTTTGAAAGAATATTTTTTTAATTACCTAAATATGTTCCTGTTCATCCTCTTAAGAAAGAAAACTGCTTTTTATATCTTCCAATATATTTGTGATATTTCATCCATGTTACTTACTACGTAGCTCAGTGGTGGAAAATTGGCGCAGAGGAGGAGCCTATTGACACCACTAGTTTTTTTTTGAAGTATTCTTCAACTTAATAAAAACTCAGAAATCCTATCATTAGATAAGCCGAAAAATAGTACTAAAATTTAGTGGTGTCAATAGGCTCCTCCTCTGCGCCAATTTTCCACCACTGGTAGCTTTCCTACATAGGTATGAACAATAACAACCAATTTTCACTCCTACAAGCATGAAATTTTGTGTGCCATATTTGGCAATTTTACTATTTTCCTTTTTTCTGTTTAACTTTGATTCTAATTTAATTTTTAAATTAAGAGTTAGGTATCTTCTACTAGTGTTGCTTATATACTTTCCGTTAGTTTCGATACTGAAGTATGATAGGTACAGTCGTGGAAAAAAAAGTAAACACCCCCTACTAACTTCTCAACAAATTACCGTAGAAGAAAGTTACTGGTACCGAACGATTGGAAATAAAGTCTACTTTTAAATGATGTATATAAAATTTGCTTAGGGGACCATCTACATATTAAAATGAACCATAACTTTGTTTTTTTTTTTCAATAGCAGTACACAATTCTGACAGCATAAATGAGTTCTACACCATTTAATTAGCTTAAAAACAAAATTTTTATGGAATTCGTACCATACGTTTCCGAGAAATTAATTATTTTAAAACGAGAGTATTTTAAGGGCTGTATCCAAATTGAAGTTCGGTACTCGATTGTTAACCGTCTTGATCAAGGAACCTTAAGCGTCACTCAAGCAGTCAATGAAGTCTGCTAGATTACAGGACAGCATAAGACATTTCAAAATATCTAGTCTTTTATATCATAGACGGCCCCTTAAACCATCATTTTGCCGTTTTTTAAGCATAATTTGAAAACTACTTGGAAGAAAAATATGAAATTTTGAATTTTCATAAAACAGGACTTAATAAATCTAAATCCATCAAAAAAATTGTAGATTACAATTCATAATTTTTTCGAATATTAATTTGATAATTCATAATTCATATCACAAAATTATAAAAATTGCAAATTCAACGTATTTATGTTTGGGTATATTAGTATTATTGCTGCACAAAAAATTAGCACATTAGGAGTATAATTTCAGGAGATATAAATAAAAATATGAAAATCTAATTTAACATTAGAAGCACTAAATTTTGAATGTTTATAATTCAAAAACTTATTATTCAAATGACTTGATATTTGGTGTCTAGGCATAGTTTGAAACGAAGATTTGAAATATTTCGTTAAAATATTGTATTGCCATTGAAAAAATTAAAGTTTGGGTTCGTTTTAATATGAAGATGCCCACTTAAGCAAATTTTATATGCATCATTTAAAAGTAGACTTTATTTCCATTCTTTCTGTACCAGTAACTTTCTTTTATGATAATTTGTTGGGGAGTTAGTAGGGGGTGTTTACTTTTTTTTCCCACGACTGTACGTTTCGATTAGGGCAGTAAACTCATTATTAGCAGTAAATTAGTATTTCAAATAAAGCTTAAAATTTTAATTATTGGCTTTGAAAAGTCTTCAGACCAGTGATGGAACAGTGTAACACTAAACAATCAATTGACACCGCAAAATTTTATTAATATTCTTCGTCTGATTTCATGACAGATTTTCTGAGATTTTTCAATGCTAAGAATACTAATAAAATTTAGTGGTGACAATCACCCAACTGCTGCGCAACTGTTCCATCACCGACAGGTTTTTTTTAACATAAAGAAATAATTAATAATATTAATATTATTGGCATTTTTTAATTCTGAAAGAATTTTTTTTAATTACCTAAATATGTTTTGTTCATACTCTTAAGAAAGAAAACTGATTTTTAACACCAGAACGCCCAGAAATTTTACTCAAGTTTCAAAAAAATATTCTGCACCAGAATTTTTATTTAAATTTATTTAACTGATTTATCTTTAGTAATTCTGCGGTGCTTAAATTTAACTTATTTTACGAAAGAATTTCTGGTTCCAATTGACATTTAATCATATGGTCGGAGTTGGATTGACTCCTTCCGGGCGTTCTAGTGTTAATGTTTCTTATTCAGGATGTCCCAGCTAAGATGTTACAAACTTCGAGGGGAGGTAGAGTAGACCTAGACGACTCGGAATCGCATAGGAATGCCGGGTCCGAAATGCCTTCCTGACGTTGTAGAAGGCACTGAATCATTGTTGCCAGTGGGCTACTTTTTTTAAATTCCGATTTCTTGATTGGCAGCACTTTTTCAAAAGAGTGAAAGTCCGTTTGTTTTCAACTTAATTAATGCGTCATTAAACAAGGGGAATTATATCATTTTAAAATAGTGGTGCCAATCAAGAAAGCTCAATTAAAAAAAGGTAGCCCATTAGCAACTCTGCCAGGACCTAAGATCAGCTTTGTGTAATCCAGCCTTTTCAATCACCAGTGGCCTACTTTTTAAAATTCAGATTCCTTGAATAACACGTTTTTTTAATTAGTAAAATTCGCTTTATTCTATGACATATTAATTAAGGCGGAAAGAAGAGGAATATTACCATTTCAGAAAAGTGAATCTGAAGAAATCAAGAAATCTGAATTTAAAAAATAAGTAGCCCACTGACAACACTGCAATGCCCTTATTTGGTCATGAGGGCGTTTCCGACCCTGTACTCCTATGTGATTCGGAGTCGTCTTGGTGTACCCTACCTCCCCTCGAAGTTTGTAACATCTGAACTGAGACACCCTGTATATCTTTGACATTTCTTCCATGTTACTTACTACGTAACTTTCCTGCATGGATATGAAACTAATAACCAATTGTTATTCTTACAAGCATGAAATTTTATGTGCCATATTTGGCTTCTTTACTATTTTTTTCTCTCTTTAACTTTGATTCTAATTTATTTTTTAAATTATATTCTATTAGTTTTACTCATTTATTTCCAGTTATTTTTGATTCTGAAGTATGATAGGTACTTTTTTATGTAAATTCCTTGAATATACATATTCAAAAAATCTTCAATCCATATTGTAAGCTTTATTGTCGTGAATCACTCTTGCTATCGGATATCAGTCAATTGGAATCGGTGACCCGCGTTTTTATAAGTGCTGTACAACAAAGCTGAAATCTAAATTATCAGTTCTATTTTTGCAGAAAAAAAAAATTCATCCGGATTCACACCTACATCGCCTTATTTTAAAAGATTCCTAAACATTTTTTTTCTTAAATATAAGATCCCCCAAAAGAGGTTTCTTGCAATTGCAACGTTTTAATCCTGTACCTACTGATGGTACGTGTAAGTACCACTCACTTTAAACTTACATCCCGTAGTGAATATTACTAATATTATAATGGTACTTTCCAAAAACACCCTTTTAACCCCACCTTTTCAAGACACATGGCAGCAGCAGTTCTAGGTTCGTTATTTTAGCGAGGATGGAGGCTATCTTTGAAACAGTAGATGTGTTTGTGCCGACATTTTCTACAGATTATCAAGCTTGTCTCTTTATTGCTGCAAACATAGTAAAGGACTAAAGATAAATGTTGGACATTTTTTATGTGTTCATTATGATCTTAGAACACAATTTGACTAGCTATTTTAAGTGAGCGGTGTTTGTATTTGATTTAACAGTTTAATTTTCGGTTGATACAATGGTTAAGCTTAAAAGCATGAATTTTGCTGATAACTCTATTGAAGATGATTTGAAATAACAAAACAGCGGATTTTTGAACAGCGCTTTCTTCTTCTTTTTTCGTTATACCTATTACTTCTTGTGTTATTAAGGATTGTGGTCTCATTATAACCTTTCTTGAACATTTACCTATCTAAATTTCCTAAATATTTGCTATATTTAATCACATCATGTCAGAGATTGAAAACAAAAACAAACTTTCCAAATATAGAAGGTTATATAATGCATCCCAGTTACATTTAATATAAAAATGATACAACTGCACCAGAATTTTGGCGTCAAATTGTGCTTTAATGACGTGCGTGAAGAAAAACTTTTACTTATTTTATAATAAATTTGCTCGTAAATATTGTCATTTTATCACCTCAACATTTAACAAGAGAAGTACTTCCCCCTGAAACGATCTAATTGGTATTGGCGTTATGAGCTAAAAAAAGTCAAAAAGAAAAATAAATAACAGAATTTACATTATTCTATAATTACACACTTATAAGTTTTAAAAAATCATATCTATATTCAGATAGAATAGAGAGTTACATTCATTTTAGTATCTCTTGATAAGGCTCCCAACTTCAATTTTATAAAGTCAGGCAAATATATTTTAATCAGAAACTTTTTTTAATTAATAAAATAATAATATGCAATATTTCATCAAATAATTTTAGCATGCGTTATTAGCACCTGGTATGCTATTTCTTTCTCCCAGCTTATTTTGTGTCGTCTCCAAAAAATAACGTTACCTTACGTAAGCCAGGAGTAAAACAATGCAGATGTATCGTCGTACGATTAAATACTCTATAGCAATTTTTTTAATTTCTAAGCATCGCAAACTCTCAATTCCGTCGTATTGAGAAAAAATGCACTTTTAAATGCAATGCCTTTGAAAACTGCATCTCAATTTATTTTTGAAATATTAATTTTTTTGAAGTTTTTAGAGCCATTTGCTTAATATTGGCAACGGAAGCACTCCATTTCTGTAGAAAGTAAAGGAAAAATAGTGGTAACATAGTAATTATATATTTTTGTTGCCATTTTCTCATAACAACCGAAAGAAAATGTAATTAAAATACGTGCTTTTATGAAAAAATATAAAAGAAGGATTTCTGTTAAAACATGGAGCTATTATAAACTATATTTAATTTTAAGTATCTATATTAATGTTACAAACAAATGAAGGCCTATGAATCATTAGATAGCGGGTTTTTTTGCCGCGTTTCTTTAATGACGGCATCTTTTTGCTGCATTTGTGTATTATTTGCGATAGTGACGCCCTATGCATACATTACTGTAGATGTTTAAGGGTGGATCGTAAATGTGGAATTCTTAAGAGGATGCGAATGACGTCATTTTACATAAAATAAAGACGTGTGCTTTAAGTCTTAAAATTGAAATATGTTTTGTACTATTTATATATACATATATATTTTTTCATCGGGGCGACACTAAATTCTGGAAAAGCAGAATTTCTGTTATCTAGTATTAAATACATTTTCTGGCTCAAAATATATTTACTTAGCCCCTTAACGGTCGCATTAAATTACGGTTTAAAAATTCAAATTGCTTACAGCACCACTTTTTAGGTGCGTTCGTAATTATATAAATACGTAGCACCTATAGTCGTCGTTCAGTCCGTCCGTCCGCATATAACAGAGCAAAAACTACCCAACCGATTGGTCTGAAATTTGAAATATAAGATTGTTGCAAAATTTTGTCGAGCCATTTCAAATTTTATGGAAATCGGATGTATAGTTTAATTACAGGGACAGTCAAAAGTTTTTCTTTACATTACGGCCAATGGGAAAAATTATTGCAAGTGAATTTTAATGATGTTACAACCTTCCGAATGGTCTGAAGTTTTAAAGATATAATTGTTCCAAAATTTTGTCGAGCCATTTCAAATTTTATGAAAATCGGATGTATAGTTTAATTACAGGGACAGTCAAAAGTTTTTCTTTACATTACGGCCAATGGGAAAAATTATTGCAAGTGCATTTTAATGATGTTACAGCCTTCCGAATGGTCTGCAATTTTAAAGATATAATTGTTGCAAAATTTTGTCGAGCCATTTCAAATTTTAGGAAAATCTTATGTATAGTTTAATTACAGGGACAGTCAAAAGTGTTCGGGGAATGGGAAAAAAAAATTATTGGGAGTGCATTTTAATGATGTTAAAGACTATGCACTTTATGAAGAGCAAACAATTATACATTCAGTACAATATGGGGTGCAAAAAATAATTATAAAACTTGTTATAGTACGAACGCACCTCATTTGCCACGTTTGACGAGCAATTTCCAACTTGTTTGATAAAGAAGTGTTCACCTTATAAACACCTTATGACAGATAAAATGATTCCATAATAAAGGCAATTTCGCTATTCTTTTAAACTGGTGGGAATCAAACAAATCCGAATAAAAGTCACAGTTCGTGAATATCACGGGAGCGAGAATTAAGGGGTTAATGAAAAAAAGTGTGTAAGTTTACAGCTATGCATAGCGTTAGAAAAGAAACAAGTTATATATGGATCCGGACGAAATGTACTAAGGAGACAGATCCCGTAGGCGGGCCGCTATTTGGTCATTACTAACACAAAGTGCAAAAATATTGATAAAAATCATAGTTTTAAACATAATACAAAATTTACGGAATGCAACAATTTTAAAGTGCTTAAAGCATTTTAGCGCTATTTTTACAATGATCCACTTAACACTAGAACGCCCGGAAGGAGTCGGTTCGACTCCGACCATAAGATTAATTGCCAAATGGAACCAGAAATTCTTTCTCAAAATAAGTTAAATTTTAAAAACGCAGATTTACGTTAAATAAACCAGTAAAATAATTTTAAATAAAAATTCTGGTGTAAAATATTTTTATGAAACTTGAGTAAAATTTCCGGGCGTTCTAGTGTTAAGAGGTATTAACTAACAAAAACAATATAAAAAAAAAGAAATCATTGGATAGAAAAAGGCTATGCGGGAATTGTCCGCAAATCACTGAAATCTCAGTTGTGTATACATTTTTCTGAAGACGAATTGAAGAATAACTTTGAAAAACTCGTTGTAATCTTGGTTCGTTCATCACTTGTAGTCAGTGTTGCCAGATTAGGGACTTTTTTAATTCAGATTATTTGATAGTCACCACTTTTTTAAAATAGTATAATTCGCCTTATTTTTCAGAATTTTTAATATATTTTTAAATAGACCGAATATTTCTATTTCAAAATAGTGGTGACAATCAACAATCTAGGGACAAAAAAGTCCCCAATCTTTCAACACTGCTTGAAGTTCACAAACAGGTTTAATCGCTCTTAACCCTTCAAAGAACAGTTGTATATTGTATGTAATATTTAATTTTTAAATCCTGATTGCGAGCACATCGATATTTAAAAATTAAAATTTACTTTTTAAACGACAAGTGAAGAAATGCACTCTCTTATTTTCAAACCAATGAGTTCTTAAATTCAGGAGGAATTCAATTACTTGAAGATTTTAGCAACTTACTCCCTTAAACCCTTCGCGACGAGCGTATTTTACAGAATATTTAATGCTTTGTCACCAGTTTTTCAAAACATAAAATTTTACCTAATTGAATCGAGAAAATTTCCTGATTAAATAAGGCAAAAATTACAATAAAACAAAATTCGTGACAATAACTAAAGATTCTGACCACTTTACGCATCATGTATGTGTGAAGCTCGTCCCGAAGGGTGCAAGGTTTGATAACGACCGTAACACCTTGAGTAATTATTATCTGGGTCCGCAGTCAAGGCAAACGACTGCGATAGCTAGAACCTACCTATATTTTGCTACAATCATTTAACAAAACAGGAAAATTTTCATTTTACATAAAGGAAATGTTACTTAATATTTCTGGTAAATGAAATATAATATATGAGTCATTCTCTGATAAGTGGCAATTTTATGTCCCAGGGGCCTTGAGGACATATTTTTAAAATTACAAAAAGAAAAAATGATTTAAACTATCAATATTAATAAGTTATACATATAAACTGTAATTATTTGCTTATTGAAATTGAAATTTGATAAATTTAATATATTTTTTAATGCAAATATAATTCCCTCACTATGTCCCCATTCACATATGTAGGAAAGAAAATGCTTTCTCTGCCACTGCAGCACGTATATTTATAATTATTTTTTTCTCAATGCATTAAACACACTTAAATGCATATTTAGCCATTTAATTATATTTATATTTTATATAACGAATGAATTAGGGCAGCGTTTATTGATGTCCCTAGCATTTGTCGTAATCGTAGAATAACTATAAATTTGCCATTATTTACTTAGTAGAAAGCAGCACATGCTTTATACAGTGTGTCCACGTATAACCTGACCGACCTTTATTTTCGCAACCGTTGGTCCTAGATGCACACTTCCAATTACAAAAATGGTCAAAATTATGTGTAGGTTTAAGATAAAAAAAAGTTTGAAGCGAAAAACAATTTAGTGAAGAATTACAGAATCTAAATTTTTATACAGTCCCCCGGTCCTATAAGTTATATTTAGTAAAATTTCTCTGTTACAGTGGCAAGTAAGGCAAAAAAAAGTCCCGTTATTCTTAAATTAAAATTGACCGAGTAATAGCTGTTTAAAGTTGGAGTATACTTTTTGCTGCATATTAGGGGTCATTCACAAATTTAGTAGAAATATAATTTCGTCAGATATATTAAAGAAATGGTTGAGAGTAAAATTAGCATTGTAATATAAATTTGAAATCTTTATTCATTCTGACATATTACTGCAAAATGTACAATTTATACTGAACATCATAAGGGGATAAAAATAACAGATATTTTGTTAAATAAAAGGATGAAAAACAACAGCCTCAATTCTTTACAAAATGATATATATTTTAAATTGCTGCCACTGTCATTCAAATTTTGAATTGTGGCATCTTTTTTAGCTTTTGAAAATTGATTCTTATGTAATATTTAGCACTGAATCCGAAAATGAACTTCATTTTAAGCCATCACGTCAGGAATTTTCTCAAATCGCAAATTTCAAAGTTAAAAAGCTAAAAGTTAAAATTGATCCCCCTCCCCTCCCAACCTCATAGGACCGCCCGAGTTGTTTAGCTGTACAAAACCCAATATAAGCCAAAAAATCTGATAAATTATTGAATTAAATAAAATTAAACCGAATAAAAAATGTCTTACATCTATTTTATAGTATCAGATTTTTCGCTATTTTTTAACCTTGAAATTTACGATTTGCGAAAGATCCTGACATGATGGTTAAAAGTGAAGGTACTTTTTTATTCAGCGTTAAAAAATACATAAAATGTAATTATAAAACTTAAAAAACACAACCATCGCAGATTTATGTTATCTAATCTAAAACTCTTTCTAAAACTTCTTGACGGTAATCTATCCGAATTTTTTTGTGTTATTCTCTAATATAAGTATGTATAAGATGGTAAGAGTCGAAAATCATAATAATATTGCATTGTCATCGGAGTTAAGTCAGTCTGTAAATTTTAACTTCGATCGGACATTTGAAAGTCAGTTAAAGTTCTAGTACAAATTTTAAACGGGAAAGACGATCATGCAAGTTAAATAAAACCTTATGAAAATAACACAATTTTAGTTAAAAGAAATAATATCCTCAAATCCTTACAAAATAAAACATATGTTAAAATGCAATTATTTTAACTAATCTGAAACTTAACTAATAAATCTTAATCGTAATATTTGTACGATTTCTTTCAAAGCGCAGATACCTTGAAATAAGTTTAAGTACTTTAAATACGATCCCTGAAAGCATGGCAGAAATCATCTGTTTTGAGATGCATAAAAGTGGTTTAAGTCGTGCATTTCAAAGTTTCATAACTCGGTCAATTTTAATGTTAGTTGTAGTTTATTGTTAGTGTCACAGTAAAGTTTTACTAAATATCACTTATAGGACCCGGGGACCGTATAAAATTTTAAATTTCGTAATTTTTTAATAAAATTTTTTCTTGACCCAAATCGCTTTAAAAATAATTCTTTACATTATTTAAACCATTTTTGTAATTGGAAGTATGCATCTAGGACCAACGGTTGCGAAAATAAATTTCGGTCATCTTATACATGGACACACTGTATATGTCTAGGACAGTTTGTACAAGAGTAAAGTGAAGTATCCATCTTGTTGTTTGCTCAAAGCCGTTCTTGAATAGTTAGTATATGGCTTTGAAGTACTAGATCAGTGTAAGTATTTTTATTACGCGTCATTCCTTCATCTACTATAAATTTAATAAAAACTAATGAAATGTCTTTTTCATGCAGTTATATTATTAGAAATGTGTTTCAAAAGATATTTAGTAACTGAAAAAACACCAAGACTAATCACTTTTGTATAACATGGTTTTCAGAAGTATTTCGTCATTCCCTCATACTTTTAATATGAGGGAATGATTTAAATTGTGAGGGAATGATCTGACTCTGTTTATATATGTACTAAACAGTAAAATAAGAAAATTTAATGCAGTAAAATACACATGAAAAAACTCATAAGACTTTTAATTACCGTAAGTAAAGATAATACATTTTTAATGTTTATTATCTTACAGGGAGAAGTTAAAAATAATTTTTTCTATAATTCAAATAAACATCAACTCGTCTAAATGTTAATGCTTTATCTTTATTTTTTCAACTAGCATGGAGTAAAAAAATATTATTTATTGACAGTATGACTTCTAATTATAATTTCTTTTCTTTTTTAACCCTTTCAAGGGCGGTGGTATGTTTATGAAACCACTTAATTTTAATTCCCAAGCGCCACAATAGCTCCAGACTTTTTATAAACTTTCATCTATTTAACATGTATGTGTAATATAGCATTTTCCTTATTAGCAAATAAATTTGTTTTTAAACCCCGGTGCCAATTATTTATTTGAACATTTTAGCAATGGAAGTGCTTTGAAATTAACCCTTTATCTACTGACGGTACTTATAAGTACCACTCACTTTAAACTTTTATACCATAGTGAATATTACTAATATTATAATGGTACTTTGCAAAAAATTCTCTTTAAACTCAACTTTATCATAATTCATGGCAGCGGTAGTTCTAGGTTTGTTATTTTAGAGAGGAATGAGGCTATCTTTGAAGCAGTCGATGTGTCTTGTGCCGACTTTTTGTACAGATTGCCACGTTCGTCTTTTCATTGCTGCAAACAGAGTAAAGGATATAAGATAAGTGTTGGATTTTTTTATGTGTTCATTATGGTCTTAGAATACAATTTGACAAGCTATTTTAGTTGAACGGTGTATGCATTTGATTTAACAGTTGAATTACTCGGTGGTACTTATAAGTACCGTCAGTACAATGGGTGCTGGAGAAAAACTTCTTGTTTACTTTTCGTCTGTGCAGTTATGCATCGTTTTCATTGGAATTAAAATGCTATTACTAAAATGTAATGAAGTAGTGATTTCCCTGGTATTTCTTTTCTGTTTCATTGTTATTTTTTATAGGAAATCGAAAAAGTTGTAGCACCGGCTGGTTTTTGCTATGCTAGAAATGGCATATGTAAATTCATATATCGTATATGTGAAGATGCGAGACAGCGTGTTGTCCCTGGAATATTGACGTCGCAAAACTAAAGGACTGCTAACAAGATCGAAACCAAAATGCAAATAGTTTTTTTAAACCCTTTCAGGAGCAAATCATTTTCAATTCTAAAGTGTTAAAATAAATCTTTCGCTTCAGAATTTGCCAAACGATTTGTTTATAAATAACAAAAAGCCTATATTTCATATACTTATTAAATCGAAAATATTTTCTGGTGCCATTTGAAATATCTTGTGGGTTTTCTGTTACGATAATTTAGTCATAGTGTACTGACGGTACTTTAAGGTATCACTTTAGTTAATTACCTCTAAATAATTAAATTTCTCACGGATGAGTATTTTTTGTTATGTTTATCCTTTAATTTTCATTGTTGTAACTGAAAAGAAAATATTACATGAAGAAAATTGCAGTAGATCATAATGCCGTAGATAAAGGTTTAAAATATCAGAAGAACTATGAGATACAGTTTGTTCATATCATTTTTTGATAAATATAGCAATAAGGCTCTTGTAGGCTAAATTTTGAGATTTTTGAGGCAAATTTATTGGGCTGCATTTTTTTTTTTTAAACAGCAACTTTTCAGAGAATTGTTATATATAATATAACAATTTCTTAAATTTAGCTTTTACTAAAACTCAATTAAATTAATTAATCTATTTTTTAGTTAAGGGGAGGTTCTACTTCTTTTGCCTACAATTTACGAGTTTTTTACGATTTTATTTCTGTTAGAAAGAAAAGGAATATCACCTTTGGACATTTCGTATTATATTTAATATTAAATTATTTATATATTTAAATTTTTTGTGTAAAAAATACAGATTATATCTTGTGCAACTGCAAATTCGAGGCGCGGATTTCAAATCGGACGACCATTTTTCCCCGTTCACAGCCATTTGCAACAAATGTGGTCATCATGTTATGAAAGGGCATTAAAATATCAAGACCTTGTACCAACATTTAGCCAAAAAATTTGACTTTTGACAAAATGGCGGTCATTTGAACAAAGAGGGTCACATTTAACACTTTGATTACGGGATTGAAACATATATCGTCCCAGTGACTATTTCTTTACTCTATTTGCGACACTTTTTGAAATACAATCTCTGCCATACACATATAATAGATGGATTTCATGATAAATCAACTAAAAACAATTTTTTTTTTTTTTTTTTTTTTTTTTTTAGAAATGTAGTAAGAGTTTACTTCAGTCACGGGAAGAAAGAAAAACGTTAATGTTAAGTCTGTGGAAGCGTTATTTTCACATTTCTCGTTTTGACTTTATATTTTTGAATGATTTTTTGGCATAGGATAGCTAAGAATGACTCAAATACATGCTAGTTATAACTTTTTCGATTTTGGTTATAGTTTTTTTTTTTTTTTTTTTATTAGGACAATTTCAATTTCAGAACCGGTTCTGAAACTGAAATTAATTTTTAAAAAATCTGAAACCGAAATCGAAAAAGAAAAACGTGACCGGTTGTAGATCGTCCTCAGCTGCCAAGTCTCCGGTTATGTGCAACTGCCAAGTCTCCGGCTTTCTGGATTCCGGTGTTTTAATGCAGAAAATGTTGTTTCATAATTAGAGCATTCTGCGAATTTAAAAGAACAACATTATTTCTAAGATAATACTGGTGCTCAAAAAGCCGGAGACTTGGTAACTCTGCCTATGCAAAAAATATCATTAAAAATATTAAAGTCAAAGAAAGAAATTTCACAATAATGTCCCCATAGGATTAACATTAGCGATTTCCTTTCTTCGCCTCGTAACCCTTTGCGGGACAAGCAATTGTGTATCTCTGTGTAATTCACACCGGAAATTTGGAAAAAAATTATATCAAATTAAGGCAAAGCAAATTTTCAACTTTTTTCACCACTTATTATAAAAATTTTCTGGTGGAAATCTTAATTTAAATTAGGAGGGATATAATATACCCCAGCACCCCTCAAGGGGTTAAGGGGCTACTTTAGTCACGCGAAAAAATTAGCAAAAATGCTAATTTTAGTCCTATAGACAGATTATTTAAAATTTTTCTGGCTTGGATTTTAAAATTTTTGAATGATTTGTTTTGCACGGTACAGCTGAGGACGATCTACAGTCGGGTTAGTTTTTACTTTTTCGATTTCGGTTTAAGATAAAAAAAAAAAAAATACTTTCACTTTTGGAACCGATTCCAACAGGTTCTGAAGCTGAAACTGTCCTAATATAATGGAACTATAACCAAAATTAAAATACTAAATTCTAACCTGGTATCGTACTCAGCAATACTATGCAAAGAAAAAGCATTCAAAAATACGATTAAAATCCAAGCGTGTAATTTTGAAAATAACGCCCCCATAGGATTAACATTATTATTCTGGTTTCTTCGTGAAACTGAAGTAGCCCCTTAATATAAAACAGTCGTCTTTCCTAGCCTGCAAGCAAAAAGTTAACCTTCTTTTACCTTTTGTGAGCTCTAAAAAATATTTAATCAATGAAAATTACATTATTTTGTGGTATAGGCTCCGCGTCATGCTATATATTTGGTTAGGGGTTTTATCTACGTATAGAAATTGTACCAAATTAAAAAAAAAAATTCAAAATGGTAATTTCTGCCTTTGAATACCAAACGGAAAGTCATTTATCAAAAGTAATTTAGAAATTATGCTCCTTTAGAGTTTGTAACTCCTAATGTTGTTAATGAATATCAAATGGAAAGTCATTCGGCAAAAATAATTTAGTAATTATGCAGAATTAGACTTTGGAACTCCTATAATCGATCAATTTTTATCGCTGAAAAATAGGTTTTAACACAGATAGTTTTTTATCCATAACTGAAAAAATACGTGCTGGAATGTGATGTAATTTTGGATTCGCATATTTGAAGCTTCTAGAAATCAATTTATTAAAGTATATGTTAACTACAATTTATGTTTTTTCTAAAATTATTTTGAAAATGTGTAGTCTTTCAAAAGTACTTTAGACGAACAAAAATGAACTGTAGCCTATGAATTTACAAAAATGGATTTCTAAAAGCTGCAACAATATAAAGTCAAAATTGCAACTCAATCCGGAAAGTATTTCTGAGTTCTGATTGAGTATCTACTCTGAATTTATAGTATAAATTCGGAAATTCTGAATAAAAAGAAAGCCAATCTGCCAACCCCGACGTCAGTAGGATGTTTTTCACGTGAAAGTGTTCTTTCAGGGATTGAAATATTGCATGCCCGACATCAGCGCTGCGAGTTTTTTTTTTTCTTTGGAATGGTAAAATTCGCTTTAATTAATATGATATTGAATAAAGTTTATTTTACCATTCCAAAAAAGTGGTGCCAATCAAATTAAAAAGAAGTAGCAACACTGATGATGGGCATGTGATTTTTCGAGCCCTGTGTTCTTCATCATCAAATGTTATATTTCCAAATAGACATCATTCAATGAAGTGAGAAGACTATTTCACGAGAAGCCTGATGCAGAGCTGTCAAATCTCCGGCTTTTTGGATACCAGTATTTTAATATAGAAAATGTGGTTGTATTTAAATACGACATTCAGACGATTTGAAAGAGCCAGATTTTCTCTAAGATAATAGTGGTGTGCTAAAAGCCGGAGACTTGGCAACTCTGCTGGTGAACAGTATGCGCATCTGAGTCAACAATTAACAGAAAACTGTGGCAAATTTGAAATAATCGTACAATAATCAGACCTGCTGAAACGAGTTTTCGTGAACATGATTAAACACGCATATGCATCCCTAGAAATTGTAAGGCGATTAATTTGAACATCTATTGTCGTTTAGAACAAATAAATACCTTGTTGGTACTTCTTTGTAACTTGTTCGAAATTTCCCTAGCATACTTCTGGGACACTCTACAGGGTTGCCATGCTTCAGGTAATTTTCCCTGAAATGTATCAGAATTTCTTTATAGAAAAATAAATCTAGGTTAAATGCACGAAATTTCGCCTTATTTAGACAGGTTTTCTATAAGAAAATACTGGTACCGAAGAATTTCCTGGTCTGGAAATTCCCTGAAGCGTGGCAACCCTGCTCTATATATACATTCGCAGCACTCATCGATTTGGGTTCTTCAGGCTTTAGCTCAGCGAGCCGGGAATTTTCTTATCTCTGAAAATAACGGAAGTATTTTTCATTTTATTAATGTAATCTTGGAATTTTTACTTTAGTTTTATAAATTACTGAAAAATGTTTATAAAAATCTGCTGATTTTTTCTTTTTACAGTTTCAAAATTATGTTTTTGTAAATTATTTTATTTATCATTTTAACTCTTTCAGCGACTGTCAATATGTGCCTAATGCGTCGGGCAATATGCCGGTTTTTATCAGTATGCACCCCTGTGAAGTAAAAGGTCTTTAACCCGTATCCAGTGCACTATATCAAGTGGTTAGGTTCGCGCATTTGAACTGTTTTATTGGCAGATTTCACAAACGCCACTTAGTGTCAGAATACTTTATTTTTACTTTAAGGTATTTTTTCGTAAACACTTTATGCAAAAATATAGATAACATCTGCAGATGAGGTCCAAATATTAAGTCGAGAAGATGGGAAGCTAAATGGAAATAATTACAAAACATATATAGAAAATATCACTACATCAAAGAAATCTACAGATAAGAGATAATTTTATGTCTTCCCAACATTTTGTAGAGAAGATAAAGTAATGAACAAAAACATACATAAAAAATACGTTCATAATTTTCTCTAATAATAAAATCTGCAGATTTGTTTGAGTTTTATATAAGAGCATTGCTCTATAACGAAAACTTGCTGATTTTTAATGTATCTTAACATTGTGCAGAGAAGGTGGGTTACTAATCAAAATAGTAAAATTTTTGTATCAATAAAATCGACAATAAGACAGATTTTTAACGTTTCTCACAGTTACATAGAGGTGCGAATTAAAATAATTATAAAACATATGCATAGCTGCCAACCTTTACTCTTTTTTGCTACCACTAAAATTTAATAGATATTTTCGCCTTCCTTAATTGTGAGATTCCGACGATTAAATAAGACAATATTTACTATGAAATTTTAGTGGTACAGAAATCGTAAAAGTTGGCAGCTATGCATATGTAATAAAATTGCTGTATCTATAAAATCGTCAGATGTGACCGACTTTGATGTTTACACAGCATTTAGTAGAATGTATGTTAATGAATGAAAACATGCATAAACAAATGTATGAAAATTTCTGAAATAACGAAATCTGCAAATGAGGAGCATTTTTAATAGTTTTCCTATAGTTTAATAAAGAAGATGGGTTCTGAATGAAAATATTTATAAGACATGTATAAGAAAATTGCTGTATCACTCAAATCTGCAAATCAGGCAGATTTTTAATATTTTCCTATCATTACGTTAAGATAATGAGTTACTTGGATAAAAACATATATAAAAATGTATATTAGAAAATTACTTTAAAAATGAAATCTGTAGCGTAACAAATTTTTATTTTTTTTTTCAAGATTATGTAGAGAAATGTGTTGCTGAACAAAATTGATTACAAAATGTAAAGAATCAAAACTGATTTATTGGAATATTTGATTTGGTCATCTGGATGATAATTATGGTTAATAAACACTATTGTTTGGTCTAAATTGCTGTTTCCCATCCAACCGTAATATGTACAACAATAATAATAACAATTACAATAATAATCAGCAGTCAAAGCAAAACTTTGTTTTCTTCCCCAGCATTACTTGCAAATAATATATTACTCAAAGAGTAAACTCAAGCATTTATATGCGTGTTGCGATCTTATTTTATTTAAAGTGTGCTACAGATTTCAAATTAGTAATTACTAATCTCAGGTGACCGGGAGCATAAATCATATCTATCAATACAGCAATTTTCAAATATATTTGCTGTGACTTACCTAATTCAGCAATGCGTCATCTTTACGTAGTATTGAAAAAAACATAAAAAAAATTATCTCATCTTAAAATTTTATGCATACAACAGTTTTCTTGCATATATATATTTTTTTATAAATATTTTCATATAGCAATACACCTTGTCCACATAATGCTGGAAAATTTATAATTATTTGTCCCATCTGCAAATTTTAATTTTCCAGGAATTTTCGTATACATTTTTATAATTATTTTCCTTAGAGCCTATCTTTAACATTCTCGCTGCGTAATTGTTTTATCAAAATAGCTTCAAAAATTGCGTATTTAATTCCTTCGCAACGAGCGTCTTTTAAGAATTTTTATTCTTTTGTCACCGGTTTTTCAAAACAAAAATTTTCGCCTGATTTAACCCTTTCAGGGGCGGAAGAATTCTATTCGTAAAATGATGAAATAATTGACTGACACCAGAGTATTCAAAGGAATTTCTTAAAAAATAGGAGCCCACTTTTTTGCACTTTCATCACAAAACCAAAATTTTATTAAAATATTCTTGGTGTCATTTGTCAGTTTTGGAATTAAAATTAGGTGGTTAGACCCTCTAGCCACCGCCCTTAAAAGTGTTAATCGGGAAAATGCTTCAATTTGGTAACGCGAAATTTACAATAAAAAGTTACTGTTGTGAATGATCAAGGAGGGTTAATTAGACGGAAAAAATGCATCCCCATGAAGTCTCGGATTGCACAAATTTTGCTACTTTTACCTTACCCGAGAAACTCTTGGGTTGCGCAGCGAGAGGGTTAATAATAATGTTGGAACATAATTAAAAATCTGCCTCATCGGCAGATTAGATTCATGCAGCCATTTCCTCATATATGTTTTATAATTGTTCTATTTTATTGACTGATCTTCTATAAGTATTGTTGGAAAACGTTCATAAATCTGCCTCATCAATAAATTTAATTGATACAGCAATTTTCCTTATATACGTTTTATAATTATTCCCATTTAGCGACCCATCTTCTGTACGTAATATTGGAAAACGTTTTTAAATCTGCTCATCTGTAACTTTTATTGATGCAGCAATTTTACTTGTATGTGTTTTACAATTAGTTCTATTGAGCCTCCAATTTACTCTTCTAAATGCTGGGACAGCATTAACCCCTTCATGGTCGCTTAATATTTGAAAAAACCATCAAAAGTGTACCTATTTTTTTTATTACAGAAATTGAATAATTATAAGGTTTCTAAATAAAATATGCAATTAGTTTATTTTTAAGACGAAAAAACAATATTTTATTCATATTTGTATAAAAGCCATCATGCGATAATTACGTGTCTTAACCTCTTAAGCTCCGCCTCCGATAAATGTAGGCTACTCTTTTTTATTATTCAGATTGTTTGATTTCCACCACCGTAGTTTACGGCAGATAAAATGATGCGAAAATAAAGCCATTTACACTATTAAAAAAAAAAAAAAAAACTGGTGGGAGTCAAACAATCTGAATTAAAAGATAGTAAATTATTTAAAACAACGTTTAAATACACAATAAAACAACATATTTGACCATACGTATACGTTTCGTGAGTACTAGGACTCACATCCTCAGTGTAAAACTTTAAAAACTTTAAAAACAATATCCCCCCAACTGCATGTACGGCGAAAAAAACCCCAAATGTCAAAACATAATACCAAAAGACCATCAAGTTCTAACAGCCAATGAAATTAATGCGGAAGTGAAGTGTCGTGACACAACAAATCCATCCAGAAAGTTGAGATGTATGGTGTACTAGATAAATCATTAAACAAGGAGTCTTTAAATTTATGGATATGAATAGCCTCATAAAAGTCTAAATCCAGAGGAGTAATACATTTCTTGATAATGGTAGCTGAGTCAAAATTAAAATTATGACCCTCCCCCCAGCAATGAGAGGCGATAGAGGATTTCTGCAATTCTTTTTTCTTTACATAGTTTCTGTGTTCATTGATTCTGTAACGGAGTTTTCGTTTAGTTTGTCCAATGTAGGACAAACCACATTGGCATTGAATGTTGTAAATGCCCCAATAATTATGTGGAGGAATTTGGTCCTTAAGTTGCGAAAAAGATAATTTATTAACCGGTTTAAAAACCACATTAAAATCATAATGTCTTAAGATATTAGCCATCTTAAAGCTAATGCTATTATAAAATGCTAAAATGATAAGATTGGAAATGGAAACCGTAGTCACAGGAGAATCAAGATTATTAACATATTTATTAAGACTATGAGACATTAAATTATTGATATAAGATAAACTAAAACCTCGATCTATAGCCACAGATCTAATGTAATTTAATTCTGTAATAAGTGAATTATTATCTGAACAAATTAAGCGAGCTCTATTAATCAAATAATGAAAAGCCGAAGCTTTTTGGGAAGGGGGGTGACATGAATTGAAATGGGGGGGGGGGGGAGTGTGACAGCAAAAGGTTTACGGTAAACGCAAGTGTCAAAGGTATTAGGCTGACGTGTAACCAACACATCCAGAAATGGCAATCTATTATCTATTTCAACTTCATAAGTGAATTGAATGACTGAATCTATTGAGTTTAAAATCGTTAATATATTGTCAACAGAAAATAGAGAAAGGTCCAAGAGTGCAAAAGAATCGTCTACATATCTACAATAAAATGGGTAGTTGATAAGGTTAAACATTTTAACCTCAAAGTAATGCATATATAAATCTGCTAAAAAGGGGCTAAGGGGATTACCCATTGCTAAACCATCCGTCATAGAATAATATTGATTAGAAATTTGAAATGAATTTTGTTTTAAACAAGTACTGAATAACTCAATAATGTGGTTGATTTCATAATCTGTGTAATGAAATTCTTTTAATCTAGTAGTGAGACTTTGTAGTGCACCTTGAACTGGAACATGGGTAAACAGAGAAGTAACATCAAATGAAACCACGCGTAAAGAGGGGGAGGGGGGGAAGTTTTTAATCCGATTAACAAAAGAACTAGAATTCTTAATAGTGTACACATTAGAATTTGAAAGGAATGAAAAGCGTTTCACTAAATATTTAGCAAGAGGGTATGAAGCAGTACCGATATTGGATACGATAGGTCGGAGGGGAACACCAATTTTATGAACTTTAGGTAGAGCGTAAAAGCGACTGCAGTCAGCAATAGACGGAATTAATGACATTTTAATACTGTCATCAATACAGGGAGAGGTTTTTATAAGTTTTCTGGTGCTTGTTAAATCACTGTCAGAAGGATCCCGATTTAATTTAATGTATGGGCCGGATTGTAAAAGATTTTGCACTTTATCCAAATAAGCTGTTTTATCCTGTACAACTATTTGACCTCCCTTATCAGCTTTAGAGATAACAATGTCATCATTAGATTTTATAGAGGATAAAGCTTCTTTAAGATCCTTTGTTATGTTTGGTTTGAAATTCTTAGAATTGTGATCAACTGTGTTTTTAATGAGAACTCTAATGGAATCCTTTTGAGAACTAGATAGTTTGCTAAATTTGAAACTTCTTTCAACTGGAGCAATAAGATTAGGTAAATCTGGACGTTTGCTAAAAGAAAAATTATAAGTACGTTTGAGAGCTTTCTCCTGTGTAGGTGACAGTTGTGAAGTTGAAAGGTTTACAATAGCATTATTGTTCACCTCTGGAAGCCAAGGAGGGGGTGTAGCAGTAAGAGGGAGTAAATTTGAAAGTTTTTTTACTAACGAAAGTTTATGAAAAGCAGAGAACTTGACAGACCGGTACCATGATAACCGATCAAGTGTGTCAAAATTTGACACTGAGTTTCCAAGAGAAAGATGTAAATGAAAAAGTTCTTTTTCAATAAAAGCGAGCTTACCACGAGTATCCTGAATAATGGCGCGAAGTAACACTAACTTGCAAGTGTGTAAAGATTTCGAAAGACGTTTACTTAATTGAAGTTTAAAACCCAAGCGAATAAAACCAGGAACAACACCACGACGCTTACAACTACATAAAAAGTTCAAATGATTTAAAACTTTTTCACGTCTTAATCTAAGTTTGTAAAAACGATTAAGATCAGACATGATAAAAACCCCCAAATAGGTCCGTTGCAACCAAATATAATAAGTACAGAACTTGTGTGAAAATATAAATTATTTAAAACAACGTTTAAACACACAATTTTAATGTGTGTTTGTTTGTGCAAATGTTTTATTGTGTGTTTAAACGTTGTTTTAAATAATTTATATTTTCACACAAGTTCTGTACTTAAAAGATAGTAGCCTACATTTATCGGGGGCGGAGCTTAAGAGGTTAAGACACATAATTCTCGCATGATGGCTTTTATACAAATATGAATATGGCTATAAAATATTGTTTTTTCGCCTTAAAAATAAACTAATTGCATATTTTATTTAGAAACCTTATAATTATTCAATTTCTGTTATAAAAAAATAGGTACACTTTTGAGGGTTTTTTCAAATATTAAGCGACCGTGAAGGGGCTAATATTCCAGTTATCATCTGAAAGGCTTGATTCATCAGAATCCATATCAAAATGACAAAAATATTACAAATCTATAACAAATCTATGGCAAATTATAGATCGTACAAATCAAACCAGGGTGCTACTATTCAAAGACTTCAAATGGAAATTCCAGTTCAATTTTTTTGGTTTCAGAAGTTTTTTCCAGCAATTAAATCTCCAGCCCGAGAATATGACGGGCACGAGAAATAACGAACGAGACCTCAGCCCGAGATATTGAAGGGAGCGAGAATTAAGGGGTTAAAAAACTGCCTCACCTGCAGAATTGATTTTACACTTCTACACGGGATGATTCCGAAAAATATACCAATAAAAAATAAAATATATCGTAGCCTTAGACGCCCAGACGTGTTTGGAAAATTTGTGTTTCTCGGAAATTTATGAACAAATTGATGTGGCCCTTGAACGCGAAAGGTAGAATGACGACTGATGAGCGGAATGAGCGTGAAAGGAAGCAAACGACTGAATTTTTCAAACACTCGTGGTCTTTTGAACGCTTACACTTGGCAATTTCCTCACAATCAAAGTGATTGCGATACCTTGAACTTAAAATGCAGAATAATTCACACTGATAGCAGTTTATTAAACAGAAAAATTATTATACAACAGATTTGCTTAATATTTCTGGTGAACAAATATTTAACAATGTTCAAGATTACTTATGCTGCTTAGTTATACGCATTTGAGTTTCTGTAATGTTGAAATTACAGCCAAATTAAAAAAAATTAAAGAATAAGAAATTGCAAAATTTCTGCTCTTATTAAACAAAGTTATAGAACTTAAATTTGGATCAATATTTCTGTTACGATTCATGATTAACTCAGATTGGTATTAAAAGTATCCCACCGCCATGCATTTTACTAAAAAAAGCCTAATCTTGTATTTTGTTTTTTTATCAACTTTCAATTAATTTAATTTCAATGTTTTAGTTAATGGAGTGGGATTTACTAAAATCATTTTTCGAAATTTTTTAAAAATGTTTAACGGCTGGAACTTTTGATCCAGAAAAACAAATGAAAAAAAAAATCTCTTACTCTTAACCCCTTCGGGACGGGAGCCTTTTACGAAATTTTTAATCTTTTGTCACCGTTTTTTGAAAACAGAAATTTGTGTCTTCTTGAATCGAGAAAATGCGCTGATTAAATAAGGCAAATTTTACAGTAAAATTTTACTGGTGAGGAAAAACAAGGATTTTGAGCGCTTCATGCGGCACGTATACGTGTCGCTCGTCCCCAAGGGGTTAATATCTAGTGTTGCCTTGAATATGATACTAGAAATTTGTCGATATTGAAAAAAAAATCCCGCTTGATTCATTTAAGAGAAAATTGAGATTATGAAAATTAAATGGAAATCAAAGAGGAAATTTTACGATTATAAACATCTACAAAGAGGTGGTATTCAGCAGCAAAAATTTAAACTGTGAAGATTTGAGAGATTGTCACGAGTTGTAAACGTATTCGACTTTAAGAAGCGATAACAAAACTCCTTCTTGCTCCGCGTTTGAATATCCCTTTTTTCAAACAAAAAGCTCCTTTTTAGTTATATATTGCCAATTTTGTACAAATCTACACCAAAGTTTATTTTTTTGCAAATGTTGTGAAAGCCTAACACGAAAATTATATATTGGAATAACGGGTCTTCAAAAAATGACCCAGTGGGAGACATGTGATAAAATACCGTATATATTTTAGTTAATTTGTTCGTCCAGTTTCCAGAAAAATAATAAGGGGAACAGGGCGTGATTAGCAACTGGGCGAACTTCCACCAGTAAATTTCAGTAGGAATTTTTATCTTATTTCAAGTGAGAAGTTTATGTAAAATTACTGTCGTGAATAAGGCAAAAATTACCGTGCATTTTAACTGGTGGAATTTTGCTCCGTTGTAAGGGCCTAAGGGTACGTGTGGTCCAGCCATTTGGATAACAACATTTCCGAATAATTAGTTCCTTCACTATACTTAACCATAGAAAACCATTAAGAAATCTCAGATTAGCAGGGAACGTACATTACACCAAATAGTTTTAGTAAATTTTTTCGCCTTATTTAATTGAAAAAAAAAGCTTCGGATTTTGAAATAAACATTCCGATTACATATTCTGCCATTTTTTAAAACTAAACGTGCCAGGTTTTTTGCAAATTTCAAGTAGTGTACGCAGGGACTGGTTACCAATGGAGCAAACTTCCACCATCAAAAAAGGATAGAAATTGTTGGCTCGTTTGCATGAATACGACGCTCATAAAAGGCAAAAATTTCTATTAAAATTTTCTGGTGGAAGTTAGCTTCGTTGGTAATTAGACTATCAATGTACGCACTTTTGATTAAACAAGATAAAAATTACTATTTAAAATTAGAGGGCTTACATATTCGAGAGAATGGGTAATAGACAGGACATAACTGCTAACTAATAATCGAAATCCGGCTATTAAATAAAGCAAAGATTGCTATTAATTTTAACACGTTCACTGTCAAAACTATAAAGTAAGAATTTTCAAATTTCTTGCTGAAAGTCGTTTGCCACCACAGATTCAGAAAGGTAAATTTCGTTTCACTAATACCGCAAAATTTCTGCCAATAAAAAAGGCAATTTTTTTATTTCTAAAATAGTGGTGACAAAATAATCAATAAATTAAAGCCACGAGTATACTCGTGGTTGACAGCGAGTCGGTTAAATGGTATTAAAAAAAGCGTAAAACTCGGCAGATAACTACCGAATTTTTACACAATTTAACAATATGAAATAAGCTACTTCCAAATCTTCTTCTAAATCTTCTTCTAAATTATAAAATATGTACCCATTCTGCCGTCTACTTTTAATAAAGTATTTACAATATTCTCTCCTCAAGCACAATTTTTACACCGTTGTCAGAAAAGTCGAGACCAGTATCGACAATTAAATGTTTTTTTTTTGTTTTTTTTTTATAATTATTACACACAAATTATTACTTTTTTCGAATAACAATATTTACCTTATATAATGGAAGCTTCAGAGCTACAACTCGTCCGTTTTTGAGTATCACAGGGTTCGCATGAATCAAGGAACTTTTTTAGTAGAGTTATCAGTATTTTTTTTTTTTTAATAGGAAAAGAAATCTATTAAAGAGGCGAAATTTCGCTTTCTTTTAAGCAGAGTTTTTTTATGAGAAAATACTGGTCCCGATTAAGTTTCTGGTTGGCAAAATTCCAGGAGGCGTACGAACACTGCTATTAGTTTTTTTGAAATGTTTCGTGCTTGATTAAATGATTTTGACATATGCCTGGAAATTTTTCTTCCGCGTAGGTATCTACAAATTTTGCAAAAAAAGTCTAAAACATTTAAAAGATTTAACATTTACACTACCCTTTAAAAGGAGTGATATTGGAAAAATGAAACGAGTGGTAGGCCTACAGATTAAATTAGGCCAATATTATTAATCGGGAGGAATGTTATAGTTTTAAATAAAAGGGTATTCACTGATTTCCAAACGAAATTTTAAACCATAAGCTTCAAAATAAATATTTTTTTATTGGTAATAAATTCATTGGTGTTTTCCTTCTTAGAAATTTTAAATTAAAATATTTCCCCTTTAAAACTTTTATCTGCTAAATGAGGTTTTTTTTTTTTTTTTTTTAGCTTTTAAGAATTATATCATTTTTATATAAAACAATATTTAAAAAGGAATTTTTATAATTTTTACTAATGCAAATTTCACTGAAAAACCAAAACTCATAAGTTGGATGTTTAAATTTAAGAGACAGCATTTTTTCGTCAGCTAGCTCAATAATATTTCCTATGTATTGTTTTCTTTGCATGTCGATATAAAACTGCACTTAAATGTCTATATATGCAGGGCTGCCACTGGCGACTGATTTTTAATTATACCTCGCAGCACTTTGTATAAATAAAAATTCGTAGCACATTGTTTGACAACAAATAAACTACAAAATTTATTTTATTTAAAATAGTGGTGCGAATAGAATAGAAAACTAGTTGCCTGCGGTAGCCCTGTATATATGTGCAAATCTTTTTTTTTTTAATTCTTTGTTATATTTTACTAAAAAAGTATTCCTCTTCCACACAAACTTCTACCCCGCCACTAATTTAAAAATATTATTTTTGTATATTTTAATCAAAATTATTATTTAGGACATTTTATTTTAATTTAGTGGTAGAAATATGCCTGAATGCATATTTGGTCCAAGTAAACCCAGAGCCTATGGAATATGAGCGCAAAGATCTGAAATCCGAACTCACCGGAATTCGAAGCATTTTGTATCAACAGAGCCTGAGCCCGATGTCAGAAGCACACAGTCGAAAAATGTTAATAATATTTTCAAATTGTTTCAAGATTAATTTTCTCATTTAAAAATATTTTCTAACATATAAATAAGTATTAGTCCTAAATACTTCCTCATGATAATGTTTCGGGATTGTCATGTCCCTGAAAATATGTTTAAAACTTTAGTTTTGCTACTTATACCAATACTCTGCCAACTTTTACGCTTTCTCCTTACCAGTAAAATTTTACAGTAAATGTTTTCTTATTTGTCCAATGTCCAATGCAGTTCATTTGAAGTGCCTACTAGAGTCGTGATGCTCTAGTTTACCTTCCAGAGATGGCCATTAGTCAATTTGTCATAATGGATAGTGTTCAGCAATAAGTGGAATTTCTTACAAATTCCTGTGCACTGGAATGGTCGAAAAGCAAGTCACTGTTAGTGGGGAAGGAGGAAAGGCTCCAGAATCATACATCTTTTTAATATATAAATTAAGTAAGTTTCTTATTTAATCGTCGAACTCTCACGATTAAGCAAGACGAAACTCTCTATTAAATTTTAGTGGTAGCCAAAAAGCGTAAAGTTTGGCAGATATGTCACTGACTTAAATCTGCAAAACTTGAAACAAAGAAAACCAGTATGGACAAGTAATATACCATAAAATGTTTGTGCTACTAAAACTGACCATACAAAGGATTGAAACAGAATTTTTCTGTATGTACCCAATCAAGCACAATTTAATTCTCTATATAATTCTTGGAAATTTCTCTGTAGAAAATTTCTGACGCCTTGCATTCAATAATATTTCAAATTTTAATTGCTTAAAAGATGCAAAGCCAACAGATTAAAAAAGTGTCCAATTCGGGACCCGAACCCGGGTCATCGATATAGCGGGTATTCATTTGGTAGAACGTTGGTGCGCTATACCGATGACCCGGGTTCGTCTCCCGACTTGACACTTTTTCAGTCTGCTGGCTGTACGTCTTTTAAGCAATTAAAATTTGAAATATTAGTTTAATTCTCTTTCAAATAATTTTTAAAGGCTCGTAAAATGTTTTAGGACACATATACTACATTCTTTTTCTGAAATATCATTTTTTTTCTTTTTTTTCAATTTGTGAATAAAATCAGATTTTACTTTCAGCCCGCGGTGAGTCCTTTATATATCTAGTAAAGAACCAGATTAACAAATCAATTTTATTTTCAGCCCGAAGTCTAAGCCTGGTTTCACCCTGCCTAACATCATTTAACACATTCACGATGGGAAACAAGAACTCTCGTTTTCATAAAAAAAAGGTACCTTACAGAAAATGCATTTATATAATGTTGTCCATATTTTTTTGGATTGTTAGATATTTTACATTAAATTCGTACATTGAACGATATTTACTGATTCTTTTAATGCACGAATTTAATATAATGTCTTACAATTAAAAAAAAAATGTGGACAACATGATTTAACCCTTAACCGGAAACGTACATCTGGGAGATGTTTGTGTCTACATATCTGCCCTTAACCCCTTAACGTACAATGACGGGTATAGCCGGCGTACGATGTTGAGCCAAATGTAAATTCTTCCTACCACTAAAATTTCACAGTAAATATAGTTTAATTTATTCGTGGAAATTTCATGAATAAACAAGGCAAAAATCTCTATTAAATTTTAGTGGTACCTATGGATTTGCCAAACTGTGTAGCTGTTAGACGTAAATCGTAGGTTAAAGGATTAATATTTTCTCTCCCCGACATTCGAAACTTATTTTTATGCAGTTATATTAAAAAAGTGGTCCTGTTAATGCATTACTATTAAAGATTAAATGTTAAAGTTCACTATTTGGTAAAATATTAAGTGTTCCGTTTGTGCACGGGATTTTCACGTTTCCGGTTAAGGTTAAATGGATTTTTGATAAGGTAAAGGCCACGCTCTTAGTCAATGATGTTTTTTGAATGAAAACGCGAACTCTCGTTTCCCTTCGTGAATGTGTTAAGGGCACTAGAATTCTACACATACGTAGTTCGCCGTCAAGATATAGTGACTGCGATTTCTCGAAAAGAAGATAACCAAGAGAGCTATCGCCTCTGTAATTACATTGGCATTTCATGAATATCACTCAAATATTACCTTTAAAATTTTCTGTTGGATATCAAATAAAATATAAGTTTTGCGGTTTGTGAAGCGTTTTTCAAAATTTCGTAAAAACGTAATGGTATTTCGAAAAAAGATAAATTATTTTTCCCCGACGATCTTATTGATGAATAAATAACTAAACAATCAGTACAATAAAAACAAATATTTAAAAAAAAAAATCAGATATGCGCTCTTTGCATTATTAAAACTAATGATTTTACAATTTATCCTAATTAACGGCTCGAAAAACAAAACGAAAAATAGGTCTTTTAAGTAATCAAATAGCCTTTTATTTTCTTTTTCTTTTTAAAAATTTTTAGAATTTGCGATGTTTCATTAATTTGGACTCGCTTAGCCTTCATATAGACATATATATATTAAGAATTTGGGATGTTTCATTAAATTGAATTTGCTTTTTTCTTTTAGTACATTATTTAATAATAAATGATATTGATATTGATTAAAAGGATTAAGAAATTGTATGAGAAAACTGTTTTATAGATAGGTTTCATTAACGTAACTTTGTGTCAATGTTTATTGACTAATTTTTTAAGGGTGTATTTTTCAAATACAAGAAATTTGTCTCTTACGAAGATTTTATGAGTACAGCAATTTTCTTATATCTTTCTTATAATTTTTCTCCTTATCAATCCACCTTCTCTATGTAATACTAGAAAATCTTTAGAAATCTTCTTATGTTCAGATTTCCTTATTTCAGAAATTTTCATTTATATATATATATATATGTGTGTGTGCGTGTGTATTAATTATTTTCATTGGAAATCCATTTTCTCTGCGTAATGTTGAAAAACAAAATCTGCCTCATCTGCAAATTCAAATTCCATTGATACAATAATTTTTCTAATACATGTTTTATAATTGTGGACGTGAGTTTCAAAACTCGCCTTATCCTGAAAATAAAAATTTTGGGAATCGCATAAAACCTGTGACTGCGTCCATTGTCCTTGATTGTGAACTAAGATACGGAAGACCTAGAAATACGGGATAATCCTAGTTTTTTTGCACATTGCAGTGTTTTTTCGGTGTAAGTTTACCAATAAAATAAATTGATAGAGAAAACAGTTTTTTTTTTAATTAAACGAGTTTAACTGAAGTTCCTGGTTATTTTTATTGAGTATACCATTTCCTTTACGAAATGCTTGCAAACATTTAAAATCTGCCTGATCTACAGAATTTTTTAAATACTTCTACAAAGGTTGAGGGAGGGACTGCGAAACATATGCTCTTAACCTTTAAATGCATGATTTTTTATTTTGTTTCGAAAACAATTACATATGATTCTCTGAAAGATTTATAACACGAGAAAAATAATAACAAAATTAGAGATTCAATTTTCGTATAATATGTCAAGCTCTTCATATGTTTGCACATCTGCAATACAAGTAAAAACTAAAATATTGCAATTTTCTTAATATTTTATTAAGTATGAATCTAAATACCTTATTTTATATAATTTTTTACTTTGTAAAACTTAACCCTTTAAATGCATAAATTATTTTTTTAGAATTATTTTTTTATATATTATTATTTTTATATTATGAATATTACTTTTTTACTCTTACATTAACACTAGAACGCCCGGAAAACTTACCCAAGCTTCACAAAAGTATTTCACACAAGAATTTTTATTTAAAATTATTTAACTGATTTATTTAACATATTTTTGCGTGCTTTAAGTTTAACTTATTTTTGGAAAAAATTCTGGCTCCAATTGACATTTAATTATTTTGTCCGAATCGGCTCGACTCGACTCTTTCCGGGCATTCTAGTGTTAAAGATAAGATTCGAGAGATTTTAAGGTGGGTCTTTAGCTTTGAATTTTTGTAATTTTACAGTATTAATATTTTTATATAAATATACTGGTTGAAAGAATTAATTTAAACGTGATGTAGATATGCATTATTTTCATTTAAGGGTTAAAAATATATATATTTTCCCTAATCTTAGAGACACCAAGTCGCGTTGGATAATTTGAAGGTCGGCGGAAATTTAAGAATCCTTTAATGTGGCCCTCGAGCGTAAAAGGCTTAATACTCTTATAGTCCAAGCAATAGGGGATTTTACCTGGCAAAATTAATGTTCTGGATATTGGCTTACTTTGTCTTTTGTGTCGCTGAATCCGAATTTGTAACTTCCCACCAAAATTCCCCCCGGCAACCTTCCCAAATTTTGGTAAAATGCCCCCCAAAAAAGGTTTTTATTAAAAAAATCATGGGATGAACGGGGAGGGAGAGGGCTGCCTCGGAACATACACTGCGGCGCTATGTGCACTAAGTTATGCAAGTCCAGGTAATAGGGAATTTTACCTGGCAAAATTAATGCTAGTTCTGAATTTCGTCTCGCTTTATGTTTTTTGGGTCGCTGAATCCAAATTTGTAACATAACACCAAAAATTCCCCCGGCAAACCTCCAAAAAATTAATTTTTTGAAAAAATTTGGTTTTTGAGAACAGGGTGCGGGGAATGTTCCGAGGCAGCCCCCTCTCTCCCCGTTTATCCTACGTCATAATGTCATACATCCTATTTGTTACAAATTTTGTCTACTTTCTGAATTTCTACATAGTTTTCCCCTAAAACAATAAAAAAATTAAGTTAAAAACAACTATTTTGGGGAGGTTTCTGGGGTGAAATTTTGGGGGTAAGTTAAAAATTCGGATTCAGCGACCCAAAAAACTTAAAGTAAACCTTATAGAGAAAGTTCGGAGGGCGAATGTAAACGTGTGAGTGGTTAAGTGGAATTGCGCAACTTAGTCCACGCAGCACCGCGGCGCATGTTCCGAGGCAGATCCCCCCTTCCGATTCATCCTAAGTCATAATGTCATGTATCTAATTTGTTGCAAATTTTGTCTACTTTCTGAATTTCTGGATACTTTTTCCCTAGAGCAATAAAACTACTGATTTTTTTAATAGCATTTTACCAAATTTTGGGGAGGGGGGTTGCCGGGGGAAATTTTGGTGGGATGTTACAAATTCGGATTCAGCGACTCAAAAAACATAAAGTAAGCCAATTTCCAGAACTTCCATTAATTTTGCTAGGTAGAGCCCCTATACGGTCTCTATTGCCTGGACTATGTATTACTCTAGAGCGTGCAAACATTAACATTACCACATACTACAAGCCTACGTTTTAAAATTACTTCTCAGCCGAAGTGACCGCGATATCACAAACCCCTCTTCATCACCTTCGACGCCGTTATCAACGTACTGACTTACTTCACACATAAAGTATATTATTAAGTGTTCGTTCGATATTTCTGGTGTGCAAAAATTTACTTACTAAATCAAAATCGTCGACCCCACTCAGTGGTAAGCAACTGTATATCTGCAATGTTGAATTTATAGCAGATTTTTAGAAAACTTTTTTATGAAAACATGAAAATTCAATTATTTTTCTTTTATTACACAAAGTAATAGAACAAATTCTTTATTCAATAATTCAATTACAAATCATGATTAACACTAATTTTTATAAAAAATATCCCACCGTTCTTCAGTGTGTTAAAAAGGGCCTCATCTTATATTTTTAATATTTTTTAATTACCGTATATACCAGTGTACAAGTCGTCCCTTAATTTCGTGAAAAAAATATGTTTCATACCAGTATTTTTTTCGTAGCCATCTTCGACTCATTTAATATCAGCAAAGTTTGAATTTATATAAGACGAAGATAACTTTTTTTTTAAATATTGGTATTCAGTCTGTTATTCCTCTTGAATTCGGGGCCGACTTATACACGAGTATATACGGCAGTTTATTTTCGATATAGAAGTTAATGGAATGGAATCAACATGAATTATGTTTTCGAAAATAGTTTAAAATGTTTTAACGGTTGATATATTTTGACCAAGAAACACAAACATACAAAATAAAAAGTTGCTCATTATATTATCATTTGAGAAGCTGTATCTCTCGGTGTATAAAATATATAAATATGCTTTGAATATGGCATTAGAATAAAACTTTCCTTTTCTCGTAATCCGAAAAAAAAAAACCTCCTTTTTGATCGAAGACCCAATTATGATTCCGAACAGCGGATGGAAACCAATGCACATGTTTTCCAATCATAAAAATGTACAAAGAAGTGGTATTCAACAGCAAGAAAAGATAAAATAATACTAAATAAATTGTGAAGCTTTGACACCGCCATGAGTAGTAAACGTATGAGAATTTAACAAGTGATAACCAAAGACTGAATACCAAGGGGGCAAACTTTTAACAGTAAAAAGGAATAGAATTTTTTCCATATTCATGATAGTATAGCGTTAAAACAAGACGAAAATGTCTTTTAAAATTTACTAGTGGAAGTTTGTCCCACTGGTAATCAGGCACTGGGGAAAATAGTGGAAACTACTGGGGAAAATAGTGGCACTGAGGAAATTTCACTTAGTCCGCGTTTTGTATTCCACTTTTTTTCAAGCAAAAATCTGCTTTTGAGATTTCTATTGTCAGTTTTACAGAAACTTACTCCGAGATGTTGTACCAACCTTAGACGAAATTTCTTTTCGGAATAACTTTTATTGAAAATATAGACTATTGGCAGCCTCGTGATAAAATACCGTATAAACTCGAATGTAAGTCAATCCCCTAATTCGACAGAAGTAATAGTATACATATCCTTCCATTTTAATACTAGTAGGGTGACTCAGCCAGCTATTGATCAAATAAAATCAGAGGTACGGGTTTTTTTTTTTTTTTAATTTCCTTCCTTTTAAATTTTGTAAGAAAACTAACATGATTGCTGCAAACCATAATGAATGTCCTGTAATGGACAAAAAAAGGAACTGAAATTAAATGGCAACAAAATTATGTAAAAAAAAAATAGTTTTTTTTTAATTGCCCTTTCCCTAGTGGTTAATCAGGCGAAAGAAGTCAATGGAAAATCTAAAAATTTATCTTTAATATATCATCCTTGGTCTGTGATTAACACTAATTCTTATAAAAATATTAGTTGAAAAAAGCAAGATCGAAGTGGATTATTTTAACTTACCGTAATTGTCTCCAACTAATCAAAAATTAAATGTTTACACTTTCTAGAAAAAAAAATCATAAAATGGCTTCTCTTACAGCAGACATCTGACAACAATGTGATAACAGATGCTCTAACATTCAAACAAAAATATTATGTCTAGTGCTACGTATAAAACTTATTTTCACCTGAAATGGTACAATATTTTTAAAATAAATTATCAACTATAGGAAGGGTACCAATTACTGGCGGGATCACCTTATTTCCGTTCAGTTCCTCCATCTTATTTAAACGCCGAATATTATTAAGCATTCTGCGATTAGCAGGAAATGTACTGTTTCAAAACAAGTTTTTTCAAAATGTTTCATCTTATTTAACCGCAAAAAAGATTATAAATTCTGCAATTACAAATCTGCCTATTACAAATTTTGCAGTTCAAAAATGAAATAGAAATTCTTTTAACCAAAATTAGCCGCGCCAGGTTTCTTTGAAATTCCAAGGAGTGCACACAGCTTTGAATAAACAGGATAAAAATTACTATTCAAAATTCCAGATACTCAAAAATAAAGACTGTGCACACCAGCGGCATATAGTTGGGGGGTTGAACATTTTACTACCAGTACAAGTATTATTGCATGGTAAATTTTACTTTGTTTAATCGTATAACTTTCAGTGATTAAATAAAGTCAAACTTTCTATATAATAGCGCTGGTACTAAAATGATCGAGTAACCCCCTCCCTAACGCTTCGCCATTGGTACACACCCTGTTACTTTTCTCAAAGTAGGAGGTACACTTTTTCGAGAGTATGTGCAATAAGCCTAGGAATGACTGCCAAATTTTCGCTTATTTTACCAAATTTTGTTTCATTTTATTCCTGAAATCAGGCGGTTAAATAAGGCAAAAGTTTCTATTAACTCTTAGTGGTTAGAAAAAAACTTAAATGTTGGCAGATAGCTACCGAATTTTGGCATAATTTAACAATTTTAAATAGTGTACTTTGAAATCTTAATATACTTTATACAATATGTGCCCTTTCTGCAGTCTACTTTTTAATAAAAAATATTTATATATTCCATCCTCAAGTACCACTTTTATACAGCTGTTCGAAAAGTTTTTCCGCTTCTGAGTCCGTTTTAAAATATCAGTTTTTCTGAAGAAACATTTTGTGCTAGAGATTTGCATTTGCATGAAAAATTTCCTTCCATGTATCGGTAAAATTTGTAAGAAAAATGTAAAAGACGATCATTCTTTGAAAAAAGTGGTATTGGTGAAACGTACTGAGTGGTATGCCTGCAGTAAAAATCATGCGAATATTACTACCGTAATTTTCGGCCTATAATCCGTGGATGAAAGCATTGTGTTCGGACCCGTTAATCTTATTTCGTAAAAGGTAATTATTAAATCGCGGTGAATATTTATCTTTAATTGTTAAATAAAATTTCTGGGTCGAAACATGATTGTTTGATACGTGAATTATACACCAGAAAGTACGGTATTCGGGAAAATTGTATGGCTTTAAATAAAAGACTATACCATAGCTGCCAACTTTTACGTTTTTCTGCTACACTAAAATTTAATATAGATTTTCGCCTTGTTTAATCGTGAGATTTCGACGATTGAATAACACAATATTTACTGTAAAATTTTAGTGGTAGGAAGAAAGCGTAAAAGTTGGCAGCTATGCTATACAGTAATTTAGTAATGAATTTTTTAAATCCTTCTGTTTTTCCAGCTTAAGCTACAAAATAAATTATTGTTTTATTTTTATTTAATTCACTGGCGTTTTCTTTCTTAAAAATTGCAAATTGAAATGTTTTCCCTTTTTTTGTCATTTAAGATATAATTTAGTTTATAAGAGTATATACATATTTTTTAACAATTTTCAAAAAAACATATTTTTAACTTTTGCTAATACAAATTTCATTGAAAAGCCAGTTCAGGGTCTCTATGGGCAGGGTTCATACGGTCCTTGAATTTCCAGACTAAGAAATTCTTCGGTACGAGAATTTTCTTATGGAAAATCTCTCCTTAAATAAGGCGAAAATTCGCACATTTAAACTAAATTTATTTTTCTATCAAAAAATAGTGATATTTCGCCTTGAAAATAACGGTATCCGTACGAACCCTGTATAAGTCAGGGAATTTTCCTCTTTTTTGTTCAGATAAACGCCAACATTTTCTTAGAAAAAAAAACTTGTCTTTTGCAATCACGCTATCATATAAGTCGAGTTTTTCTAGATATAAATAATGGTATTTCAGCTGAGAGCGTAGGAACACTCTAAGTTGAATTTTTAAATTTTAGAGTAAGTATTTTTTCATCAGCTAGCTCAATAATATTTATATGTGTGTTTTGCATGTTTTTCTAAAATTGTAATTAAATGATTTAATTCTTTGTTAAATTTCCCAAAAGTATCAGATTTCTGTCGAAATTTCCACTATTAATTTTAAAATAGTATTTTTTTTTTAAATAATAACTAAATAGTTCATTTAATTTTATGTTAGAGGTAGAAGTATGCCTGATTCTTACTTCGCCAACTTGAAGCCAGTAGCATTCGAACCCGAGCGCGCAAATTTGAATTCCGAACCCATTGTAACTCGAAAAACTTTGTAAACAGCCCGAAGAGTGTTGCCAGTGAGCTACATTTTTTTTTTTTTTTGATTGCTTGATTGGTACCAATTTTTTGAAATGGTATAATAAACCTTATTTTCGTCTTATTTAATCTGTCATTAAATAAGGTGAATTTTGCTATTTTAAAAAACTAGTGGCAATGAAACAATCTGAATTTTAAAAATGTAGCCTACTGGCAATACTGACCTCGAGCCCGATGGCAAACGTATGCAGCTGAAAATTTCTAATAACATTTTAAATCTCTTTCAGGATTAAGTTCCTCATTTAAAATATTATAAATAAGTATTAGTCTCATTTATAAATAAGTATTAGTCCTAAATATTTCCTCATGACAGTGTTTTGTGGTTCTCAGGCCCCTGAAAATCTGTTTAAAATAGCAACATACAAACATACCCATCCCCATACCCATCCACTGGCTGAAATCTGAAAAACACACAGTTCACATTCTTTTAAAATATTATAATAAAATTATACCACAAAGTCACGTGTTTTTCGATTTTTTCACTAATTCTGGAAATGGACATCAAGCAAAAAACATTATAGACAAAGAATTTCCATTTTTACATTACTAACACTGACCATGCAGTTACAATGGCCTCAGATAGAGATAAAATTTTCTATTTTCAGTCAATAACAATTCATTTCCCTTTCAAACTGATTTTTAAAAGTTTGGAAAACACTTTAAGAAACTTGGACTACATTTTCTTTTCTCAGTTAGCAAGTTTGTTTCCTTTTTTTTCAATTTGTGAATAAAAACATATTTTACTTTCAGTCCGGACTAGTGCTGCCAGGTGTCCCGCATAAATCAGCCACACCAGTAGCTGAGAGGTTCTGCTCTCGAAGTTGCAGAATGTAGGTGCTGGTTTCGAACCCAATCGTGCCCGTCGGTCTAATCGTTCGAGGTTTTCTGTGGTTTTCTTCGAACCTTGTATATCCTATCGTAAATACGGGTTAGGTTCCCTTAAAAAGACCCTCACGGTGGGCACTTTCCCTACGGGCCCATATCCCTCGTGCAGATAATCGGCCGTCATGAACAACACCAACTCCCGCGTAAATGAAGGCTCCAAATGCCCTGGACACTACTAATTTCTTACAGTTTATTTCGCCATCTTTAATAACAGTTAATTCTGTCATTAGGTAAGGCGAATAAAATTACTTTAAAATACTGGTGTCCAGAGAATTTGGAGCCCCGATTTATGTGGGAATCCTGGCGACAGTAGCCCGGACTGAATTCTTTTCATAACAGTGAAGATAGTGATGGACGAAATGAATGATTTTACTATTCGAATGAATCATTCGGACATACGCAAAAGAATACCTCCCAACCCCCTTTTTTTAATTCAATTTCTACCATAAATTTTATATCGAGAAAAAGTTTTGTTATGTTAATTAGAATTAATTTAAGATACCTATAAAAATATTTAAACAAAAAATTGTTTTCTAACTTTCCGAACACTGTTTAAAAAAATTCCGAAGGTTGGCAACTATGATTTTGTTTCTTTTTTTTTTAACTGAATTTGTGATGGTATTTGATTAAAAATGTATACGAAGGTACGAAACTATGTTTTTGCGCATTGCCACATGATTCATTCGATGGTAATGTATTTAAGTCTGCCCATCAAAAAGTGAAGAACCAGAATAATACAGAACTTTCACTTTCAGTTCGAGCCCAAAGCTGGGGTTGATCACCGCCACCTGAGAACTAGGTCTGAGCGCTTAAACAAAAATGGCGGTTGTCGTAGACGGATTTATTTCAGCATTTGTACGGTCCTTGCATCTGAATACCAATATGTTTTTAAAGCTTTTTACCCGACTGAAAAGAAGGGTTATGTGTTTTATCTGTCTATGTGGATTTCTTTATACCCTCGAAACACCCCAACGGTTGGATGGATTTTAATGAATGAGGTCTCTATCGATTCGTCTTAACAGCCCAGTGGTGATGGTTATAGACTAGGTTTTGTTTTTATAAATTCAAAATGGCGAACGTAAAATACAAAATAGTGGTAGACACGAAAAAAAATTTACGCACCATATTGAGTGGCATATCATTGGATAGGTCTTTCAAAATGAAGACGATGTTTCATTGACTATTTTACAGTCAGAAGCTTCGTTAAAATATTATAATACCTAGAAGTTGTGTAGGTAGGATCTCTAGCTTTACTGCAACTCTAACCATCATAGACATCTATAGACCTAATCAAAACAGTGTTTATAGATAGGAACTAACAATTAAACACAACTTAATAGTTATCAATACAAGTAAATAAAAAAAATAGGTAAGTAATATAAACAAGTAATAATAATAAAAAAAAAATAAGTCAATTCCTACTTAGGTCAATAAGAGAATTTTTTTTCTCTCATTCTTCTTTTCTTTTCAGTGACGCTTAAAATGCCTTGATCAAGAAGAGGGCTCTCTCGGTCTTAAAATACCTTCATCAAGAAGAGGGCTATCTCGATTATTAAAAATTAATTAATTTAATTTAATTAATGAATTAATATTTGAAAAAAAAAATGTCATCCACTACAAGTTTTAAAAAATTTATTTGAGCTTGATTGGATAAATAATAAGTATTTTATTAACAATTGAAAATTTGAACAAGATATATATAGCGAAAGTGTGAGCTAATAGTAGGAATTGGAAATATAGCTTGATATTGATGAGAAATAATTAATTAGTTTTCTTTTTACGCAGTCGGGTTTTTTGATTTTTTAAATTTAATTGTTTATTGGCCTTACTTTTCAGATTAAGTGAGCGAAAACTTTTAGGAATTTTCAGGTGACAGTACAAACGTTTAAAATAATCCGCCTATGACATCCGCCATTTTTCTCTCAGCACTCAGATTTAGTTCTCAGGGGGCAGTGGGTTGAGCCTGTTTGATATCAGTTAACCCTCTCGCTGAGTATTTATTATTATTATTATTTTTTTTTAAATCAAAGTAGGTTAAAAAATTGCGCATTTTTTTATTACATATTTCAAATCTATATATTTTTTAGAGTTTAAATATGTAAACATTTTTTTTGTAAAAGAGTTTAGGACCTTAGATGGGATAGGATATTAGAATTCAGGTAAAATCAGGGTTCTCACTGGAGACTATTTTTATAGTCTAGCACCACTATTTTAAGAAAATCAATTTTGCATTATACTTCTCTTGAAGATGTCGTTAAAGTCTATATGGCAATTTTGTAATTAAAAAGTTGTCACAGTTGAATTTAAAATATAGTCACTAATGGAAAAAATTAATCCCCGAGGAAATCTCGGGCTGCGCAAATTTTGCTACTTTTACGTTGCCCGAGGAAATCTCGGGTTGCGCTGCGAGAGGGTTAACACATTGCAGATGGGCAATTTTTATCAAATCTGAATTTTAAAACAGTAGAAGCTCCTCCCGAAAGTCTTTTTTAAATTGGTATTCTAGATAGGTTTTTCAAGTTTAGGCATCGGTAATTATCTTTCATTGTACGAATTTAATATAAAATGTTGTATAATCTAAAAAAAATATGGACAACATGATATAAATACATTTTCTGTAAGGTAGAAGTCACGCCCTTAGTCAATGATGTTTTTTGAATGAACATGAAAATTCTCGTTTCCCGTCGTGTATGTATTAACCCCTTCGGGACGAGCGTATTTTACAGAACTTTTAATATTTTGTCAGCGGTTTTTTTAAACAGAAATTTTTGCTTCATTGAATCGAGAAAATTCTCGGAGTAAAAGGCAAAATTTACAATAAAAATTTACTGGTGAGAGTAATCACTGTTTCTGAGCACCTTACGCGGCAGGAACGTCCCCAAAGGGTTAAGAGGGCACTGCAGAACTTAACTGGCAATTATACACATATGCAATTCGCAGTCAAGCTCTAGCGACAGCGATTTCTTGAACAGAAATTAAAGACAGGATGAACGCTTAAGGGTAAACGGCATTTGATTAATAGCAATAAAATGTTTCTTTAATATTTCTGGTGGCTATTAAATAAAAGATAAGTTTTGCGGTTTGTAAAGAGCCATTTATTCGAAATTTCGTAAAAATGTAATGATATTTCGAAAAAAAGTTAAATTATTTTTCTACGACGAATTTATTGATGAAAAAATAACAAACGAATCAATATAAACAATAACGAACATAACAACAAAAAATCAGATTCCTCTCTTCTGCACTGGTATACCCAATATTCTGATATTATTTACAATTTATCCTAATTAATTGTCGGAAAACCAAAACGAAAAATAGCACTTTAAAATATTCAAATAACCTGTTTTTTCTTTTTCATTAGTTTAGGAATTTGCAACATTTCACTAATTTAAATTTGTTTAGAAATTTTTCTTCTTTTTTGAAGATTTTAAGAATTTGTAATTCTTCATTAATTTCAATTTACTTTTGTTTTTTTCTTTTTCTTTTTTAATATTTTCATAATTTCCCATGTTTCATTAATTTGAATTTGCTTTTTAGTGACACCTTTTGATTTCAGTAAATTATTTAAACAGGAATGATATAGATTAAAATGTTCAAGAAAACGTGTAAGAAAACTGTTTTATTGACAGATTTCATTAACGCAACGGAGTGCCAAAGATTGTTGACTACTTCATTTTTATTTAAAGGGTTTGTGCAAAAATATAGGTAAAATCTGCAGATTAGGCAGATTTTTAATTTTTACAAACAGATGTTGGTCTTCAAAATGAAAATAATCATAAAACATATATTAGAAAATTTTTGTATCAATAAAATCATATGACGAGGCAAACTTTAATGTATGTTTAGCATTTAGCAGAGGAGATGGGTTAAGGAATAAAAACATACATACAGAATTTACAAGATTTTTGTAGTTATGAAATCGGCAGATGAGGAATATTTTTTGTGTTTTCCGAGCGTCAGGTAGGGAAGATGGGTGTCGAAATTAAAATAATTATTAAACATACGTAAGATAATTAATTGCTGTATCAATAAAGCCTGCAGATCACGCAGATTTTTAAACTCTTGAAAAACAATTTTAGCAGGTCAGTTATATGGCTTGATAAAAGAAAAACAACCTCATAGATGTAATTTAAATAAAATATTCTTAGAAATGATTTTTTCCTAAGATGTTGTGTTTAAAAATCTTACATGTCTGACATACTTAAAAGCAGGGGTGTCAAACTGTGGCGCGCTTCATACCACTAAAATTTTGTAGTTATTGTTGTTCTAATCATCGAATCTCTGCCATTCAAAAAGATGACTATCTCTTTAACCCACTTTGTTACACCACTTTTTGTCCAATAATTAAATTTAATTTATCAATCAAGAAAATGTATTGAATACGGTAATTTTTCCCTTTTTTAGCGGTATCTAAATCAAGTGATGTAAGCATCTTTTGAGGATGCATATATGCATGGTCCCGAAGCGGATAAAAAATAAGTGGCATTGGGTGAGCCACATTTGGACAAGCCTTCTCTAAAGACTTTACAGCATAAAATTTTCTCACGCCGTCAAATTGACAGCACGATTTCATGAAAGAACGCTGTTTTACTTCCTCCAGTCAGTGGCGTAACCAGGATTTCGCTTCGGGGTGGGGGGGTCCAAATTTTTTCCTTCAGGTTATATATATATAGTAAAACCTGTCAAGATGAAATCGTAAATATTGCTGGAAAATTTCGTTTTACACAGGTTTTCGTGTTATTAGGTGTATTTGTATATTATTCTTTTCCGTAGCACGGAACATTTCTGTTTAAGACAGCATTCCGTTATAGGCAGGTTCCATTTTTACAAGTTTTGTGTATTTATATAAATATACCTATTTATGTCATATGAATAGAATAAAACTTGTCAAAATAGTAATTGTCTATAACAGAATCCCGTCTTTAACCCCTTAACCTACGATTTACTTTCAACAGCTCCACGGTTTGGCAAATCCTCAGTACCACTAAAATTTAATAGAGATTTTCGCCTTGTTTAATCATGGAATTTCGACGAACGAAACTATGTTGAATGCGAAACGAACAGTAGATCTTATTGAGGTTGTGTATCTTAGAAGCATAATTAATTACACTTCTTTCTATGGAAGCCTGTCTAAAATGGAGCTTTTTACCAGTCACTTTGAATCTTGTCTTGATTGTGTATGTATAATAGAAGTATTTCGAGTAACTTTAAGAATTTAGGTATATCCTTATTTAATTTCTTAATTAAAAAAAGCATGGATAAAAAATGTAAGGCCTCTATAACTGCAACTAATAATACATTGAAGTTACATTAATATTTACCAATGAAAAAGATTCACTATGACGTAAAAAGCTGAGAGCATACAAAGGAGTTAAATTTTATTAACCCATTCGCTGTCATCCACGAGTATACTCGTGGCTTTAATTTATTAATTACGTTGTCACCATTATTTTAGAATTGAAAAAATTGCCTCATTTATTGGCAGAAATTCCGCTGTATTAGTAAAGCGAAATTTACCTTTCAGAATTTGTGATAGCAAACAACTTTTAATAAAAAATTTGAAAATTTTTACTTTGTAGTTTTGGCAGCGAATGGATTAAATCAAGTTTCATATTGCATAACATTTGCCTACAATAAAGTTAGGATTAAGTGGTTAAGTTTAAAACAGCAATTTCCATGTTTAATTTCTTGCCATTGAATTAAGAACTTGTGCTGTAATAGATATTGGATAAAGATTTCACATAAGTGTCAATCGCATGAGCCATTCATGCGATCTGCCGCACTCCCCATGGGCGTTTTTGAGGTAACCAAGATAGCATGAACATTAGCAGCAATTTTATTTTTCCTGAGATTGAATTGAGAAATTCGCAGCAAATCTCCCGCAAGGTATACCATCGCCCACTTGCATGAGCAGTTTGTTGTGAAACTGATGCAAGACTGTCTTTAATTCACGAAAGTGACGAAAGCAAAAAATCCCTCTGTTGAGAGCAATCAGCACATACACAGAAATTGCAGAAATTTTATTCTTTAGGCACCGCTTTTTCTAAGCGCTATACTTGTTAAATACCAAAATATGCTCGCAATGAACAGTACAAATATTTCCTAAACTTGTTTGTGGTGATAAAACCGATGCATGCACCTTCTGACGGCACTTTCGCATCAATAGACTTGATCAGGCCTATGGACCCCTTCGAAGGGGTTAAACTTATACTGTGACATGGAAAGATTATTACTTTGCAGTAAGTCTGCAGTATTTTTGATTACTTGTTTGCCGTTAGTTTGCAATAAATTTGATACAGTATGGATTTAACTTGCACGACAAGTTAGCAGCAAATTCAAAGTGTGGTGACTTCGGCGTTTGCGTTATCTTGCTGCAGTCTTGTTATGAACTTTCAGTCTTTTTATACTGAGCTTACTGCAACTTTGCAGGTTTTCAAAGAAAAACTGTTGCAAATTTTCTGCAAACTTAAAAATGCTATGTGGGAAGATTTTAACTTTAAGAAAAAGATCTTGCATTTTCAGCTACAGAAACTAGTAATGTAAGAAGCACACACATCAAATATAGTTCATGCTGGAAAAAGCAGTTTTGTTACAATTGTCTTATTCAGCCATAATTCTTTTGCGTTTCCATGTTTCATGTCTCGCCACTTTTGATACCATATTCTATCTTATAGTTGCTTCCGATATCTGGTCGTCTTTAAGGAAGTTATTTTTGTAATAAGTTTATTTGTGATGGATTAGCACTACTTTGGAAGTATTAGAATGTGTAAAAAATGGTTCATGGTGGTTTCTGTTTTTTACTTCCCAGCCAATTTATTTTAGATGGTTCAAAATAGTTTTAGAACATTCTCCAAATTCAGCAGTAAGATTCGGACGGGTCGGATTTATGCAGCTCTAGAAGGGATACTTAGGAGTTTCGTGGAAGGGGGTAGCGCCCTTCTAGACCATTAATAATCATAAAATTCCGAATCTTCCGATTGCACCCTTAAACAATATGACAGGAGAGTCAAGAATCTCATCTCTGTATATTTCAGCATTCACAGTTGCACTGTTAAAAATGGGTTGGTCACTGCGGCCATTCAAAATTCTTCCATTTCAAAATTCAAATCTGCGGCCATTCTATACCACGATTCCACGACCTTTGTATCGATGCCTTTCACGGATGTTTGCAGCCTTATTGCGTGTGATTTTCTCCCTCCATATGGTAACACGTCTGTAGTAACTCTCTCAACAAAATCGGGATTCATCGGTAAAGAGAACTTGGCCGTTGTACTCCAATGACGATGATCTCTGCACCACTTTAACAGGGCGCATTTCGCTACCGGAGTTAGTGGAACACAAATCATAGGTTTTCTTGCATGCAGCCTGTCACTCACAGTAAACCAGGATAGTCGAGTTTTTCCTGCTGCAGCAAACTCCCTGTAATCTGAACTGACGTCAATTGCCTATTTCTTTTAGCAATCGTTGCCAAATTACAGTTCTGAGAGCCAATTGTGGTGCGTTTTCTACCTTTCCCTGGTTGTCTGTGGACATTATACCAGTGTCTTTAAACCGTTTGCAGATTCTTGACATAACGTTTCGGCTATTTATAAGTCTTTACAGACCCCTAAGAGTGTATGTCCTGCTTCCATTCTCCCTATCGCACGCAATTTCTCAAAATCGATCAAATGGGTTCTGGACGACATATTCCACCTATTAGAGGCAAAGTTTTACCTAATTACACGTACAATTCATAAAAGTAGGCTTCAAATTACCCACGTGCGCTCCTTTTCACACGTGAAACGAAAGAACGGGCTGAGGCTGAAAAATTTGCATATCTGTAGCGAATGTTAATCCCATTGGACTACCTGATAACGTTGACAGTGTGTTACCTTTCTGGAAGTTCCCTAAATAGAATTAACATAAAACATCTTTTTATGGTTGTTCCTTTAATTTTTCTCGCCTGTGTATTTTGAAAGTGGTAACAAATAACCAATCCAAAAATAAAGTTACTTTTATTAATTGCAGGCAGCAGATTTAAAGTAATTGTTAATATTGTCCGTTATAATGTGAACAAAGATAAGGGCACGAAACTCAACCAATGTACCGTTATTGCGGTCGTATAAATTCGTTCTTTCCCGTAAGTGTCGACAACAGAACCCTATCGAAGTCCAAGATAAAGAAGTTTTACGTTTAATCTAGTTACACAAAATTTGTGTAAACGGAATAGCAGGTATACTTGTATAGTTATGCTTCCGTCTCGGGACATTAAAATGATTTTTTTTATGAGAGGAGTGTTTTCAAAAAACATGCCAAAAAGAATTCACAATTGGAACAAGTTTCATTTCAGATAAAGGTTTCAAACGTTAGCAAGCACAAATATATAGTGTTGTTTTCGTCGAACCGTGAATTGTTCTCATTTGAGATAGGTCATCTTCACAGATTTTCCTGTAATAGATTTATGCTCGTCAGAGGTATTATAGCAGCGGTTTCCAACCTGCGGTAACGTACCCCTGGGGGTACGTGGCGTGTCTACTGGGGTATGTGAAAATAATATAGGTAATGGCGGAAGTCACAAAAATGTTAGGAATATCAATGCAATTTGCATCGATTTATTATATGGTTATGATAAGAAGATTAGTAACGTAAAAAAGCATGTTTACATTATCTCCTTGAGTGGAAGGGGGGAAGGGGGATGTGTTTATGAGAAATGGGGCTGCTCCGAAATGAAAAACCTAAGAAAGGAATACGTGAAAGAAAAAAGTTTGGGAAGTGAGTACGTTTTAGCAGTTTTAAGGGATACTGTGAAAACGGAAAGTGTTTATAACAGAAAAAGTTCATAGCCCTGAAAAAACACATACCTTTGATTAATACCTTCTAAGACGAACACCTCTCTAAAGCGGAAGTTTCTATAAATCCTTTGTGATTCTGTCTTAGCAGTTTTTACTGTTGTATTTGTATCCATGATTCAGTGAACAAGGTCTGCTTTCGGGGAGGAGAGGGTCCGGATGATTTTGGAGGTGGGCTAGTGTTATATAGTTCACTTAACCCCTTGGGGACGAGCGACACGTATACGTGCCGGAAATAGGCCTAAGGATCACCGTTTATCCTCACCAGTAAAATTTTACAGTAAAATTTGCCTTATTTAATCCGAGCATTTTCCCGATTTGAATAGGCGCAAACTTCTGTTTTTTAAAACCGGTAGCAAAGTAATAAACATTTCGTAAAAGGCTCCCGTCGCGAAGGGGTTAATGCAAGTTTTGTGATCTATGGTTACACTCTGTTGAATGATTATAGATGTTGGGGATGGTGTGTTGCATGTTTTTTCATTGTAAGTTAAGTTAAAAGACGTACGGCTACATTCTGTAAAATGATTATGGGACTGGGATGGTGTTGTATAGTTTAATTTAATTACTTACATTATTTATTAAAATAAATTATTTATAAAATATGAAAGTACAGTTATTGGTCATTGGTTTAATTTATATCGAATCAATCGTTTTTTATAGTAACAAATTGTAAATACTGTTGGGCTATATTATAGAAATATCCATTGAAAGTTAGTTCTTACATTTAAATTCTTATATATCAGTATTATTTAATTAAGAGAGCATAAACTTTATTCTCTTTTATTTTAATTGTTTGAATATTATAAGGAACGTAAAATTATACATATAACTTTATGCCTTTAAATATTTATTTTTGACGTATTATGAGAGGAATTATATATATATATATATATATAGATATACGAGAACATGAGTTTCAAAACTCGCTTTATACAAATCTTTTAAAAAAATTGTGTTTTCTCTATCAATGTATCCTATTGGTAAACCTGCACCAAAAATACACTACGATCTGCAAAAGAAAACCTAGTTTTATCCTGTATTTCTGGCAGGCATTGTAAAATCTTGGCTTACAATGAAAACCAAAGGACGGAATTAGAGTTTTTTCGCGATTTACCAAAATATGATTTTCTGGATAAGGCGAGTTTTGAAACTCACGTCTACATTAATCTATATAAATCAACCATCTGCTATCTTAATTCTAGAGATTTTTGCCAGGTTTTGTTAAAAAAAATTGTTAGATGTCTTTTGATTTTCAAAGGCATTACATATATGTATACAGGGTGTCCGAAAAGTCTGGAAACGGTCGAATATCTCGAAAAATACAAAGCAGATTGAAAAACGAAAACATACGTGTTAAATATTTTTTTTAAAAGCTACTCATTGATACCAAATTTGATCCCCGCAACCGACCCCCCGGGGATCAGAGGGGGTCGAACTTTGAAATCATCAACGATAACCCCCATTTTTTGTTGCAGATTCGGATTCTACGGACAAAAATACGTAACTTTTGTACTTAACATTTTTTTTTCAAATCCTCGTTGATCACGGTGTAATCGAGCAAATAAAACAGATACATATTTTGGTTTTCCCAACCAGGTTTTGACATCTCATAATCTGATTGGCCAGAAATTTTAACGTCAAAGTTGTCGTCTTTTGCGGAAATAGTGTTTCTCAAAAACCATCTGTGGACATTGTTTTCATGGCGCTTTATATGCTTTTTCTATAAAAATTAATAGAAATATATTAAATTAGTTTTCTATTTGCATGTTTTTTTTTTATCAAGTCAATCATTTTTAAATAATAAACTGCGTATTTTGATATTTTAACAAGCAAATAAGCACCTCCCCTCCCGAACAGGAAAATGATAGTATTCATTATTTGGGGGCGGAGTGTGTTGATATTCTGTGTTACGAAGTTTTCTGCTGTCAAAAAAATCTCTTAATTCGGGGTCTTATTGGAGTGTATAAGTTTTGTTAAATTATTACTATAGAATAACATAAAGGAGGAAAAAAACAAACAAACATATAAAATATTTTTGTGCTGGCTGATCAAAGCATGGGAAATACCGTAAATTTCAGGTGGAGGAGGGTGGTATTATAGGTTTTGATGATTGGTTAGTTACTGCAACTACTGACTAGCAAGTAGGGCAGAAAACATTCAAAAATTCTAATAAATGTAATACTTTTTTGTAAATTAATATATTTTTCCATTTTAACATTTTTTTTTCCTAATTTTAAATTTATTATTGGGTTGTTCGGGAAATCGTGTCCGTTTAGGAAAATCAATTCGCACCGGAAAATTCTGTCCGGTGATTATTAAACATTAGATATAGGAATGAAAGTCTAGTTATTAAATGATAGAATTTACCGGTACGAATTGATTTTTACAAACGGACACGACTTTCCGAACGACCCAATAATTTTAAACAATTGAAAATTTTTGATCTTTTAAACTTTTGAATTTAAAATATAATTTAACTCTTTAAGCACTGTTGATTATTTCCTGGGGCAGAAGACGTTTTAATTTTCATGGCGGAAGGATAATGTAGAAAAGTGTTTAATTATTTATTAATTACTACAATAATATAACAAATGTGAAAAAATATATAAACAAAAACGTTATTTGCAGAACAAATTTAAAACAAATCAGTTTTTTCCTACATTTTTTAAGCCCGAGAAGGGGCATTTACTCATATATTTCATTCAGTTACTTCGATGTTTAATGTTAAAATTTTGTAACAAATAAGTTAGGGCTTTTGCGGACAGTGTCCTTTAAAAAGGACTCATCATTTTTATTTTACTGGCACCCAGAATATTTAATTAAAATTTTTCATTTATAACGTACTTGAAAATAATAAAGTTTGTATTTTCGCGTTGGAGTTTTATTGTGAGGAGGTCACGTAGACGCAAATCTCTGATACTTTCGATTTTTTGCGGGATGCGGCGCGACGGAGGAGTAAAGTTCTTGTTAGAATAGGTTTTTTTCGTGGTGTTGTTGTTCTACAAATAGTGTAGCGGTGATTTTTGATTTAAAATGGCGTCTGTGGAAAGTACCCAGATAATAAGTGATATTATACAAAGTACATAGCTGCCAACCTTTCTCTAATCTTCCGTAATATCTGGATTAATTTGACCCAGGTTAACCACTTTCGAACCAGAAAATTTATTTCATGAATCTTTATTTACTTAATTCAAGGTTTTTTACGCGGAATATATATAATTTTATTTCATAAAAAAATTCTGGTTCGAAACGTATTAAACCAGGGTCAAATTAACGCACGTATTGTGGAAGATTAGTTTGAGGTTGGCACCTATGAAAGTATAGTGGATCATACTGCTGAACCGAACTTTGCTAAGGAATTTCAAGATCTTAGTTCCCAGTATGAAGAAAAAGTTACTCAGTGTATGCTTGAATTCTTCGCCTATCTTGATGACTACATCCACTCAACCAGGAGTAGAATGGATTATGCAACATCGTCTTCTGATCATCAGGAGGTGAGTGTTGTTTGCCAAGAGGCTTTTTCTTTAATTAGGGAGCCTATCTCATACAATAACTTACTTAATTCAACTTATTTTGGTATTTTTTGTTTTACAAAGTATAGATAGATTTTCGGCAAATAAAATTTTATCAGGATTTAGTCTTAACGACTTTACTCTACCAAGAAAAAAGGTACGAAACGTACCCTAGACGAGGGAAACTCACAACTCCCCTTACAAAACAAATATTCTAACCTAGCTAAGGATACCCAAATGGATGAAAATGATCCGGTGACCACTGATGTTGCCGATAACGCGTCGGGAAGTTCCAAAAGTAGGATAAATCGGTTCTATATAGAATTGGAAGGTAATTGGACTATTTTGGCTAAAGAAATAGCTGATATAAATCAAGAAAAACCTAACATCGCACTTAAGGGTGAGCGCCTGATGGTGCTTTGTAAAAATGATAGTGATTTCCGGAAAACCCATAGTTTTCTCGACCAACACGCCAAAAAATATACAACCCTTCACCCAAAGGACCAGCGTCCAAAGAAAATTTGTATTAGAGGATTACCATGTTATACTGAAAATAGTGTTATAGTTGATAGTCTTAAAGAATGCGGATATACTGTTACTAGGGCTGCCATGCTCAAGAACAGAAAAACGGGCAATCCTATGCCATTATATATAGTTAATGTACTCCCAACTAAAAACTTTGAGGCAATTTATAAGATTAAGGAAATCTCGTATATATTAGTTACTATTGAGGCCTTTAGGAGCCATAATCAGATAAAATAATGCTACCGCTGCCAGGGCTATGGTCACGCCAGCGAGGTCTGTGGGTTTACTGAGAAATGCTGCAAGTGCGTCGAACATCTTACCCCTAACTGTACTCATAAAGGACACATTACGCTTAAGTGTGCGAACTGCGGGCTGGCACACCCAGCCACGTACCGCGGTTGCATTCAAAACCCTCATAGAAGGGAAAATAACAATCAGAACAGTAAAAATAAAGGCAACTCAGCTAGATATACTGGTAGTAAGGTTTCTCAGCAGGCCCAACAACTGGCAGAAGTCCTCAAAGATTTCAATTATACTAACTCGGAATCAAATGATTCTGCTTCTAATAATGTTGAATCCCCAGTTGAGGTTGCTTCTTCTTCACAATCTCCTGAAAATACTAACTCTGCTAATTCTGAAAAAACTAATAATACTCCATCCCAGTCACCAAAATTCCTCCCAGCTACAGTAATGATATACAGGAAATATTTAGTACTTTCCAAGACATAAAAGAGATTTTGGAAATATCCAAACTCATTAAATGTATAAAAAATATTTCTACTCTAGCAAAAAAATATAACAATCCCATGGAAAAAGTTATTGTTTTTATTCAAGAGTTCGACAAATTAACTAATGATTTCTCCTCCCCAACTATGTCTAGTCTTCATCTTAAATCTCTTATTGTGTTATCCAGGAATTGTTCTACCTTAAATAACAAAATTGGCGAGTTCCATATTTTTGTATCTAACCACCCTAATATTGATATAATTCTTCTTCAAGAAGTGCACAAACCTAATAAAAGTATCAAAATTTCTGGTTTTAAGCTGTACCATACCCCCCGTCCTGGATCCGTTCAGAGTGGAACTGCCATATACATCAAACACCACATACCACACTATCCTACCCAACAATCTACATACACAGGTCTTGACTATACGGGAACTGTTGTACAATTGCCACGAGTTAATATTAATTTTGTTTCTTTATATGCTAGACACTCACCTTTATTCCCAGTCAATGATCTAACACAGCTTTTTTCACAAAATACGCACTGTTTCATCGCAGGTGATTATAATGCGCACAACCGGCGATGGAACTGTCATTCAACCACCGTCGTGGCAGTGCACTACACAACCTAATCACTCACCTAGGACTTAGTTTACATGCACCCAGCACCCCTACACGTAATGGGCTTGGTAGAGGTCGCCCCTCCATTATTGACTTTGCAATTTCAAAAAATTTGGTTTTTCCTATTAGTTCTACAGTTTTTAATGACTTAAGTTCTGATCACCTTCCTGTTGTTTTCAAAATTGATTGTGTTGATCCTCTCCCCCCCCCCCGCCCCCTTCTGTGGCTGTGGACTGGAGTAAATTTAAAACTATTCTTTCCAATTCTGACCTAACTTTCCCTAATATTACTAACACTGATGATATTGACAAGGCTGTTGATAACTTTCAAAATATTATTATTAATGCTCAAAAACAAGCTATTTACCAATATACTAAAAATAATAACTCCTTTACTATGCCTAACTATATCCATGATGTTTGTAAGCAACGTCATGACATCCGACGGCTGTTTCAAAATACCAGAGATCCTACTGTAAAGCCCATGATTAATCGGCTTAATAATAAGATTAAAAACCTCATTTCTAAGGAAAAACAAAAAAGCTGGAGCAATTTTCTTAACTCCCTCTCCCCTCAAGATAACTCTCTTTGGAAAATAAAGAAAAAACTTAATAATAATTATTCTGCAATCCCCCCCTTAACTGTCTTTAATACCACGGCATATACGGACAATGACAAGGCGGAAATCCTCGCCAGGTCCTATGCTGAGCAATTTTCCCCTGACCCTTATCTTGCCAGCCCTATTCATTATTTTGAAGTCAATGAAACTGTTCAAAATTTTTTAGCTAACCCTCCCACGGACCCACTCCCGGAAATTCAACCAATTGTTATTTCTAATATTATCAAAAATCTTAAAAATAGAAAAGCCCCTGGATACGATAACATAACTAATTATGCTCTTAAAAATCTTCCTTGCAACTGTATTATTTATCTAACTAAACTTACTAATGCTATTCTTTAGTTCTACTACTTCCCTAAAGCTTGGAAGACTTCTATTATTGCACCTATTCCTAAACCTCAGTGTAATCTTCAAGATCCGACTAACTATCATCCCATCTCTCTTCTACCCTCCATCAGCTAAGTTGTTGAGCGAGTCATCAGGTCCCAGTTACATGACATTTTAGACGCACAAAACATTCTCTTTCCTGAGCAATTTGGCTTCAGAGCTAAACATTCCACATTGCATCAACTCCTTCGTGTTGTAGAGTTCTTGAGTGAGAAACTAAACACGAACACACCAGCTGCGGCTGTTTTTCTCGATATCGCTAAGGCATTTGATAAGGTTTGGCATATTGGCCTTATATACAAACTAATTAAGCTTGGAATTAATCCTAGACTTATCTTTCTCATACATTCTTACCTTACAGACCTCACCTTTTGCGTCCGCCTTAACAATATACTTTCCACATTATACCTTATTCTCTCTGGTATTTTACAAAGGTCGGTCCTCGGCCCTACTTATTTAACATTTTTTTCAACGATATCTCAAGAACACTGAGGACTTATCTTGCCCTGTACGCGGACGACACGGCAATGTACGCCTCTGCACAACACCCATTCACATTATACAAAATTCTCCAAAAACACATAGATAAATGTCTTAACTGGTGTACCCTGTGGCGTGTTAAGCTCAACGAGCGGAAAACAGCTGCTGTCTATTTCTCTAGAAAACTAACATTTCCCAATCGCATTACTATCAATAACACTACTATTCCTTGGACTAATGACACCAAGAATCTGGGGGTTACCCTTGATAGAAGACTTACCTGGAAAAAGCATTTTATTAATATTCGAGGCAAAGTTGCTGGTATCTCCCAGGTCCTCTCTCCTCTTCTCAAAAGCAATACTCTTTCTATTCATAATAAACTAATCTTGTATAATGCATGTATTAGATCAATCTTAACTTATGCTTGTCCAATCTGGGGATTCGCGTGTAAAACCAGTATGGAGTATCTTTACGGTGCTCAAAACAAAAACTTACGCTATATCCGTAATGGTCATCATTTTCTTCGTAACACCACTCTCCGCCGGGATTTGAAAACTACTTCCTTAAAAAAGCGCATTAATAAACTTGCTAAAAGTTTTTATAAATCTGTATACAACCTCCCTAACCAAATTATAGCGGAACTACCCGACTACGAGGTATCCGACACCACTAACAGAAAACGCCCTAAATACTCGCTTTTGCTTAACGATGAAGACTGATTTTCCCCCACCTTCTGCTCTACTTAACCTTGCTGTTTGTTCTGTCCTGTCTATAGTATATAAAAAAAATTGGTTTTTCTGCTAGTTTCCTTAGCATTATATATTTTTAACTAATGTATGGTCTCTGAAAAGAGTCTTTTTTTATGGGGCACTCCATAGTGGCTTTTTCGTCTTTTCCTTCTTTTTTTGGAACTAATGGAATTTTTTTTTCTTTTTTAATTAAATTTTTTCTTATCTTTATTTTTTTTCTTTTTATATATGTTATACTAGTACTTATGTACTTTGTCATTTTTTGTTATTCTTTTCTTTTTCTTAAAAGTAAATTGAATTTTGTGGCTACCAGCCACGTCGAAACATAATTTTTTTTAAGGCTCCCTAATGCCCTTGCAACACAATCACCTATCCACTGGATGTAAAGTTGAAACGCAACTAGGTAATCCATACAGCTGCTCACATTGTTCCATTGTTCTGAAAGTTTGTATTTTCCAATAAACTCGTTTATAAATTCTGATATCAGTCTATCATTTCATCAGTTTATAAACAGAATTACTCCGCGCCGGTAAGGGTTAAACCATATGAACATTAAAAAATAAAAACAAAATGTAAACACTATGATAATTTAAATAGTCAAAAAATCCCTAACATTTTCCTTCAAATTAAATCGAAATAAATCTGAGACTTTTAAAAATGTTTTTTTTTTTTTTTTTTTTGTATTTTACATGGGCCTTATAATTTTTTACACACTCATCATAAGCATAATACAAAATCTGCAATACAAATATTTGCAACTTGAAAAGGAAAAAAGTTTAAAATTTATTTAGATTTCTTTTTAACGGAACCTAAGTTTTTAATGGGTTTTATGTATCATATTGTTTGATTTTTTTAACACGTGCACGCCGGCGCGGTGGGTCACACTCGACTGTTTCAGAGTTGTCAACTCTCCGGCTTTCTGTACACCACTATTATTTTAGAGAAAATGTTGTTCCTTTAAAATGCCCAATTGTTCTAATTAAATAAAACAACATTTTCTGTGTTAAAATACTGGTATCAGAAAGGCCGGAGACTTACCTGCTCTGGCACAGTCAAGTGTGACCCACCGCGCCCGCGTGAACGTGTTAAATTGTTCAATTGGTTTAATTTATTTGTTATAAAAATTTAAGAACATAGAACTAACTGAATGAAATATATTAATAAATGTCCCTTCTAGAGCTTAAAAAATGAAGAAAATAAACTGATCTGTTTTTAATTTGTTCTACCAATTATACTTTAGATTATATTTTTTGTAACATAAGTTATTTTATTGTAATAATAAACAAACAATTGTCTTCATTATCCTTCTGTTATGAAAATTAACGCGTCGTCTACTCCAGCAAATAATCATTACACTTTAACACTTTCGAGACCGCATCACGTATACAAATTTTATTTGGAATACACCGTGTTTTTTTAACTGTCCTCTTTACTTTTGAAATACCAAAAAATCCTTTAATTTAAAAATTAAATAATATTATTCATTTATTAATGGTGCCCAAAACAAATTCAACATGCACATTTTGACGATGAATATGTGTGCCTAAAAAATCCCGACAGAGTTAAAGTGCTAAATTATTTTTTAAATTAAAAATTTTCAAATATCAAAATTTTTCTATTGTTTAAATTTATGAAAAAAAAAATGTTAAATTGAAAAAATATTTTAATTTACAAAAATTTATTACATTTATTAGAATTATGGAAAATATTTTTGCCTTTTTTGTTATTTTCTGGTTGCAGTAACTAATCAATGATCTAAATCTCCAATCCGACCACCACCTGGATTTCACACTACTCCCCCATTCTTTGCTCCGCCCGCGCACACAAAAAAAATTATATGTACTTCTTTTTATTTTGTCCTATATGTTACTCTATAGTAGGGGTGCACAACCTTTTTAAGAGAAGGGCCACTTACAAAAATGTTTGGGTTGTCGAAGGCCACATCAGTAACAGAGAGAAAATTCTATATCGGGGAGGTAGGGGGGGGGGTAATAAGTCTTTTTTCTTGATGAATAATTATTTTTTGTCTATAATAAACATAAACGGAAATAAATAATTGTATGAAGGAATGCACGCATCTGTATGAATAACCATTCATCACTTTATGAAGATTAACGGTTTGTTCTTGACAAATGATAACTTGAAGAAAAAAAATTACAGAAAATTTCTAAGTAATTGAATGTTATTGAAAATTATATAAAAAAAATATTGAAGAATAACTTTAATATTTTTTTGATTGATTGATTTTTTTGATTGATTTTGATTGATATATTGACTTCATTTAAAATAAAAGGAAACTTATTTTTGAAATGACAAGGCGTGATGGACTAATTATGCTATTTTTTCTGCGGACTATTATCAAAACTCGTTTTTTTTTTCTTTCGTCAATAAAGTGCGACTGATTGACGAAATTCGCGATTTTTTATCAACAACCGATTGACAGATTTCGCGGCAATTTTCCATTTCCGATTCGCATAATTTGCAGTCTTTTCAAACAACCAATCTGCGATACCTGCGATAAATTGATACAATTCGCGATTTTTTTCAGCGATAAATTTTCAAATTTCGCGATTTTTTATCCACAATGGATCAACGAAAATTGCGATTTTTTCCGCCCCCGATCGAATTATTTCGCGACTTTTTTGTTCTGCGAGCAACCTTGGAAATTCGCGAGTTTTTCCCCAAGAAAGATTGATTTCATGAGTGATTGGCGAATTTTGCGATATTTTGCGTGACAGATAGACAATATTTATAATTTTTTCCAATGACCAATCGACGAAACGTGGTTTTTTTCCTGGTATACATTGATGTAATTTGCGATTTTTTTCGCGCTATAAAATGGCGAAAATCGCGATTTCTTTTACGTGCACAATCGATGAATTTTGCGATTTTTTCCTGCGACCAATGGATTTCTATTTCATGATATTTTTTGGGACCGACACACAAATTTTGTAATTTTTTCCATGAGCTATTCACGAAGTTCGCGAATTTTTGGGAAAATTCACGATTTTTTTTCACGAGCGATTGACAAATTTCGCAATATTTTTGCGACCAATTGACAGAATTTGTAATTTTTTCTATCAATTGTGAAAATTCGTGATTTTTTTCCGCGACAGATTGACAAAATCGCGATTTTTCCCCATTCGATCAACGAAATTTGCAATTTTTGTACCTCATTGACAAAATTCGCTATTTTACTGTGCCCTATTAACAAAATTCGTAACTGTTAACTGACTCTGATGAAATTTGTAATTTTTCCCGCAATAAGCTAGCGAAACTCGCGCTTTTTCCGTAGACGGTCAAGAAAGTTTACAATTTTTCCACAGCTCCTCGACAAAATTCGCGATTTTTCCGCGTCCGATCAAGGACATTCGCTATTCTTAACTGACTCTGAAGAAATTTGTAATTTTTACGCGACAAATTGATGAAATTCGACATTTTTTTCTCGATAAACTGACGAAGCTCACGATTTTTCCGCAGCCGGTCAACAAAATTTGCAATTTTTCCGTACCTCATCGACAAAATTCGCGATTTTTATGTGCCCGATTAAAGAAATTTTAGACTTTTCCGCGCCGAGTCGATAAAATTCGCGATTTTTCCTCTCGCGATCAACAGAATTCGAAAATTTTCCGCCCCCGATAAACGAAATTTGCGATTCTTAACTGACTCTGACGAAATTTGTAATTTTTTCCGCGGCAAATTGACAAAATTCCGCTTTTTTCTCACGATCAACTAACAAAACTCTCAATTTTTCAGCAACCGATCAAGGATTACATAATCAACAAAATTCGAGATTTTGGATGCGTCCGATCAACGAAATTCACGATTTTTAACTGACTCTGACGAAATTTGCAATTTTTTCAGCGGCAAATTGTCGAAATTCGCGATATTTTCTCGCGATAAACTGACAAAACTCGAGATTTTTCCCCAGTTGATCAACTAAATTTGAGATTTTTTATCGACTCATCGATAAATTTCGCGATTTTTCCAAACTCGATCAACGAAATTTGCGATTCTTAATTGGCTCTGATGAAATTTGTAATTTCTTCCCGGAGCAAATTGACAAAATTCGCGATTTTTCCTGCGACATATGGACAAAAAATTAAAATTTTTCCAGTTATAAATTGACGAAATTGTGTAAAAAAACCCGAAGAAATTATATAAATTGTGATCGCGAGCCACAAGTTAACCCATGGCGGGCCACTTTTGGCCCGCGGGCCACAGTTTGTGCATCCCTACTCTATAGTAATAGTAAAAAAAATCCCATACACCCACCTCCTGACTACAATTTAGAGTATTAAAAAAAAAAAAAAAACAGCAGGAGCCATCTAAATGCCGAATATCCACGCCTACCTGTACCAAATAACGAAGATTATATTTTTTTCTGTTCGGAAGAAGAAGAGGGGAGGGGGGCATGCTTACACATCAAAATATGAAAAAAAACCGCAGGTTAATTGATTAGAATGGACTGAATGGATAAAATAAAAACACAAATAGAAATCTAATTCAATATATTTCTATTAATTTGCATGGCAAAAGCATATAAAGCACTTTTGCCATCGAAACAACCTCCACTGATAGTTTTCGACAAACACAATTCCAGCTAAGCGACCCACTTTGGCAACGAAAGCTTTGGCCCATCACATTTCGTGATTGCGAAACATGGTTGAGAAAACAAAATATGTATCTGACACATTTTGCTGGATTACACCGTCATCTACAAAGATTCGAAAATAAATGTTAAAAGCAAAAGTTGCGCAATTTCCCCCGTAGAATCCGAATCTGTAAAAAAAAATGGGAATTATCATTTACAATTTCAAAGTTGAACGCCTCTGACACCGAGGTGATCGGGGTGGGGTGTCAACTTTGGTATCACGGAATAGCTTTTAAAAAAAATATTTAACACGTATTTTTTTTGTTTTTTAATCTGATATGAATTTCTTGAGTTATTCGACCGTTTCCAAACTTTTCGGACACCCTGTATTTTGTCACATTTGATATTTTATTGTATTATTTATAAATAATTAAACAATTTTCTACATCATCCTTCCCCTATGAAAATTAAAGCGTCGTCTTCCCCAGAATTAATCAAGAGAGCTTAAAGGGTTTAATTATTTTTTAAATGAAAAAGTTTAAAAGATCAAAAATTTTCAATTGTTTAAAATTATGAAAAAAATGTTAAATTGAAATATATTTTAAATTGCAATAAATTATTACGTTTATAAGAATTATTGAAGAAGTGTTTGCCCGACTTGATATTTTGGAGTTACAGTTACTAATCAATCATCAAAATATTTAACTCCACCCCCACTGAAATTTACACTACTACCCCATCCTTTGCTCAGACAGCATAACAAGTTTTTATATCTTTTTTTTTTAAATATTTTGTCCTATATTTTGTTCTATAGTAATAATTTTAAAAATCTGTACACCAGCATCAGCCTCCTGAATTAGATAATATTTAAATAAAAACAGCAGAAGCCATCAACAGTGGTGGAAAATTGGCGCAGAGGCGGAGCCTATTGACACCACTAAATTTTTATGGTATTATTTTGTTTAATAAAATCTCAGAAATTTGATCAATAGATAAGAGGCAAAATACTACTATAATTTAGTGGTGTCAATAGGCTCCACCTCTGCGCCAATTTTCCACCACTGGATCATCAAAACGCAGAATATCTGCACACTCCGCCCCCAAATAATGAAGATTATACTTTTTCTGTCCGGGAGGGAAGGTGTATATTTACATGTTAAAAAAAATCAAAATACGCTGGTTATTATTTTGAAATGATTGACTGGATAAAAAAATATGCAAATACAGTACTAATTTAATATATTTTTATTATTTTTTATGGAAAAAGCATATAAAGCGTCATCGAAACAACAACCACTGATGGTTTTCGAGAAACACTATTCCCGCAAAGGACGGCTAATTTGACGATGAAAGTTCTGTCCAATCAGATTTCGAGATGTCAAAACCTGGTTGGGAAAACCAAAATATGTATCTGTTTTATTTGCTCGATTGCACCGTGATCAACGAATATTAGAAAAAAATGTTAAATACAAAAGTTACGTATTTTTGTCCGTAGAATCCGAATCTGCAATACAAAATGGGGGCTATCATTCAAGATTTCAAAGTTAGACCCCCTCTGACCCCCGGGGGGTCGGTTGCGAGGGTCAAATTTGATATCACTGAGTAGCTTTTTAAAAAATATTTAACATGTAAATTTTCGTTTTTCAATCTGCTTTGTATTTCTCGAGTTATTTGACCGTTTCCAGACTTTTCGGACACCCTGTATATATTCTGTCCCACTTCTCCAGAAGAGCACTTTCCGGTTCTTGGAGAGTTTGTGGTGGTAGTAAGCGGCCAATAACTCGTCTGCCTAGCATGTCCCAAAAGTGACATATTCGGATCATGTCCGGAGAACACGCTGGCCATTCCAGAGGTATGATTCCTTCCAAGAAAAGAAAATCATCCACCATGTGAGCACGATGTGGCCTGCAATTGTCGTCAATTAACATGAAGTAATCTCCAATTGCTGTAGTGTAAGGGACTACAATAGGACTGAGAATCTTCCCGCTGTATTGCTGGTTAGTCAGATTTCCATTTCGAACCATTGTATGTATGTATGTATTTAAAAATATATATTGCCCTCGAGAGGTGACTCTCACTCACCACTAGTGTTGCCAGGTGTCTCTTGTAAAATAGAGGCTCAAAATGCTCTGGACACCAGTTTTTTAAAGTTATTTCATTCGCCTTACCAAATGGCAGAATTATCGGCGATTAAATATAGCTAAATAAACAGTAAGAAATTAGTGGTGTCCAGATCATTCTGAGCCCTGATTTCCGCGCGACGACACCTGGAAACACTCTCCAAAGTGCAAAGGGTTAAAATTTAATTTAATATCATTTAAAGAGATTTCTTTTATAATTACTCTGCTCAAAACAATTAGGAATATTGAGGATATGGACGGATCTTGCAGCTGGGGAATTCTCCAGATGACTGATACATGATTGACACACATGGTAGGATATATGAGAAAAAATTTCACAGGTTTGGCAGAAAAAATGCATTGTATTAAGCATTTGGGTACAAAAGGAAAAAAACACAATTTGTGCATATTAGGAAAAACGAATAAAAAAGGTGTTTCCTCCAAATAAAATCGTTATTAATAGAGGGTATAGTTTCCCCGGCGGGCCAGCAACATTTAACGCCTTTCAGGCATGGAATCAATGAGGCCATTTTTGAGGGGCTGGGGTATTTTCTACCACTTCTCCAGAAGAGCTCTTTCCGGTTTTTGGAGAGTTTGTTGGGATGGTAGGCGGCAGTAACTCGTCTGCCTAGAATGTCCCAAATCTGCTATATTGGATTCATGTCCGGAGAATACGCTGGCCTTTCCAGTCGTATGATTCCCTTCTAGAAAAGGAAATCATTCACCAAGTTAGCACGATGTGGCCTGCAATTGGCGTCAATTAACATAAAGTCATTTCTAAATGCTGCAGCGTAAGAGACTACAGTAGGACTGAGGATATTCCCGCTATATCGCTGACTAGTCAGTGCTCCATTTCGAATGATCTGGAAGTCCGTGTGACCATCAGTGGAGATGCCAGTATAGACCACCACTCCCCCACTGTCAAATCTGACACTTTCTTGCACGAACGCAAGATTGTTTCTAGTGCCACGTTTCCTTCAGTTAAAAATACGCGTGTTATAAGGGTTAACTGAAAAACGAGACTTGTAAGAGAAAAGAATATTGCGCCATTCATTTCTCCTCCAGTTCACATGTTCTCTTGCCCACCTTACTGCTGGCGCTACGGTGCCTTGCTTTTAACGCAATACAAACCATTGGTCTGCGAGCTTAAAGACCTATAGCATGGAATCGGTTTCGAACCGTTTGAGTTGAAACTACGGTGCCAGTAGCCAGTCGAATGTGTTGTTGAAAAAGAATGTCAATAATATTTCAGTGTCTCCGAGCCGTTAGCGTTAAATATCGATCTTCATTGGGTTTGTTGCACATCTACGACCGTGCCCCTGTCTTCGGCCTGCATTTCCAGTCTCCAAAAAACGATTTCAGAACTTGGAAATCACACTTTTGGAATCTCCAGTGGCTTCTTCTACTTTGCCTTGTATTTGGCTACCCTCTAATCGACCAACAACTCTCCAAGTTTCTGATTCAGTTAAATGACTTTGTTGAGACATCACACTCATCGAAACAAGGCACTTACAGAATGCCTATCATTGTTTTCAGCTTTGTCTTTCAATAAGTTAAAAGCCAAATGTTATTCGCTGCACCTAAAGCGTCGTATTTGACGTCAAACCCAAACTTTGCATGCTAAGTTCGAAAATGAGAAAAATCTGTATTTGTGACCATCTTCTGTCATTTTCTGCACAAAATATTTCGCTTCAACTGTTATTTTATATGAGACATACAATATCCTTTGATTGTTTTGATCAGTGTATTTCACATTGCGATTATAAAACTAGTTATATTATTTCAGTGTTACTTTTTAATCTAAGCTACTTTTTAAACAATGTATAAAATTACTCTGAAAATCTTTATAAAAATACCATTCAAATTTCTTATATAAATTTTCACTGTATATTGTTTTATCTATTTATTGTCGGTTTTATCTATTTATTGTCGGTTTTTTATTTGTTTTCATGGTTAATGTTTACAAAAATTTTGTTATATGTGTATATGTACAGGGTGGTTCAAATTAAAGTATCCCTGTTTGGGACGCACTAGAGAGAGAAGCAGTGGATGAAACGACTTCATATTTCAAGGATATACATATCAGACCATGGGAAACTGATTGGTAGCAAAAAATTTTTAGTTCAAACAAAGGCCGCTAGGGGGAAATGAGGCGCTGTGATCGGTTTGGAAAATGTAATATCACCAAAGGTGTAAACATCTAGGGGCCAATAAGCCGATTCCCACCAATAAAATTTATTAGTATTATTCGTTTAAATTTTATTAGTATATGCTCTGATTAATTTTGTTAGTATTCTTATTTGGCGAAGAAATTCGGCAAAATTCTTAATCGGGGAATTACTTTTAAAATACAGTTAAAACTTATCCAAATGCTGAAACCGTCGAGCCATTGTTATTCGCTATAATCAGGACTTACAGTGTTCGTAAAATTTCTCCTCTTTGCTACCAGTATTTTAATATGATGCAATTTATTTCATAAGTAGATAAACAACTTTTCAGTTTCAGTAGAATTCAGCGTATCGTTATCAGTGCAAATAAAGGTGAACTTTTCTTATATTTGGAAGAGAAGCAAATTTAAAGAATAAGTTTACTGTCAAATATAATTGCAGAGGAACAGCCAATAGGAAATTTGTATAGGGAATGGAGCAGTTAATGTTAAAAAATGCTGTAAAAAGGCGTTTAATATAATATATCCAACAACTTGGTAATGGGGGAAATAACGAATTCACAATTATCATTTTTTTTTTTTTTTTTTTTTTTTTTTTTTTAGATATTGAAAGCTTTAAGAAATTTAGTTCGAGTACAGAATTAGAGATCGTTTTAGCTTTCTAAAGTCAAATGTGCGATTCGTCTCGCACCAGTAATAAGTAAAAAAATTCTGTTCCTAAAAACGTCGTTTTATCTGCTTATGCTGTATTTTGTATTACGTCAAATATAAACGTAATTGTGTTTTTATTTTACGTCTGTATTACAGATATTAAAAGACTCTTAGTTAAAGATTTTTGATTTAAAATAGTGATAGCACAGGTAGAAGAATTCATGAACATTGCTAGACTTTTGTCTTCCCCACAATGTCAAACAACTTCAGCGATTTTTTTTTTCGTACCAGTGTTACCGCATCTGGTGGATATTTTATTTAGATGTATTCGATTCGCAGCAAAAAAAATTTGAATAGCAATTTTCTTTTCTTTTATTAATAGTATACCTGTCAACTTATAAAGCAAAAAAAATATTAAAACTTACTGGTGATAATTCGGAATGTCTAAATAAAAAATCAGCAAGATGCAGCGACACTATGGCCTCGACCTCATAAAAGTAACAAGAACAAAAAAAATATTTAGAATTTCCTACGGAAGATATTTCTGAAAAGTGTAACATTCGATGATATTTTCTACGAAATCTTTTCGTAAACTTTAGTTTTAATTTTTACGGTGACTCTTAACTCATTAAAGCCGGTTGGCAAAAAAAAAAATTTGCCATGTAAGGTGAACAAAACTTTTAAATTTGGATACCAGTATTTCAGTGAGGAAATTTTCACATTTATCTAATCTCAAATTTTGAGAGATTAAATAATTTAAAGTTACAATGTGAAAAAAACTGGTGTACGGGAATTAAAAGAAATATAAAATAAGTTCGTCTTTAATGGGTTAACCCTTTCGAGGGCTGTGTCCTTAAAAAAGGATACCTAATTTTAATTCCAAAACTGACAAACGGCACCAAGAATATTTAATTAAAAATTTCTTTTTATAATGTACGTAAAAATAAGCAATTTCATATTTTCTAATAAATTCGTTTATAAATTCTGGTGCCAGCGCACTATTTCATCAGTTTATAAAAAGAATTACTCCGCGCCGGAAAGGGTTGAGACTATAACACTGTTTATTTCTCATCTTCAAAAACTCTTGATTAATAAATTTGCAACAGAAATTTGGACAGAAAACAGGCTACAAGAAATTTTACTTCCCTTTCGAAGTTTTTTTAAAATATGTTCTTCATTTTCATACTTATACAAATCAATGAATGGATACGATGCTATCTGTAATTTTTATAGAGCAAAGAACATTGTGAAGGTAATAAATATTTTTGGTAAACAAATTTCTAATGAATGTAATACATGCAACAGCCTTTCGCTTTATGCGAAATTTCTTAGGGAAATTAAAAACAGAATTGAAACAGATGTTTAAACACGCATATAGACATTAAGGTTCAGTTTTAGATGCACATTTAAAGAACAAAATGCTTTTAAAATATTACTGAGATATTTGACGAAAATAACTTATTATTAAAAGTTAAAAATTCCAACTTCTGAGCTTTTAATTAATTTGTATTATTAAAAATTGTGAAAATGCATTTTTTTTAAATGTTTCATATAAATCTGAATAAATAATAGCAAAAATAATGATGTACAGTTTTTAAGAAAGAAAATACCAATGAAATAATTATAAAATTATTTATTTTAAAATTTAGACTAAAAAATGAAAATTTTAAAATTTCATTTGCAAAATTAGTAAATTTTTTAATCTAAAAAGTATATGACACTTTTTTCGAATGGTAATAGAAGTTTTATTTAATCCCTTAACGGTTGCATTAAATTACGGTTTAAAAATTCAAATTGCATATTGGCACCACTTTTTAGAAAAATAAATATTCTCCTTATTTAACCCGATAGGAGTCGCGTGGGGTGTGATGTACCCCGGGTTCACTCGGTTTATACAATTGCCACCACTATTTTCCGAAAAGTAATCTTCAAATTACTTTAAGGCATAATTTGTAAGAAACCTCTCCCACTAAATAAGGTGACGATTATTATTTGCATTTATTGGTGACAAACTGAAAACCGATCATACCCTGTTTTTGTGCGACCGGTAAAATGATACCATAACAAAGCCAATTACACTATTTTATAAAACTTATGGGAAGCAAACATTCTGAATAAAAGACACAACCAGTGAATATCAAGTAGCGGATAGGGACAGCTTAAGGCAATAATGTTAAAACTTCGACTGCACTGGGTAGGATAACGATATGGGGAAAAAATCAACAAGTCCCTAACCTGCTTTGGCACTTTGTTCTGTTGGTGCTGATGTTCGTTTGTACTTTTTACTTATCCACGTGTTTTATATTTTATTGTGTGTTTATATTTTATTTTTATCATACTTACATCGCTATTACTGTTGTTATTATAATTTAAGATGTTAATACTTGAAGTAATGCATTACAATGATTAATATTGTATTGTTAAAAAAATATGAGATGTCAATAATATATTTGCATTATTATACCTTCATTATACATTTGCTATAAAATAGGAACTGAAATAATCATAAAATTAAAATATGTTTACTTCAGTGTAAGATTGTTCAGTGTAATATTGTCAATATTGTTTTCTAAAGCCTTGACTGAAAGCGAAGACAAAAGATTTAGCTTAAGATAAGAATTAATAATTTTATTATGTCCCTTGGAGACTAATTTGCTATAGCCTTACAGCGGTTAAAACGCCACATACATATCCCGACATACATATCTATTTATATGTAATGAGTATTAAAAAACATTATTGTGACATAAAAGATGAACTGCTTTTAAATTTTTAAAGTAAAAGTTGTAGATATTTTGTTTACTTATTTATATACTTCTTACTACGATGTTGAAAAGATTATGTTCTAAAGATTTTAATTTTTATTATTAATTTTAAATATTTTGGATAGGTTGGGACCGTATTAAATGCACAAGCTTATTTTTTTCTTTGTTTTAATCAGGTTTAAAGAAATGCCTACGAGATTTCCATCTTCTATTACGCAGGCGCTTCTTTAACGTTGTTGCATTAAGCTGTTTCCATCCGTTACTTGAATATCAAGGGAGCGAGAATTAAGGGGTTAAAACTACAGGCCTCCCATTCGATCATATATTTGAAAACCATTTTTTCTTTAAATCTTTTTTATTGTACATTATCCTTGGAAATTTTGTAGAAAACTACAGAGAATGTAATTTTTGTTGAAAAGTCATAAAAAACCTAGCACGAAAGTATTCCTTCAGAAATATTGGAATTAAAAAAATGTTATATATTTTTTTTAAATTAAAAAATTCTGGATGCCATTTACCAGTCTGAATTCGAATTGAGTGTTCACTACAATCTAAAACCGACATTGTAAAAGTTAAGCCCCAGATGCCGCAATCGTTTTGTCTAATAACATTAGATATATACCGGGAGGTGGCTACATAGATCATCATCTCATCGATTTGACAGCGGAAATTCCAGGATTGGATAGAACTCGATTAGCATATAACATGCAACTAATCTGCCAAGCCATCTTGGTGGAGATCACTTGCAAACTACACTGTTAAAACTTTGCAGCACTTTGCAATTTAACACTATTCTGACCACATTATTGGCCATTTTATGGTCAGAATATAGTAAAATTATGGTTATGAAACCTTTTTTCCAAAAAACGGTCGAATGACCTGCCAGAATGCTGCAAAATTTTTAACAGTGTAGTGTTGCAAGAATGGGGACTTTTTTAATTCAGATTATTTGACTGTCACCACTTTTTTTAAATTGTATAATTCACCTTATTTTTCAGAATTATTAATCAATTTTTAAATAGACCGAATATTTCTATTTCAAAAAAGCTGTGACAATCAAGAATATGGAGACAAAAAGTCGTCCCCAATCTGGCAACACTGCTGCAAACCCGATTTTAGTGGTTGACTGTTTGGTTTACTATTGTATTTACTTTCACCCAGCCCTCCAAGTTTTCTTACCTTAGGGTGTAGAAAAACCTAATGATAAACCAACCAGCCAACCACTAAACTCGGGTTGCAGGTGGTTTCAACCAAAATATGACTTGGAAGGCAGTTGCATTTTAATATTCGAATCGACTTCTATCCAATCTTGTAATTTCAGCCCCCAGCTCGATGAGGTGATGGTTTTTGCAGACGCTCCCCTGTCTAATACTCTTATCTGCCAACTTTTAGGTTTTTTTGTTATCACTAAAATTTAACGAAACGTTTTGGCGAATTTAATCGGAAGATTTCGGCGATTAAATAAGAGAAAATTTGTTATTTAAATTTTAGTGGTAAGATAAAAGTGTAAAACAAGGCAGCTGTGGCAATGCGTACTACACACATTCTTCAAGGCTGCCACAGGCAACTATTTTTATATTATCTTGCACCACTATTTTAAGAAAATAAATTAAGGGGACAGTATAATTTTAAAATGGTCAGAAAATCGATTTTTCGATTTTTAGAAAAATAATTTTATTCTGAATAAATCGATACCAATCTTTTAACTGTGAGATTATTATTTACTGAGATATCGGTTAAAATGTAAACGTCACTCTTTCATTTCCTATTTAAATGGCCTGCGAGTACACTCATGGCGGTTTGTTTACATTCTGCTGTCGCGCTTTCAGGTTTGTTTACATTCTGCTGACACGCTTTCACACTATCGCAACTGACGAAATATGCGTAAATTCGCTACACATTTTTAGTTGAATATCGTAAATAATAAGAAGAAAGCTTTAAAACATTAACTTCCACTTTCACTTGCCACTGAGCTTGTTTGCTTTCATGACTTTGCTCTGAAACGTGATCAAAATTTTTATTAACATTTTACTTATTTTTTTTCGCTAGTAAGCATTTAATTTAAAACAAAGCTGTTCTTTTTAGAACAAAATCTTTCTGAATTAATATTATTATTAGTTTTCTTTCATTTATTATTACGTTAAATGAATAATAACGTGAAACGTGCTTCAGGACAACGTCCAATGAAGCGAAAGTTTGAAGGAAATCGCTTCACAAAATGCGATTTGTCTCAAGGTGCTAGTGCATCATCTAAAAAGTTAAATAGCAGCCTATTTGATAACAGTTTTGTTGAGACAGACAATCTTGGATATAGAATAGTTGATATTGATATTTTATCAAAGGTAATATTAAATAATTTGTGCTGTAAAATGTGTGGCTCGGATGTGGAACTGTCAGAGACTCGTGATGGACTCTCATCTGTTTTCCAAATAAGCTGTAAGAAGTGCAATGAACTTAAATCATTTAGAAATTCACGCATGATGGGTGAAAAATCAAATATACCAGAAATAAACATGCGATTTACCTATGCAATGGGATGCATTGGTCAAGGTTTATGCAGCATGAAAAATTTTTGTGGTGCAATGGATTTGCCACCACCTGTGCAAAAGTCTGCATATAATTGATCATTGGAAAAGATAGCAAATTTAGTATCGAATGTTGCTTGCACATCAATGCTGAATGCTACACAGCAAGAAATTGAAATAACAGGCCAATCACAATTGACTGTCAGTGGAGACGGGTGTTGGAAAACACGCGGTCACTCTTCGAAAATCGGAATTACCAGCGTAATTGGTGTTAAAAGCGGAAAAGTTTTGGATATAGAAGTAATGTCTTCCTATTGTAAACGCTGTGAAATAGGAATTAAGAATAAAAAAGGGAAAGAACTTGCAGACTGGAAGAAAAGCCATGAAAAGCAGTGTGTGAAAAATCACTCTGGATCGGCTGCGATGATGGAAGTTAACGGCATGTTAAAGATTTTTCGCCGTTCCGAAGAAAAATATAATGCCCACTATTTAATTACATTGGTGATGGAGAAACAAAAACTTTCCTTGAACTAAAAAAAAAAGTCATGTTTATGGAGCAGATAAAGAATTAAAAAAAGTGGAATGTGTAGGTCACATCCAGAAAAGAATGGGGAGCAGACATAGAGAATTAAAGAATTCTATGCGTGGAAAAAAGCTAGAAGATGGCAAATCATTGTTTGACAAGGGACAAAAACTGACAAATTAATCGTTGAGTTAACCACTTATTATGGAGGTGCTATAAGGAACAATAAAAACAGTGTCATGGATATGCGAAAAGCCATATGGGCGATTTATTTTCATAAACGATCAAGCGATCAAGAGCCGCTCCATGGTTTTTGCCCACAAGGAGACGCATCGTGGTGTAAATACCAAAAGGAAAAAGCAGAAGGAAAACTGAACAATTTTCACCATAAAAATGTCATACCAGCACCTGTAATGGATTCCATAAAGAAAATTTTTAAGGATTTGTCTGATCCTAAACTTCTGAATCGTTGCCCCGGCGGTCGAACCCAGAATCCTAATGAATCCTTTAATTCATTAGTATGGAAATTCTGTCCCAAAGTTAGTGGTTCAAGCAGAATAATTGCTGACATTGCTGCGAATGAAGCACTTGTGGCACTTAATGAAGGAAGAAAAGGAAGACTCCAAATTATGGATTCTTTAGGTTTCCGCGTTGGGCAGTTCGCTTTACAAGCGGCAAATAAAATTGACATGCAACGAATCGCAGAAGCTGAAAGAAATGCTACAGAATTGAGTTTGGAAGTTCGAAGAAATAGACACATGATCAATTGTTCAAAAATAGAAAAATAAAAGAAAGGGAAGGGATTATTTATATAAGCGGTAAATTTTGATAATTGTTTTCAAAATATGTAAACCACATTCGTCATAACGACATACTTCACTTTGAAATTAAAGCAAAATAAAATTTTAGCTGCTTTGTGGTTTATAAATATTTTTTTAAAGAGGTAAGTGTTCTTTTTTTACTACAGGTATCCCTCGATTAATTACACACTAAACGAGGAATGCCTGTATTCTACTCCATTTTTTAGTGTAATTTTTTATAATCTGCTGCATTTTACAAAATATTTTTTATTTCTCAATTTAAGCAAGCATCAAATTTTATTTTTAATATTGAATAAGTTATTTTATTAGTAGTTTTATTTCTTTTATTATGAGTTTTATAGTTTGAAAGAAATTATAAGGTTGAATGTCTGCAAAAATGTTTGTCTTTTTCTCAAAAAGAAATTTTGTGTGCATGATATCTCCAAAACCGTTTGAAGTATAGCTTCAAAATTTTTATCCTACCTAAATGTTCACATAAACATGGAAATAAACTAAAATTATGCAGCTGTGTATAGTTTGTATGAAATTATAAGGTTGAATGTATGCAAAAATGTACGACTTTTTCTCAAAATGAAATTTTGCACGCTTGCGAGCATGATATCTCCAAAACCGTTTGAAGTATAGCTTCAAAATTTTTATTCTACCTAAATGTTCACATAAACATGGAAAACTAAAATTATGCAGCTGTGTATAGTTTGTAAGAAATTATATGGTTGAATGTGTACAAAAATGTACGACTTTTTCTCAAAGTGAAATTTCACACGCTTGCGCGCATGATATCTCCAAAACCGTTTGAAGTATAGCTTCAAAATTTTTATCCTACCTAAATGTTCACATAAACATGGAAATAAACTAAAATTATGCAGCTGTGTATAGTTTGTAAGAAATTATATGGTTGAATGTGTACAAAAATGTACGACTTTTTCTCAAAGTGAAATTTCACACGCTTGCGCGCATGATATCTCCAAAACCGTTTGAAGTATAACTTCAAAATTTTTATCCTACCTAACTGTTCACATAAACATGGAAATAAACTAAAACTATGCAGCTGTGTATACTTTGTAAGAAATTATATGGTTGAATGTGTAAAAAAATGTACGACTTTTTCTCAAAGTGAAATTTTACATGATTGCGCGCATGATATCTCCAAAACCGTTTGAAGTATAGCTTCAAAATTTTTATCCTACCTACATGTTCACATAAACATGAAAATAAACTAAAATTATGCAGCTGTGTGTAGTTTGTAAGAAATTATAAGGTTGAATATGTGCAAAAATGTACGGCGTTTTCTCAAAATGAAATTCTGCACGCTTGCACGCATAATATCTCCAAAACCGTTTGAAGTATAGCTTCAAAATTTTTATTATACCTGAATATTCATATAATAATGAAAATAAACTAGAAATAGGCTGCTGTGTTTAGTTTGAAAAAAATTATATGGCTGAATGTGTGCAAAAATTCATGATTTCTATTTTTTTATAATTCAAAAGTAATTACTGTTTATATAACTAACCATTTATAAAAATTTAAGTTTAAATTATAGTACAGAATATTATGTTTAATTTAAGATAAAATTTATGTAAATTGAATGAAATCTGCTTGAGATATCTTGCGTGCGATGAAATGTTATTCAACGTAAAATTTAAAAATATTTTGAAACCTATCCCTTGAGTTTTTGTTGTTGTTGTATTATATCCAAATTAAAATTTTATAAACATAGTTTAATATCAAGTAAACATTCCCTGAAATTTCGGTGCTACTAGAGTCATTATTATTTATTTTTAAAAAATCCAAAGCAAATGACAGAATTTCACATCTTCTACGACTGATAAAAGTTGTACGCAATTTCCTATATTTTACTGCATTTTACAAACTATTTTTTATTTATCAATTTAAAAAAAACCTCAAATTTTATTTTTAATACTGAATGAGTTATTTTATTAGTAGGTTTGTTTCTTTTATTGTGAGTTTTATATATGTAAAACACATTTAAATCTTTAAACGGCTTTTTCTCAAAATCAGGTTTTTTACAATTGCGCGCATGATATCTCCAAAGCCGTTTGAAGTATAGCTTCAAAATTTTTACTCTACCTGAATGTGGATATAATAATGAAAATGAACTAGAATTATGCAGCTGTGATCAGTATGAAAAAAATTATAAGGTTGAATGTATGTAAAAATTCATGATTTTTCGATTCTTTATAATTAAACTCTAATTTCTCTTTATCAAATTAACCATTTATAAACATTTTAGTTCAAATTATAGTCCAGGGTATTCTGTTTAATTTAAAATAAAATTTATGTAAATAACATGAAATCTGCATGAGATATCATGCGCGCAGTGAAATGTTATTCGGTGTAAATTTTTTTAATATCATTTTGAAACCTACCTGTAGAATTGTTTTTTAAATATTATATCCAAACTAAATTTTTTTAAACAGTTTAATACCACAATGTCAAGTTTTTTAGTAACTACTGCATTCAGACGAACTCATTTAAAAATTAACTAGATGTATCACCCTCAAGGTTTGATCTACAAGGTATCGCATCACAATTTGAGGTGTATTTACCAATATTTAATCCAAAATGTTTCATCTGTGCAGTAGTGCAAAGTTCGGACAAAAACTTCCAGTCTGAGCATAAAAAATCTTTAATAATAATAAAAAAAATTACTTAATTTGAATTATCCCATTTTCACATGTGGTACGCTATGAATGCAAAAATACCCTTAAATCGCGACTGCTAATATTATAACAACAGTATAACTGTTACACAGTAAAACATAAAGAAAACAGTTTTGCTTAAATTTTGCTGTCCTATTCCTGCCAAGGGACAATATAAATGCAAGATTAAATAGTTACCTAAATTTAACTTGGGGTAGCTATTTAGCATCAACATCAGTCGATTCCAGGAAAAAAAAGAAATCTTGAGGAATAATTTTATATAAAAAATGCGATGATAACGTTAAGTTTATTTAACGAGCGTTAAAAGTCTCTGTCTTTTTCAAATTTACAAATACATAATTATTCTTTATTTATTAATACCACAAAAAGAAAGTGCATATGAACTATATATATGTTGAATGCCCGTGTGTAATTCTGATGTCATATTGATGATGAAACCTGTAAAATAAATTTAAGTTCTTTGCAAATTTATTAACTTCTAAGCATCCGTCGATTTCAATTTTTACACAGCCTTAAAACAATATAATTAGTTCAGTAGTTCTTTCCGGCTAGTATTCCTTAACGAAAATAAAATTTCATCAACAAATAAATAAAAGGAAAACATAAATAAATCACAAAATTAACACCTTTTTAATCGAATGGGCATATCTGTATGTAATTGTTATTCATGCTTAAAAATCAGTATCGGTGAAATATGTTGCAACTTTTTGACGTCATAGTCACCTGCTTTCTGTATTTATTTTTATTCATGCTTCTTGTATTACTAACAAATGTTTGAAAATATCAGTTTTATTTCCCGTATGACGCCATGTTCATCTTCTTTTTAATTCGTAAAAAAAATATTTCAAATTCCATTTCTCACGTGGAAACATTTTAACTGAAAATTAGTTACTGTAGATAAATTATTGTTACGGCTTTCGAATTTTTTGCAACAATAGAAAAAAATGTTAAGTTTTATAGCAAAAATGTCCATTGATTCTCAATGAAAAAAAAGCAAAATTTGGAATTATTAAGAAAAATATTTGAATAATATAAATAGAGCGTAGGCTATGTTACTCTCTGAATTACAATTTGCCCATAAGCAAAGGCATTTTATCATCCGTTTTGACCCTGACGTCAAGCAAACATTTTCTTAATTTGAATTTACAATGTCATTAAAATTACAAAGAATAAAAAAAAATTGTGGCATCAGGGACAAAAAGGTGGGAAGAAAAATTGAAAAAGTTATGATCTCCATAGGCTTTTCTATGTTAAATTAACATTGAGAAGTGACACTGGAAATAAATAAGTATTGTGCTGCCGCGCAATACTTAAATTAAGATTTCCGAAAAATCAGGTACCTTTTTTCTTTTTTACAGATCTAATTTTTAAGAAGATATATTTATCTCATACCGGATAAATATCAAAGATATTTTTATATATAAAAAAAAAAAAAAAAAAAAAAAAAAAAAAAAATTGTTACCATTTTTCACGCTATACAAGAAGTTATTAAAATGTTCACGAAATCCAATTGTGTTTTTAGGCAATTGGAGTGTTAATAAAATCAGTTTAATCGCGTGTCAGGGATGTGTAGGACCACCGCCCCCTGAATACTAGGCCTTAGCGCTGGACCAAAAATGGCGGCTGCCGAAGGCGGATTTTTTTCAGCGTGTGTACGGTCCCTTAAATATTCCTACCAATAATTTTTTTAAGTTTTTTCCGCTTCATTTTTCTGAGAATAAACAAGTTAGAGAAATCTTTTATAAAATTCTGGTGTCTACATTTAAGGGACCGTACCTGCGCTAAAAAAAATCCGCCGTCGGCGGCCGCCATTTTTGTGTCATTTTTGTGTGAGCGCTCAGGCCTAGTATTCAGGGGGCGGTGGTAGGACCCAAAACGTTATAAGTAAGCGAACAAACTTAATGCTGGAATTAGGCGTAAATTAACACAGTTGCGCCACCTTGTGGACGGAGTGATAATTCACATACACGGGCTATTAGTGCGGCGCGTATTTTCTAAATCTTCAGTCACTCATGGAAATGAATTTTATTTGCCACATTTATTGCAAAATAATCGCGTAGCGAGAGGAGCATCCAGACGCACTTGATACCGCGAAGTTTTCTTCGCCTGATCAGAGGCACTTCAGTTATTAATCAAGGTGAAAAAAACTTTACAATTTTAGTGGTGTCAGTAAGAGAACAGTTAGGTATTTACCTGTAGTTCACACTCCATCCGCTGCGTGGCGCATGACCTTGATTGATGTGACCTCGCTTTTAATCTTGCGGTTACTTCTCCCATTTAAGATAGGACGCTTACTTATATCGCTTTGGTAGGACCGTTTACTTCCAGTGTTGGTGGACGTACGGAGATTTGTGGCAAGTGCTTGGCCAAATTTGCTCAACAATTGTAAAAAGCATATATTATAATAGCTGGTGCGTCGATCTATGTCTATTTCAGGAGCATGAGTCATTGACGGTGTTCCCAGCGTTAGTTGAAGAGAAGATTTCTTTGTGAGAAGACGCGCTCTTTTGTTAAGTTTCAGTTTTGTTATTATGTTTAACCCCTTGAGGGGCAAGCAATTACGTTTGTGGAATGCTGAATTGCCACCGGAATCTTTGAAAAATTCTATTTCAAAATAAGTAAAAGCAATTTTAAGGCTTTTTTCCACCAAAGTTAGAAAAGTAAAATTTAATAAAATTTTTCTGGTCTAAAACTTTATTAATCGTAGTTGCAGGGTTCGCACAGTTGTACCACTAAATTTTAACAGTATTTTCAAAGTATTTCTCTTCGGAAAAATATTGCAAAATCTGTGAATGAAGGCGGTGTCTGTGAATTCTGTGTTTTAAAAATTAAATGTAAATTTTCTTATCATTAATAGTGGTGCCAGAGTCCTTGGAAATTCCAAGGAGTGTGCGAACCTTGTAGTTGGTATACTATATGTACCGGTGCCCCTTCAAGGGGTTAAATGTATCTTTCTTGCGGCTTCATGGATTTCTGAACTGAATAGTTTTATTTCAAATATAATATATAATAAATAAAAAAATATAATATATAATATATCAAATATAATATATTATAAATATAATATATATCAAATATAATACATAATAAAAAAATGTGTTCTTTTAAGCCTCTTTAGCTGAAAGATTTTTAAAGATGTGTCAAAGTTTGTCGAACCATTTTTGAAGTATAATCGTATTGGTTTTTAGTTTTCTAAGCCATGCAAAAAATGTTCCCCATATACTTGCCACTTTTACATACAAATTGTTTTGCTAATCTATTAGACACTCAAAAACCAGCATCTCTATACTATGGAGAGTCAACTTTGCTAAATACTAAATCATATAATATACATCTCACAATCTTTTGACTTTTATGTCCCTGAATAATAATTTTTATTTTTGTACATGTTCTTGTGTTTTTTTTTTATTTCATAAACAGGGGAACATCCCATTGCATGATTGCATAACAATATTAACGTGATAAATAAGTTTTGGACGATGTTGGGGGTCCAAATACAAGGAAAACCCCTATACCGTCCCGTGACCCTGATGCTGATTTTTAAGTTTGGAGCTGTCTGTATAAAATTGTTTCAATAAAAATAATTCGATGTAATTTTTTCCCGAAACTAGAACTATTGTTTTATATAAATATGTAGCAAAAAATTAACCTGCACACATTTGTAGGATGGTTATTATTTTTTACCTCTGTCCCTGGGTTTTAGATTTCTTACAGTCCCTCTTCTAAAATTATACAGAAAATAACTTCAGATGCAGCCACATAATTTATTTCAAGTTTTTTATCATGCAGAAGTATGCTGGAGAAAGAATGTCTAAAATTGTTTGACAGGAAATTTACTGCAGAATTTAAATATCAATTTCAAGCATCGTGACTTTATTGGTAGTCTTACCGTCCCCAAGGTTTATTCCTGCACATTTCGAGGTAAATTATTATTATTTTTTTATTATTTAATGCAATGTAAAGAATTGTTTCTAGAAATCAATGAACATTATGGATACCACTTAGTCTTAACATGATTTACCTAAAATAGGTATTAATTTTCCTTACCGTCCCTTTTTTTCCCATTTCGTCCCTTTTTCCTATACCATCCCTTTTTTTACCTTACCGTCCCTTCTTTAACACCCCTTTAAGACAATGTTATATTAAAATTTTGTACTAAAAATACTACAATGTTATTATTTCTTATTTGAATGTCCTGTGGGTACTATGTAAATTCATTATAAGTAGAAATTTAGAAGAAAATAGAAAGTTATAGCGGTAAAATGTTAAGGAAAATTAAACTCGCAAGTTTAACTTAAACATCAGTTAAATAAAAAAAAATTCGCTGCTGACCATTTTTTGTTTATTTTGAATCATTAAGGCATTCGTCTATCAGATTAAAATGTTATTTTAGCAAGTTTAATTTCACCAGATTTTTATTCCCGAAAGTCAAAAGATAGTGAGAATGCCCCATGAATATTATCTACATTGGTTTAGATAAATAATTAAAAGTTTTCATGTAGTAAAATTAATCACATTTAACCTCTTGAAGGACCGTGAGATATTATACATTCCACTTAATTTTAAATTTTAAATGCCACCTGCCACCAAAATTTTTTAAGTAAAATGTTTCTTTTAAAATTACGTGAAGAAATGTTAAATTGTATTTTTTGTTAAATTTGTCGTAATTCTAGCTTTATTTAACCCCTTCGGGACGGGATCCTTTTGCGAAATTTTTAATCTTTTGTCACCGCTTTATAAAAACAGAATTTTGTATCTTCTTGAATCGAGAAAATGCGCTGATTAAATAAGGCAAATTTTACAGTAAAATTTTACTGGTGAGGAAAAACAAGGATTCTCAGTGCTTCATGCGGCACGTATACGTGTCGCTCGTCCCCAAGGGGTTAATTCTCGTTCCCGTCATATTCACGGGCTGTGTCTTTTACTCAAATTGTTTCAGTCCCACAAGTTCTATAAAATAGTGAAAAGGGCTATATTTTAGTATCGTTTTTACTGTCATTAAATAAGGTGAATATTTCTTTTTCATTTTAGTGGTGCCAATAAGCAATTTGAATTATTCAACCGTAATTTAAATCGAGCGTTAAGGGGTTAATCATTTCAACATTTTTGTAACTTTTAAAACGTATGAAAAATAACTTTGGCGAGGATTTTGTCTCAAATACTCCATTATGAGACAACCCCCGAAATCGTGCCATCAAAGGGTTGCACAAGTATATTCACAATGCCAGCTCGGTTCAGATTCGACACTGGTAATTCTCAGTATATTTTTCTGGTTGGAAATTTTGAATATTTTGAAACACTTCTAGTTTTTTTTTTTTATTATCTCTTCGTAATCATGATAAATATCGTAATTCTAATAAAATTATAAATTTGAAAGTGTGGAAATGTTTGGCTTATGCCAGCATCAAACCGGATAAATAAATGCCTTTGCATTCATTATGAGTTCTATTCACGTTTTTCGAATGTTTAAAATTATCACTTAACTTACACATTTTATTTATTTGTAATATATACAAATAAAGTTACAAGCAAATTGCAAAAATATTTACTCAATAATGAAGATATTAATAAATAAACTGTAAAATATATTTTTTGCAATATTGCGCAAATATGTGCAAAATGTAAATTGGCAAAAAATATTTTGCTATTTCACTATTAATATTTCCAACATAACGAAAGTATTTTCGCATTATTGACATTTTGTTGGGGATGGTTACAGTTTAAAGTGTTGAAATTTCATTACAAATATTTCTAATGTAAATCCAATATTTTACCAGTACCGGTATTATAGTTCAAGGATCAGGGACAGCGCCCAGTGCTTAAAATTAAACGTATTTTTGTATTTAAAATTTATATCACTAATTTTCGTTTTATTAAATGGCAGCCTTTTGTCGATTAAATAAAAATTAAAATACAGTTTAAAAAGACTGGTAGATATTTGGAATAAAAAATTCCGCTAAATCGGCCACACTCTCAGCGATGAATGCAAATATTAGCACAATATAACCACCATAACTATTACTGGTTTTCAGGGTAATTGTGTTTTTGGATTTTTTAAAACTCTGTTTCCAAATAGTAATCGTCGCATTTTTTTATTTCAAATTTATAGGGCGAATATTAATTAATTATATTATAAATAATAGTGGTTATAAAAATACAGTACCACAACCACTAGTGGACATTGTTGTGGTCTTAAACCTTTAAAATGGTAGTCTTAATGTGGTAGCCTTTATGTGGTCTTAAACAATATAAGAAATATTAGGGAGCTCTGCCCCCTGCAAGCTACGCTCGGCAATCCCCGTTCAGACACCGCAGAATCTAAAAACAACACCCTAATCTGATGGGTTTTAAAAATATTAGAGAAGATTGAATTATACTGAATAAATATATAAAAGCTGTGCAGATCTCCCTGTAAAATGATTTCTATTCAATTCCCTTTGATTGCAAAAATTTAAGAGCGAATCAGTTGCTGTTAAGACATCCAATGGTTGTTTTCGTTTTTAATTAAAGAGGATCAGTTAAACATTTGAAAAGAATCTAAAATAAAATATATTAAGTATGAGAGCCTTTGTCTCCCGGTATTTTAAATCAATCTCTATAACAATAGCCTATGTCATGTGACTATCATCAACAGTTCCAGGCGGACCACTTCCCTTTTTATACTCTAGGTGCCATTTTGGTACTTTAATGTTAGCCAGGCACAGGTGATAAGTTGTCAAATATTATTCTATCGCCATCATTTCATCTATATTATAATAGTTCAAGTCCTCAACTGCCATAAACAAATACGGTCTGATCCCTTCGCCGTTCATATGAAAGTTTTGCAAATATGTCATATACGTCCCATATTGGCGTGAATTTTTAACGACGCCAATTTGGGGAACGCATCAACAGCATAAACAGCAACATCCGGCTTACCATATGAGACAAAATAACGATACTTTGGCACCAGTTATGTGCCCGTTCCGTATATGACATTGGCGTCAGAAAAAAATCGCGCCAAAATGGGACCGTAAGTTTTCCATTTTGATTAAAAAATCAAAAAAAAAATTTCGAATAAAACTACATAAAAGTTGCCATGGTCGCAAAGAATTCTAGGTACTGTTACGCTAGCCGGATGCAAATCTCGCCAATAGCTTTTTTTCAACATGCCAGTTAGCATTTCTTTTCGAGTGGTAATATTTCGTCAGATACGGTTATACAGGTTACAGATATACACGGTTACAGATATACAGGTTTGGCGTGACTTTTATTTTTTTACGAAAATTTGGCGAAAACCTCGTTTTCAAATACCAGTTACATATGCATTTTTGGTATTCCTTAGATATCCGACGACTAAAAATCTATCGCCAAACTATACGATTAAATGCTAATAATGGGTGATCGTAAATGTCACATTCACTTGACTTTAAGCAAGTAACACGTGTATACGTCATCAAGTGATTTTTATTTCGACGTTTTATTCGTATATTTGTTAATGTTATACCAATTTATTTGTTCTTTCGTTATTTAAAATAAAAATTATGTTAATTTGTATAATTTGACAAGTGTTTTGGAGATTTATATAATTTGGCGAAATTGGTCGACGAAATAACTAAGTAGTACTGTTTTTCTTAATTATTTTTCTATTATTTTCTAAAGGAAATATAAAAAAAAATAATTAATAATCATAGAAGAAAATAATTTATATAATTTGTAAAACGAAATAAAAGTAAATAAACATTTATTATCAAATAAACAACAATAGCCGGGTTAAAATGTCAACCTTTTCTGAAATATAAAAAAAATATATCTGTTTGATTAAAATTTGAGTTGCCATCATTAGAAAAATGTATATAAAATTAGAAAAAAAATTAATATTTTGGAAACTAATTCGAATTTAAAAATTCTAATACCAGTTTTGAAATCTGAGGATCAGTATTTATTTTTGGTGTTAATTTCATCGCAAAGTATTCCATATTTTAGGAGAAATCGCCGTGAAATATAATCAGTTGTTTAATCAGTCGATTCATACTTCCGTTTCATAAATTCGTTTCATTAGGATTTTATATATATAGGGTAGATGTACAAATAAAATATATAAATTTTATTAACTTAAATGAAAATTTGAGCAAAAAAGAAATAATATCATGGATAATGAATAGAAAAAAAAAAGATAGTTATCCGTCTTGATTCTAACTTCAACCAAACATCAGGTATATTTTCAGTAAGGTTAAAATTACTGTACACATTATTACTTTAATATCAAATTATATTTTATATTTTCCTCTTTAAAATACCAAAATATTACAAACGCAAGAGAATTTTCTATCGCTATTTGACTGAAAGTAGGTTTTATTTTTATAACTTTTATTTTATGTATCACAAACAAATAAAATAGATACATTTTATTAACTTCAATGAAAATTTGAGCAAAAAAGAAATAATATCATGGATAATGAATTAAAAAAAAGATAGTTATCCGTCTGGATTCTAAATTCAACCAAACATATTCACACTTTTACATTTATAAGAGTCATTCTCTGAAAAGAGGAAATTTTATGTCACAGGGGTCTTGAAGACATATTTTTAAAATTACAAAAAGAAAGAGAGATTTAAACTATCAATATTATTCAGTTATACATATAAACTGTGATTACTTGCATATTGAAATTGAAATTTGATAAATTTAATGTATTTTTAATGCAAATATCATTCCCTCACTATGTCCCTATTCGCATATGTAGGAAAGAAAATGCTTTCTCTGCTATTGCAGCCCGTATATTTATAATTATTTTTTTCTCAATTCATTAAACACATTTAATTACATGTTTAGCCATTTAATTATATTTATATTTTATATAATGAATGAATTAGGGCTCTTTTTAATGATGTCCCTAGCATTTGTCGTCATTCCCTCACATAACTATAAATTTGTCATTATTTACTTAGTAGAAAGCAGCACATGCTTTATATATGTCTAGGACAGTTTGTACAAGAGTAAAGTGAAGTTTCCATAATTATAAGAAGTTTCCATCTTGATATTTGCTCTAAAACGTTCTTGAATAGTTAGTACATGGCTTTGAAATACTAGATCAATGTAAGTATTTTTATTACGCGTCATCCCCTCATCCATTATAAATTTAATAAAAACTAATGAAATGTCTTTTTATGTTGTTATATTATTAGAAATGTGTTTCAAAAGATATTTAGTAACTGAAAATATACCTAAGATTAATCACTTTTGTATAACATGGTTTTCAAAAGTATTATATTTCGTCATTCCCTCATAATTTCAACATGAGGGAATGATTTAAATTGTGAGGGAATGACCTGAATCCATTTATATACGTATTAAACAGTAAAATAAGAAAATCTAATGCAATAAAATACACATTAAAAAACTCATGAGACTTTTAATTACCGTAAGTAAAGATAATACATTTTTAATTTTTATTAATTTATAGGGGGAAGTTTAAAAAAAAATTCTACTAATTCAAATAAACATTAACTCTTCTAAATGTTAATGCTTTATCTTTATTTTTTTTCAATTGGCATAGAGTAAAAACAATATTATTTATTGACAGTATGACTTCTAATTATAATTTCTTTTCTTTTTTAACTCTTTCATGGACGGTGGTATGTTTAGGAAACCACTTAATTTTAATTCCCAAGCGTCACAGTGGCACCATTTAACATGCCTATGAAATATAGCATTTTTCTTATTTACAAATAAATTTGCTCTTAAATTCCGGTTCCAATCACTTATTTGAACATTTTAGCAATGGAAGTGCTTTGAAATTAAAATATCAGAAGAACTATGAGATACAGTTTGGTTAATATTATTTTTTGATAAATATAGCAATAAGGTACTTGTAGGCTCAATTTTGAGGCAATTTTATTGGTCCGCAATTTAAAAAAAAAAATAAAAAAATGCCACTTTTTAGAGAATGACCCATAATATTGTTAGGATTAAAATACTACAAAACTAAGTATTTTAAAATATTCAACATTTCATACCAGAAAAATATACTGAGAAATACTTTTCTATATTTATAATATTAATTCTGATTAGAATACTACAAAATTAAGTCTTTTAAAATATTCAACATTTTATAACAGAAAATATACTGAGAAATACGATTCGAATCTGAACCGAGAAGTGTGAATATGCCTGCTGCAATGATTACCTACTAATTGCATCAATGGATGGAAGGAATTTAAAGTATAAATAGTTAGCGAACATTTTTTATATATAAGAATAAATTAAATCAACACAAATAGCATGAAAGAGTAAATTATGCGCTGGTTCGAATTCAAGTCTAGGAAACATGCGATAAGAAAAAAGAAAATAAAAATGTTACAGATTTATGTATGTATAAAAGTAAAAATAGTTTTTTTTGAAAAACCCTTTTTATAACCATTCAATGTTCATCTTAAAAATCACACCTAATTTTTTTTAAATTGTATTTGATGTTTTTCCCCAAAACTTCCCGCTATAGTGTATTAAATTTGTGGTAGATACCGAACTGATACTATAAACTCAATGTTGGGGTTTTTTCACGTTTTGTAGAAAGTAAAAGTGAGTGGATTTATTAATAATATGTAATTTTTGCTCTCTTTCTTATTGAAGAAAATAAAACAGGAAATTGAAAAATGGAACATTATTTAAACTATCTTTTCAGGATTTCTAAATTGTTTTCCCAATGTATAATCGTACAATAAATAATATTAAATTATTACAGGGATGTGATTTCCGTGATTTTGTACACCAGTATTTTGTTAGAGAAAATGATATTTCATTTAATCGGAACATTTTTGCGATTTAAGAGAACAACATTTTGTCTAAGAATAGACTGGTGTAAAAACGCGGAAATCACATCCCTGATTATTAATTGAAAAAAAAAAGCATTTTTCTTAAATATTTTACTCTTTCTTTTTTAATTTATAGTTTATTTTCTCCTTTTTAGCATTTAAAAATGTTTCATTGTTGCTGTTTCACATCTATTTGGCCTATTTTTTGGTATATTTTGGAGAGCTTTTATTGACCCCTTCTTAAATCCATTGTTGTTTTAACTCGTGTATCATTGCGCGAGTTACAGAAAATAAGTGGCGATTTATCATCTTTTATGAGCTAGAAAAATGCATTTAAAATAATGTATAAATTCATATTTAAGCTCTAAAATTTGACAAATGTTGTAGCGTCGTCGGAAATACATCTGTAAAAGTAATTTGCATAATTAGAGCATATCAGGAAGTGGGTAATTTATCGATTACAAAACGTCAAAAGTAAACAAAGTAGTAAAAAAAAAGGGGTATAAAACTTTTCCCTTGCACTTTTCAGTGCAGGATTTATTTTTTTTTCGATGTAAACAGTCGATTTGTTTTATTCTTCTCTACTATATATATCAAGAGTAAGAAGAGACAGAAAATTTTGCAATTCATGGGGAGCTCAGGATTCTTCCTCATAATTGTTTGTGCGCAGCAAAGACTTATGCACTGCGCAATCTTACTTCATGTAGTAAAATGGGTGTAACTTGGAGTAATATGGCAATTCTTAACTCTCTAACTGACAAGTATTTGCGCTTCTGTAATATCGAACTCACACCGGAATTTTCGAGAAAGTTTATTGCAAAATAAGCAAAAGCAATTTTGCGACTTTTTTCCACTTCAGTTAGAAAAGTAAAATGTAATGAAAATTTTCTGGTGCAAATCTTCGTTAATCGTAGGTGGTATATAATACATATCACCGCCCCTCAAGGGAATAATATTAGCTGAAAACATTACGTAGGATGCGTATAAACAGCTAAAAAAATATTTAAACATTATATTATTAGATATTTATAAATTAATTTGTTTTTCACATTTGACAGACATACTTCATATTCCAAGTTTATTTTCGTGACTGTGTAAGGCAGATTTTTAATTATTCTAGAAAATTCCATTTCATCTTTTTCAGAAAATGAAATTAATACTCCCATTTTCGATAAAAAAAAATTTAATTATGTATAAGACACTGCCAATATTTTCTATTGTCTGATCAATGAATTAAAAAAAAAATTCTCAATGAATTTTACTAAGAAACCGCTTCCTAATATACAGTACAGCCTAAATATCCGGCATCGTAGGGTGCTAGACAGGCCTATATTTTTGAAAGAATATCAAAATGCACTTCCAAAACTTCCTCAAAAAGTACTTCGGATATTCTTACTGGTGCATTTATATATAATTTAATTTATAGCCAAGTGATATCTATGGCAAAGAAAGAGAAAATTATATAAAAAAAAACTAACTTTAATTGATAATTTCAATGTTCCAAAAAATTTTTAATAAACAGTGAAGTCATTTCTTTGCGTGTAATTTCCGAAACAACAATGTCAGTTTTATTTGCTTGAATTTTTTTGATCCACCCTTTAACCCCTTAACCTACGATTTAAGTCTCAACAGCTCCACGGTTTGGCAAAACCATAGCTACCAATAAAATTTAATAGAGATTTTCGCCTTGTTTAATCATGGAATTTCGACGATTAAATAAGTATATTTACTGTGAAATTTTAGTGGTAAGAAGAATATACATTTGGCTCGATCATCGTACGCGGTCTATGCCCGACATTGTAGGTTAAGGGGTAAACCATTGAAGAGCTGTGGGATATATTATATCCCACCTAATTTTAATTACGAAACACCCCGACGGCACAGGAATTTTGGAATGAAATTTTGCTTTTATAACTATACATGAAGAAAATCTTTTACTTATTTTAAATAAATTTGTTTTTAATAACGGGTGTGATTCAATGTTTTCAACATTTTATTAACATAAGTGCTTTGCCCCTGAAAGGGCTAACAAGTTTTCCTTGGATTTTATACAAATGAAGAACATCGATTTCAGAAATGCAGTCTTGTTTCTCAAAAGGAGATATTAATTTACACGTCAAATTCAAGCATTTTTCCAATCCAGAGCAACCAAGTCTCCGACTTTTTGGATACGAGTATTTTAGCACAGAAAATGTTGTTTTGTGTAATCGGAACATTCTGCGGCTTAACAAAACAACACTTTCTTTAAGATAATACTAGCATGCAAAAAGCCGGAGACTTGGCAACTCTGTCAGTGACATCTTTTCATTAGACAGTTCCTCGTCCTCGATCGAGCTGCTTTATATTAGCTTATTCGACTGTTCTATTTAGCACAGCGTTAGCAATCTCGCTGTCCGCTAATCCATCGTTTTTGATCTCGAAGTTTTGCTATTTCTTTCGCCCATAACATGGAAGTTTGAAAAAAAAAAGTTGAGACGACTTTGATGCGGGATTTTCGAGGTTATATTGCAGTAGGACTTACAGGTTTCAAAATTTTGGATCACGACTTCTTATTCAAAGAATGCTTGTTAGTGCGTATCCTAGTAAGACAAGTCTCCGGTTAGTAAGAACAATTTTGTTTTTTCAATCAATTTCTTTTTGTAATTAATGTATTACACCTCGGTCAATGCTAACGAATTCTTCACGAATTTACCGGGCAGAAGCAAAATTGATTTCGTACATTATACATTTAAAAGCAAATTAGACTTGGGTTATTCAGAGATTAAGGAATTGTTAGAGACATTGATTAAGAGTAAAAAAGACCCTTATATCTGCATAAACGTGAGCGGTTCAAAAAATTTAACGGCTGTTCACCTATAATACCAATCAAAATGAAGACAACGATAAAGAAAGAAAAAGACGATAAATCGAAGTGATAACAGGCCAAAATTTCCTTCTTTCTCAAAATAGGAGAATCGTGAGATAAAAAGAGTATTTATACAATAGAGGTTACCTAAGGTTCAACTATCTCAAAGAAAAGTAAGAGATTACTCTAATTAAAATTCATTTATGTAAGTAATGGAGTTATGAATAAAGAAAAGGAGACATATAGTGTAAAGTCTACCAATTGCGAGTGAAGTAACTGAGGAAGTTGTTATAAGGTAGCGGTTCATTTTTAAAATGAGATCAATAGCTGATTACCGTCGAATCAAACATCCACCAGTAAATTTTGAATAGAAAAATTTCACTTATTTTACCGGCTTGTATAAAAAAAATTTCTCTCACAATTACAGTGCTCAGCAAAAGTTTAGACAATGATCGATTATGCTTCTGAGCTGAGAAGTATGTAATGAATTGTTGTAACTCAACTGCCATATATTACTGGGGACTTATCTTTCATACACAAACAAAAAATTTTAATTTAAACATTTTACATAATATATAATGACAAAAAAACAAATTTAAAATTGTGGCAAAAGCATAGACAATCTGCCTGTTAACAGCAAAATATCCATAAATTAAAATCGAACTGTACCTACATTGTCTGCTATTAATGCAAAAATGTGAGTTTCCATCGAAGAAACTAAATCCTGCATCACTTGGGGGTCTATTTCGTACCAAACACGTTCAACAGCAGATCGAAGTTAATTTATAGAGGAGTATTGTCAAAAAATTGCATAAATCGTATGAGATATGATGCCACAAAAGTTTTCGATTGGGTCCAGATCAGGGCTACACGCGGGCCACTCGAAAACAGTAATATTTTGAGAGTTAAACTAATTTTTCGATTTGTGTGCAACATGAATTATCTTGCTCAATCACATCCTTTGGAAGAGCTAAAAGTTCACCAAATGGCTGCAAATTGTTTTGCAATGTATAGATGTCGTCTTACGCTGCTTGTCGACCATTGAGAAACTCCAGAGATACTTGACAATTAAAACAAAGTGAGGCCCAAATCATTAACTCTTTCGAGGGCGGTGTCCTTAAAAAGGACACCTAATTTTATTTCCAAAACTGACAGACGGCCCCAAGAAGTTTTAATTAAAATTTTCCTTTTATAATGTGCGTGAAAATAAGCAAATTCGTATTTTCTAATAAATTCGGTTAAAAATTCTGGTTTCAGTTCATTATTTCATCAGTTTTATAAACAGAATTACCCCGCGACGGAAAGGGGTCAATTTGTTGTGAGATTTTAAGGCTGGTTGTTTTATCATTTTCATGTAAACTAATGTACGTTTTTCTTTAATTCATCTATGAAAGTATCCGTGGACATAGAAAGCTCTGACTCACTTTTAATGCGATTAGCAATCATTATCTGTCTACATGCCAGTTTATGGATACTTCTATAATCTCGTTTTCTGGCCCACGAGGCCTTCCAGATCTATGTTTTGCTTTGAAAGAATCACCCTTAGAAAGTACTTGCTAGACAGACTTCTTTGAACGATTCAAAGTAGATGAAATTTCTGCAACAGTCTCCCCTTTCAACTTCAACTTCCGCGCTTTAATTACTGCATCTGACTGAAAATTCCTAGCTCGCGGCATCTTCACTAACCGATACTATCGCGAGGTGCACTTAAATACTTCATGCATGTGACGTCATAATTTTGAAATTTGCGTTTTTCCGTGAACAGTTGCCAAAAATCACAAAAGTGTCTAAACTTTTACAATATGCAAATTTCACTTTTTTCAGTTAAATTAAATAATATCCTACATTAAAACCGTTATTTCTGTTTAAAAGGTTTAATATATATTTAAAAATAACTACAGCCATTTGTATAACCCAGGTGTTCGTATTTTTTATTTAAAGGTTAAATATCACCAGTGTCTAAACTTTTGCTGAGCACTGTATATCTCAAAATAATTGTAAACGTGTATAATTTCACAATTTGTCAGGTTTCTTAAAGTTCGATTCAATTACGGCGACATATATTTTTTTAAGGAATCTCAGCCATCTCAGCCATTTTTTAAAGATTGCAGCAAAACAAAAAGTTTCCTAGAATCCTTGTATCAAAGCCGAAAATTTAAGAGTAAAACTGCTCTAATTTCTAATTTTTAAGTATCTCTTTTGGCATTTGAAATCTTTAAGTGGTTGCTATTTTCAAACAACATGGTGGATAAAACCAGCCGTCGGATTTGGTCGAGACCTTGGTAATCTGTGCACATGCTCAGTCATTTCCAAATAGATTGATAAATACTAATCTTATCACATAACAAATATCACTTGTACTTTTATGTATATATATGTATATATATATATAAATCAACACTTGGATCTGGGATGCTTTTTGTGGTTATAAGTGTTTAAAATATACTGAAATTAATCGTAATGGCTTCCATGCGAACCTTTTGCAATATGAGCTTCTTACTTTTTGAAATGGAAGCTACCGAAACAGCAGAGATAATATTGGAACTACTTTTAAATGATAATAAAATGAAGAGGGCCGTTTAAGAAATGTTAAATCTTATCGAGTTTTCAAAGAATGTGTACCAAACAATATTTATTATAATTAAAATGGTTGTTTTAGATCTTTCATTAACCCTCTCCCTGCGCAACCCGAGAAATACTCGGGCATGCATTTTTCCGTCTAATTAATATTATTTGGTTATTCCCACCAGTTATTTTTTAGCGAAAATTTTGTCTGATTTATTCAGGACATGTTCCCCGATTAAGATAATCAAAAATTTCTGCTTTAAAGAACCGTTGATAAAAGATTAAAAATTCTGTAAAAGACGCTCATCGCGAAGAATTACTTACGCAGCGCGAGGGTTAACCCTACCACCACGGAAAATGTTTTACGAAAAATATATATTTTACGACACACAATTCTATCACGTATTTTATATTATAACAAAAAAAAAGCATTCTTAGATACTGGAGCAAACTACTTCTGAACAATAATTTTCGTCTTTTGTGTGACAGAATTGAAACGTTCATTTAAGGCAATAATTACTATGCGAAAATATCGGCACTTCCTGATCGGGGAGCATTTGCTGTAAAGTTCGCCTTTCGAGTACGTGCTTGGAGAGTTGGTGAAAAAGAGAAAGAGTAGACAGTTCTGCTTCCAATCGTCGTATTATAATGCTTTGAACAGATGTACAATATGAAATGGGCGCCAAAAAATAATTCATTTTTGAGGTAGAGAATAGAGAGTGATTAACGATTATCACTTTATCACTGTGTTCGTATGCATCAGAGGATTCAGGGGGTTTTAGGAATTTTAGCATCAGAAATTTCGAAAATACTGGTCGCTATATCTGAAGATAGAATTTATTTTCATTAAATAAGGCAAATATTACTTTACAAAAATTCTAGTAAAAGATGTTTTAAAGTCATCGTAGCATACGAACCTTGTAGTATGGATTACGTTTTAAGAATTTCTTTAAAACAAAGAGATTTTTTTGTATTTAAATATTTGTTATTTAACAACATGTATAACTCACACTGTGACATAAATCACTTTACGTTTCAGTTTAATAAAGTTCTTTATTTCACTCATTCATAAGATTCGAAGAAATAAGAGAATAAATCTATAATATTTTGAATAGACTTTTTTTTTTTACTCTGCTGTGTTTTAAAGAGACCACTGTGCACAAAGCTACAAGATTTAACAGGAAGATAGCTGTAGGTTTGAAGGTTTACACCCCGAAGCAAGTGATAGTTAAATAGGATTTTTTGTATTTTTTAATCCAATTTTTAAGGCTATTTCGTTTTTAGCGACGATTTTTCCTCATTTGTGAAAGGTGTCCGGTTTCTCTCAGTTGGTCTCATATTTTAAATTTTATTGTCCTTTCAATAAAGTAAATTTGGAAGTCGTTCAGTAATTTGTGAATGCTTCACTAATATATTTATTCTAGTATTTTTAGAGATGTTTCGCGTTTCACGGCGATTTTTTGTCATTCTTAAAAGGATTCTGATTTCAATCTTTTAGTGCAGTATAGTAAATTTTGTTTTATGACATTTTATTTTTTTTACAGAATTTTTTATGCGATTTGGGAAGTTCTAAAGTTATTTTTCCCGTTCCGTAAGGATTTTTTTTTTTTTTTTTTTTTTTTTTTACGTTCGTGAAAGGAATTATATTTCAATCTTTTAGCTCGTTGTAATAAATTTTGTCCTCTGTGATGAGCGAATGTTTTGCAATTTTACAATTTTTTCGAGAAATTTTTTATACGATATTACATTTTGCGACGATTTTTTTAAAATCTAATAATCTCAAATAAAATAAATGTGGTTTCAATCAGTGTGGTAATTTTTTAAATGAGATTTTTGATTTCTATTCCGAATTTTTTATGCGATTTGCTAGCGTTTTTTCGTATATCGTGGCAATTTTTTTTTGCAGTTGCAAAATGAATCTGGTTTAAATAGTTTGTTTCATTCTAGCAAATTTTATCATATTTTCAAAGAGCTTTATTCGAACATTTAAAGCGAACTTTGAATATTTCATGAATTTTGCGATTTTTAGGGATGCTTCACGTAGTTTTTCTACTTTCGTAAAAAAAAATTCTGGTTTCAATCTTTCAACCTTATATAGCGAAATTACTGTAAAAGGTTTTTGATTTTTTACCGAAATGTTTGTTCGATGTTTTTTTTTTCTTTCTTTTTTTTTTCATTTGTTGCGATTTTTTGACAATTCTTTTCAGAAACAGAAAAAACTCTATCTTAAATTCTGCTATTACCGTGATTATATTCAAGTTGGAACAATGCCAAATTAGAATACGAACAACGATTCTGAGAATTTGAATCTATTCTAAATGAAAATAAAATATCGACTGGTTTACTCAATCCTAGGCTCATTTAATTCGAGGAGAGGTTGAAATGAGACGACCAACAAAGCGTGCGAAGCTCCGTGATTTTGATATTAAATCAGAGAAGAAAAATTTCTTGTAATAAATATCGTTCTGTTAATAAATTCATCTTATTTACGGAAAGTATCATATGTACCAGAAATATTAAAGAGAACTTTTATGTATCAGTAAAACATTCAATCAAAGACTGATTATTTTTCTCATCCATGATTGCTTAAATAATCGTAGTCGCTCTGGCTTGGCTGCGAAGTGGGGAATAGAATGTAAGTGATATAACGGTTAAAGAGTTTCTGTCGTCTTGCGTGCAACCGAGAATAATTTTTGCAAAATGTCTTCACACTTTTTTGTGTGCATTGCACCAGTTGTATTGCAGTGGTGCAAAAAAAGAAGCTCACGAGCCACCAAGGTACCACTATTTTCATACCATAATTTTCCTTATTTAATGACAGAAACTTTGCTAATAAGTAAATCAAACATTACCTTTCAAATATTACGGTGGCAAACAACTTTCTGGCAAATAGGTTGTGCAGCTCAATTGTACAGACTGTTAGGCTTCTTTTGCAATCGGATACCTTCCTTGTTACCATCTTTTTAAATGCAGTACATCCCGATTATCCGAGTCCCGCTTAACGGAGTTTCCGTTTTCACCAAATTACTGAAAAAGAATATTATGTCTTTATTTCCATTATCACCAGAAAATCAGAGATCTAAATTTTTAGGAAAAATATGTCCATAAGAAAAGATTAGCAATTCTGAAGGTTTAAGTTGAAAATTATTAAAAAAGGTTTCAAAACCTTTGAATACACTGAGCAGCAAGAAGAGTCTACGACTACAATTCAGATAACACTAACACAATTAATCGCACAGCTACCAACTTGTACGGCTTTTTGCTACCCCTAAAATTTAATAGAACGTTTTTCCTTAATTAATCGTTAAAAACTATTACTCTCGAGACGCCAACGTAGCGACCGTTTACAGTGCTGCCGTATGCGTCGCGTAATTGGACTGATGACGACTGGTCCACCGTGCTCTTCTCAGATGAGAGTAGATACAGTCTATCGTCTGATTGTAGACGTAAACTGATATGGCGCGAGGTTGGTAGCGCTTACTGTCGCGAAAATATTCTAGAAAGAGATCGATATGGGACTTCAAGTATTATGGTGTGGGCAGGCATGATGTTCAAAGGCCACACGGATCTCTATGTGCTTGACCAAGGGTACATGACCGGTAGATGGTAGATTGAAAACATCTATCTTCCACATGTTCGACTTTTTCGAGGTACTGTCTGCGAAAAGTTTTGTTTTATGGACGATAACGCGCCTTGTCATCGCACACAGTCTGTACAAGATTGTCTTGAGGCCGAAGATATCCATCGCATAGTCTGCCCAGCACGTTCCCGACCTGAATCCCACTAAAAATGTATGGGATGCCTTGTGGAAACGTATTGCTGGTGGACAATTTCCTCCCACAAACAAGAAAACACTCATCCGTGCAGTAAAAGAGGAATGTGGCAACTTGCCTCGACAACTACTGAATCATGTTGTTCTGAGTAAGACACGCCGTGTTGAAAGTTGTCTCACATTACACGGTGGCCACATCCCATATTGATATGGCACTGACGATTGTTAATTGTGAGTGTTTTGCTTCCTTTGTTCAGTCATGCTTTTGGACAACATTCACGTTTCAGAAAAAGAACCTATAGTAATACCCTGTATACATCCTTTCAACAAAAATTTTATATTAAAACCTGTGTAACATTCTGTTAATACTATTGTTTGCTTCTTGATCCACAATCTCACGTAGATTCTCATTTACGTGTACATTTCTCCTTGGTCCTCATTTTTTTTGTCCACCAATGTATACGTTTGATTTTATTTTTTTTTATTCATAAAACTTTTTAAAAGATAATCTCTGTCAAACACCTATGCTTGGATATTTTAAAGAGAAATCTTCAAAGAAGGTTTTATTTTTAATTTTGATATGATGAGAACACAATAGTTGTCAGTCCTGATCAAAGTGTAATGAACGGATTAATAACCGAGTGACTCTTACTAGGCCCAATAAGGGTTAATTAAGAGTCCAAATAGGGACCATGGCTACGTACAAAATTTGATTATGGGACCAGTAATAAAGTAAAAAAAGCCTTTTCGATATTACGTTATTGAAAGTAACTTTTTAATAAAAAATGGAGCCGACCGAATGAAATTTGTTTAAGAGTTGGCGGTCCCGAAAGGAATGAGTGCATCAACATGTGCTTTTTCGAAAGTCATTTGATATAAAGGACTCAAATAACACCTCAAAAGTGGGTGACAGTTCTTGAAAAATGAAAATTGCAACAATTTTTAATTTGTAGATGATTCCTATGCTTAAAAATACACACTTATTAAAAAGCAAAATATTTTGTGTCTAATAACTTCTTTTTTGTGATTGTATGTAATGTTTCGACAGACAGACTTTATACGAAAATTGGTACATTCAGATTCTCAAGTTATTATACTTTGAAAAATAATGCTTCCCCATGGTTACAATATTTTTTACTAGCACTATTTCCAGATACTAACCAGATTTTAAATCTCCACTTATTTAAAGTAGAAATTCAGTCATTAAACAAAGCAAAGATTATTATTTTGAAATAATGGTAGTAAAATAGTCTAGAAAGAGGTTACCCTCTTTGTGACGAGTGTCGTTTTCAGAATTTTTAATTTTTTTCCGACAGTTTTCCAAAAGTTTTAGCTTTATTTAATAGCAGAAATGCATTTTCGTATAAAAATTTCTGGTAGAAAGAATCCTAGATTCTGAGCACTTTGTGCTAGACGTATACTTGAAGCTCGCTTCCTAGTAGCACGGAATTTTTTTCTTGAATTAAATTATGTACCATAAAAACTTTATTATAAAGTATAACAGTATTCTGTGACTTTTACTTAGGTAGCAGTGGTATTTTCAAGAATTGCAAATGTTTATTCTCTCTGGTAAAATCATCTTAGAATAGGATGATTGTGTTAACCCTTTAGATTGCAGCTCTGCATACATGCAAACAAAAGTGTTTTGAATTAAATAGATTTTTTATTCGTATATACCTAATTCACACCAGAAAATTAAAATAGCAATATTTTATTTAATTAATAACAGACATTCCGTACTTAAATAAAGCGAAATTAACCATTGAAATTTTCTGGTACAAAGTCAGATTCTCTGAAATACGTAATTTCTAGAACGTATTCTATCAAGGGAATTAAAGGGTTAAACGTTAAGTTTCAGAAAATAAATAATTATATAAAATAAGATATTTGGAGACATACTTATTAAAATATTTGCAAATTTGCAATATTTTAGCGTAAAACATCCACGCGGCAGTAGTTTTTACTTGTATTGCAGATGGGCAACAGAAAAAAAGTTTGACGTATTATATGAAAAATGTATCTTTGACATTTTTCATTATTTTTCCCGTGTACTAAACCCTTCAGAGAATCAAATATAATTTATATCGAAATAAAATAAAAAATCGCGCATTTAATGGTTGAACATAAATCCGTAACGCAGCCCAGGTTTGGGGATTATCTGGGGTCCTACGCATGAGGAAATTTTTCCGGACAATTATCAGTAATTTTTTTTTTTTTTTTTTTTTTTTTTACAGAAAAGTAAGTCTTGATTAAATAGCGAAATTTCCCCTTATTTAAGAAGAGATTTTCCATAAGAAAAATTGGTACCAAAGAATTTCGTGGTCTATAAATTTCAGGACAAGTACGACTCGTTGATTTTTATATTTGTAGATGCATTCACGTTCCTTTTTCTGTAAAAGAAAAGTTCTAAAAGAGTCCATTCTGTGATAGACAATTTTTAGACCTTTAATATAAAAATTTTATCACAATAATAGCGTGAAAAAGGAAAGTTTGATATCTTATATAATGATATATCGAATTCATAGGTTTCTAGGATAATATAACTGTAACCGTCTGTCTCTAACCATCTTATTTTGGATTGATTGGATTTGTCATCACAAGGCAGGGTTGCCAATTTGGCTACTTATTCTTTATAAGAAATTATGGGTTCATACAGAAATTCAAAATAGTAAATTTTTATTTAATAAAGACCATTGAAGCTGTCAATCAATAGCAGGAGACATATAGTATAGTTACAATGTTAAGAAGAATATTGAGTGGAAATCAACAACCGAGACTCTATCTAAAGAATTACAATGTCACAAGAGAGCGCTATGGTCGAGTCTATTGCTACGAATGAATAGAAATCCAGTATGTTTTTAGATATATATGATGCAACTTAAACTACGAGAAACTTATTTTTAAAAGATAAATTTTGAGAAAAACAGAATTAAAAAGATTTAAGATGTAATCCGCGGTATATTAGGAATGAACGAAACTTAAGGCATACATCAAATCATTAAATATAAAACGTCCGATTTAAAAGTGGCTTTTTTTTTTTTTTTTTTTTTAGAAATTATGAATTTACGTATTTACATCAGCAAATATTCTGAATAGTAATTTTATTTTATTTTATTTATGGATTACTTTGCATCTTAATAATATAAAAATAAGTAATAAAACTTTCTGATCAGAATTCGGAATTTCTAAATAAAAAATCGCTTTCAAATGCGACGTTTCATACTCACCTAATATTTTTAATGCATTGCACACCACATTTAACTAAATGCTGTAACTAACACTTAGACTTTACAGTTTCTAGCAATAAATTCGATGACAGTACCGCTTAAAGAAAATGTAATTTTTTGGATACATTCTAAAGCAATACCGGTATATGCGATTTCTACACTATATACACTATGACGCAAAAGTTTAGACAATGAAGAAATTCTTACATACTTTGAAAAATATTTATTCAATTTTCAAATCACTGCTTGAAATTAATGTGCTGTACATATAAACAATATTTATAACAAAGAAAAGTGGAATTGTGCATATTGCAATAAATTAACTGGTAACAAAAATAAACTGCTGTCTCAAAAGTTTAGACACAAATTAAATAAAATCGAAATAAACAATTTTTAAAACCTGGTTGCGCATCCATGCTTATGTATTACGTCATATACACGAGATTGCATGGAAGAAACTAAATCTTGCATAGTTTGTGGATCGATATCGTACCATGCATTCTCAATAGATGTCTGAAGTTCCTTTTCAGAAGAGTATTGTCTAGCGTTGCTATAAACTTTGCGACACATGATGCTCCAAAGGTTTTCTATAGGGTTAAGATCTGGGCTACATGCTGCCCAGTCGAGAACTCTTATATTATGGGAATTAAACCAAGATTTTGAATGTTTTGCAGTGTGAATTGAAGAATTGTCTTGCTGAAATTCCCACTGAGGACCCCCTAGAAGCTCAGCAAATGGCAGTAGGTTTTCTTCTAATGTCTGTGTATAATGCTGTGAAGTTTGACGACCACTGGTGAAGGTCAGAGATACTTGTCCATTATAGCAAAAGGCTGCCCAAACCATCACCGAGCCCCCTCCTTGTCTGCGACTAAAAAAACGTCGAGGTTCCTTCCGCAAGTCATGCCAATACGATAAACAACCATCTGGACCATCCAGATTCCACTTTTTTCCATCGCTAAATATGACTGACTGCCATTTCTCTCCATATGACATATGCTTTCGAGCCCACATAAGTCTTTGTAACTTATGATGTGGTTTCAGAGCTGGTTTCTTCTGCATTTTGCTATAAACGATTGTTCCTTTTTCCAAAATTCGTCTACGAATCGTATCCTTTGATACAGAGAGTCCCGATGAGCTTTGAACTCCACGTACGCTCATTTGTTGAGTACTCGCTAGTCTTTGTAGCAGGCGATCCTCTCGTACATTTGTCACACGTGACCTCCCAGACCGACATTTTGCTTTATGTTCGGAACCACTCGATAAAACTCGATAAATAGATTTTTTTTGACCTATTAATAATAGCAGAAATTTCAGAAACGCTCTTCCCTTCACCTTTCAACTGCCAAATCCTTGAAACCTCATTCACTTGAATTTCTTTAGCTCTGGGCATGTCGACTATGAAGCGCAATCGTTTGCAGAACTTAAGTACTCCAAATTTGTGACATCATCGATTCTAAATTTGCATATGCCAGCGAATATTCAAAGAAATTTAGAATAGTGTCTAAACTTTTGCGACAAGCACATTTGAATTTTTATGAAAAAAATTAGTATTATAGCAAATAAAACGACTGTCTTTTGTACATAACATTTTAAATCAGTTTTTGAATATATTTACAGGTTTTTGTAATTCTGACGTCATAATTCTACATTTTAAAGCTGAATGACGTCATTGTCTAAACTTTTGCGTCATAGTGTATTTCTATACACCGTAATATAATGTCTGCCAGTTATGAGTGAAGTAACAGAGAATGTAGTCACAAGGTAGCGGCTGTCGTTTGTTTACATCGGATTAACAGCTTTTTATTACCGCTGGAGCAAACCTCCACCAGTAAATTTGAATAGAACCTTTTGCTTCCTTTAAACTATTATCTGCGAAATTTTTTTGCCACATTCTGCCACATCGCGGTATGAACGAAATTTCAGGTATGTATTAGATCATTAACTTTGAAACGTCCGTTTAGAAAGCAGTTTTTTATTCAGAAATTCTGAATTGATATCAGAAAATTCTTAATAAATGTATAATTAAGGCAAAAATTCATATTCGTTTTTACTAGTCGAAGTTTACCCTGACGATATTATAATAACTCTCTCTATTATTGTCAGGATGACTGTTTATGTAGTCACAGTATGGCGAAATTACAGGGCCTAATCACCAACGGGGCAAACTTCCAACAGTAAATTTTAATAGAAATATTTTAAACGTCGTATTCTAATCTTTTTAACTGGTGGAACTTTTTCCATTGGTAAAAAGGTACTGCCATCGTGGCGAACTTCCACCAGTAACAACGAATGGCTATTTTTGCCTTAATTCTAACAATTCGGGGTAAACAAATTTTTTAAATAAGAAGTTGTAAAATGAACTGAAAGCGATCTAAAAACTTTCTAAATTATGATTTATTTAGAAAAGAAAAACTTAAAATTTGACATGTCTTACTTTTCAAGGCTTGAATGCTCTTACAGAACAGTTTTTACAAAATTCAAATTTAAAAAATGTGCAGGAGTAAAAAGTTCTAAAATTGCGATTCCTTTGGTACTGTTGGGATTAAAATTTTGAAATTTGGCTTGGTGGTTAATTTTAATATGTAAGTGGTTGCTATGAACGGGTTCTAAAAAAGTAGAAATTAAAAATTGTAAAATGAGCGAAAACGTTTTAAGAACATTCTAAAGATGATTTATCTGAAATGTTGTGGGTAAAACGTGAAATCTGACTTAGTTGTTACTTTAGAGACAAATGCACACACGGAGCAGTTTTTCATATATTCGAAAATTAAAAATATGCAGCAGTAAAAGAGATTCTACAGTTTCGATTTCTGTGATGCAATTTATATTGACTTGTATAATTAGAAGTATTTGGCAAGGTGATTACTTTTAAAATGTAAAGCTGTCTAAGAGAGGTTTCAAAATAATTCGAAATTTCAAATGAAAAATGAAATCTGTGGAAAACATTCCAAGAACATTATAAATTACGATTAATTGAAAATTAATTTTATATTATATCTTTACTTTCAGTCTTATGTTTGCAGAATGGTGCATAACTATGAATTTTACTCTAGCTGTCAACTTTTAAGATTTTTTCATTTCACTATTTTGCAACTCAAGCATTTGTTTTGTTTAACGCTTAATATTCGGTAATTAAATAACACACATATTTTTGTTTAAAAATAGTGATAAAAAATAAAAAAAACTTGGCAAATAAGAGTGCACTCAAAATGAAGCTTAATTAGAAATATTTTTAATTATATGTAGCTGTATAACTTTTCCTAATACAAAGAGACACAAATGTGACTTGGCTTATTCCAACAAATACGTGTGCAAAGCCGCAGGTTGTGGCAGTTTTTAGTAAAATAAAAACACTACATTTATAATACTCATTATGACGTACTGGCCATCTTATAAATGTGCTAAAAGAATTTTTTTTGTAAAGATACAATAAAGATGTTCTATTTTACTTATTTACATTCACAAGATTTATGGTTGAAAGATATTTAAACACTTCACAAAAGAAAGTTAATTTAAATTTTGCTAAATATTGTTATAGAGGGTATACACTTAATTGCATAGAGAATAACAATTTAAAAGATGTTTATATACAATAAATATTAGAGAAGGTTGTAATGTTCTAAATAAGACATGCAATTTATTCCTTTGGAGGCAAAAGTTTATAGAAGGTTTAGGTAATCGTAGTCTATGCTCTGGCTTGGCTAAAAGTTGGAATCGGAGAATCGGTGTTTTTTACTTCCGCTGGAAACGGTCGTCGACGGCAATTTTTTTTCTCTTTTTTTCCGTTTTGTGTTTGGAAAAGCAATTTTAACAATGAGGCAGTTAGATTTATGCATGCCACTTGTTTGAAATAATAGGTTTCGCTTATTGAAAACTGTCGATAAATAAAGCGTATATTACATCTTCGAAAAAGTGGTAGCAATCTAAATTTAAAATAAAATAGTGAACTGGCACTACTCTGTGTTCGCATTTAATTAACCCTCCGTCTACCAGACGGGTCCAATGGACCCGATGGGTACATTCGAAATATTTGTTCTAACCAGAAATTTCTTTAAAATAAACTAAATATGTAAACCAGACAATAATGAGTTAAGTAAATAAGTTCAATAGTTTTAAATAAGAATTCTGATGTGTAATATTTTTATAAAACTTGAGTAAAATTTTCGGTAGTTCTAGGGTTAATACAGACGATATCAACTAAACTACACAAAATACTGTTACGTAAATTGTATTTCTAGTTTCAGTACAGTAAAAAAGAAAAACTTTCAAGTAAAAAAAAATTACTTTTCAATGACAACATAAAAAAAAAATAATTCTTAATATTTTTAGAGAATTCCTTTTATAAAATTTACAAATTTGTTCCCACAGTTATATTTTTAGCACTTTCCAACATCGTTGAAAGCGTTGAATTATTCGGATTGTCTGTCTGGCCGTTTGGTCGTGCTCTGACTCTTATAAATGTACTCGGATTGCCATGTATATTTTATACGTAATTGAGGATTACTGAAGAATGTTCGACATTCAAAAAATGTGTGTAGCATTTATAGTTTGTTTATGGGAACACAAAATAGAATTTCATTTTATTATGATATGCGGAGAAAAATCGTTTGCGGTGCATTTATTATTTTCATGTTAAAATTTTAAAAAAATGAGATGGATATGCACCACTGAGATAGTACTGAAACTACTACAAAGAACTTTCACAGAAATATAAAACGAGTAGCATTTATAGATCGTTTACAAGGATTCACAAAAGAATTCATTTCGATTGAAGTGCACATCAACATGTTTTTATAGACTATGGAGAGCGTAGAGTTTTTGGTGCATTTACAGAGAGGCAGAAAAATACTCAGTTAACGGACTGATTGTAAACGATAGTTGATGGAAGTCCATTTTCTGCGGTTGGGTGGTTTTAAAGATAAACACTTTTAGTATAACCTGTCATGCATATAAATCATATTGAACATATATAGGGCTGCATATAATAATTCATACACATTACTGGATACGAACAGCAATTGGTGAAAGGTAGTTACTGAGCTTTGAGTATTTTACAATATTTATTTTAATATTTTATTTTAAAGTTGAAATTAAAAATTGTAAAGCATTTCATAATTTATGTCAGATGCTTGATTTTTCATCCTTATTTTTAATTATCCTAGACGAGGAGAACTGTTTTCTCCTTCTTTATCGCTGGACTTACATAAATTTATTGGTTCAGGGCGGGATACTCCTCTCGCATCTGGGATGAAAGCTGGGTTAGAATGCGGGTAAAACTTAACAAATATATCAATGCTGCCAATTTTGCTGACTATAATATTCAGTTACTTACCAGAATTTCCGTATAGTAATTTTAACCTTATTTATCTGTCATCCTGCAAGCGGGATGTTACATTTCAGATATTTAGATAAGTATCAAAATAATAAATAAACTACGCTAAATTGACGATACTTCTTTATTTGCTAGCTTCTAATAATTTTAAGTATAACCGAAAACGTTTTAATAGCTAACTAATTAGTGCTTCGATCTATGTCTATTTTAGGAACCTGAATTATATCCGGTGGCTCCTAGCCTCAGTTGAAGAGGAAATTTCTTTGGGAAAAGACTTTTTTTTTTTTTTTTTTTTTTTTTTTTTTTTTTTTTTGGCATTGTTGTTATGTTTCAATATAATTTTTTTGTGGCTCACTGAATTGTTGAATTAAAACTAAACAAGGTTTACGTGTTTAACAAAGGTCAGAGCTTAGTGTTAAACTATGTATTAATTTAAATAGTTTAGTTTTTAATGTAATAAAAAAAAAACATTTAATGTGTAAAAGGGTAATTTTTGAAGCATTTTTGGTTCTAATTTAAACATATCGAAAGCTTTTTAAATATGTGCGCTATTTGCCCGACCATGTTTGCATTATAATCGTATTAGAGATAGTCTTGAGTGAAAATTTCTGCAAAAAAAATCTTCCACATATTGTTGCCATTTTTTATATACATATTTTTTTCAAGGGGACTACTTAAATCACATTTTTTTTCGGCAACCGAATTCAAGAGTTAAAAACTATATTTTTACTGTCGTATTGCAGGTTTTTAGTTTACAGGATATAACCTGAGAGCTTTTGGCCCTACAGATTCTGTATGTATGTATGTACGTACGTATGTAAGTGCGCACATACGCGCAATCGATATCTTTTGATAGAAATATCAGATCGGCTTCAAATTATAAGTACTTACTTACTGAAAAAAAATTTCCTAATTAGTATCGGGGTTCATAGGTAGAAAATAAGAGAAGAAAGGAGGGAATTAAAGATGTCTGGAATAAACACAGAAATGATTAAAAGGTTTCAAATATTATTGGAACTCATAACAAGTGGGCATTGCATTGATGAAAAAAAGTTCCAAACATGTGCTGTTGAAAAAGCAAGACTGTATGTGACCTTTACAGTTGGCACCCTATAATTCCAACAATGCATACTGCTCCACTTTTTAATTAAGAAAGCAGTCGTACCCATTGGCAAACGCAGCGATCAGAAGAAGCTGTCGATGGCAGAAACAAACACTTTAGACAGTACCGTACAAAGTACTCAAGAAAGTGCAATAGAGAAGTTTGCAACAGAAATGTCCCAAATTGGCTTCTTTTAAGCAGTGATACTTTTATAAACTGCTTTAGAGAAAGATCAGGGGAAAAGACCAAGCCATACAGTAGCGAGACACTACAACTTCTTCTTCCAGCTAGGTCTGATGGTAGTCCTGATAAAGGCCAAGAACAGAGAGCCGAAAAAGATGAAAAACTGAGTTCTGAAGAATCAGATTAAAATTGGTAATCTATTAAGTACACTGTAAAACCAGCATCTATATACTGTAGAGATTCCGCTTTACTAAATGTATTATTAAATGTAAATTTATCAAATGTGAATAATCTTTATTAAATAATATAAATGTAATAATTATTATTACAGTACAATTAAATGTAAATAATAAATTTTATATAGAGTAAAATTAAATACATTTAATTAAACATTACTATTAATTAAAACAATCTATAAACAATTACTTTTCACTTATAAACAGTAAAAATTTAAGGCTACTAGTGACGTACCGTACCGTACGTGCCCCGTAAAAGGGAATGAAATCATTCTACCTCTATCCCTAATTCCGATTTTTCTGCCGCAAACATTTGTTTCTTCTTTTGAAGCCAGGAGGGGCGATAAATAGGCCAAATGAAAACAGTTGGCGACTGCAAAGTCAACCGCTCTCCCTCTATTATATTTCATTTAATCGGGGATTCTTCACAAATTTAAGCAGGGTAGATTTATGGATTGCAGGACTTTTGTCGATAAGTTTGTAAGAAATATATGACCTGTATTATTATAATTATTTTATAACGATAGCTGATAAATTATGATGCATGGTAAATTATTTATTACAAATACTAATACCAGGGTTTGTACGGGTACATTTATTTTCAAGGCTAAATATGAGTAATTTTTTTTTACAGAAAATAAAATCTAGTTTAAATGCGCGAAATTTCGTTTTATTTAAGGAAAGATTTTCTATAAGAAAATACTGGTACCGAAGAATTTCTTAGTCTGGAAATTCAAGGACCCGTACGAACAATGAATACATCAATACTTATAAATAAAAAAGTTTTTTTGTAATTACTTTAATACTAATGTGTATAAATTTAACTGAACAATATGATTGTTTTGTTTACAATATCATTGTTACAATTTTGTTTCAACATTATTGTTTCAATTTTAATAAAGAAAAATAGTCTTGAACAGTTCGAACATTTTAAAAGTGTTAAAATTTAAATTTTTCATGCTGTTTGATGCCGAGTAATAAAAAAAAAAACGATTCATAATCTATTATAGTTGTTCATCAGGAGTGAAAACAGCCAAAACGGAAAAATAGAAAAAATTATCAGGCTATTTTTATTAGGTGCGTTCGTAATTATATAAATACGTAGCACCTATAGTCGTCGTTCAGTCCGTCCGTCCGTCTGTCCGCCCGTCTGTCCGCATGTAACAGAGCAAAAACTACCCAACCGAATGGTCTGAAATTTCAAATATATGATTGTTGCAAAATTTTGTCGAGCCATTTCAAATTTTATGAAAATCGGATGTATAGTTTAATTACAGGGACAGTCAAAAGTTTTTCTTTACATTACGGCCAATGGGAAAAATTATTGCAAGTGCATTTTAATGATATTACAGCCTTCCGAATGATCTGAAATTTTAAAGCTATAACTGTTGCAAAATTTTGTCGAGCCCTTTCAAATTTTAGGAAAATCGGATGTATAGTTTAATTACAGGGACAGTCAAAATTTTTCCTTACATTACGGCCAATGGGAAAAATTATTGCAAGTGCATTTTAATGATATTAGAGCCTTCCGAATAATCTGAAATTTTAAAGATATAACTGTTGCAAAATTTTGTCGAGCCCTTTCAAATTTTAGGAAAATCGGATGCATAGTTTAATTACAGGGACAGTCAAAAGTTTTTCTTTACATTATGGCCAATGGGAAAAATTATTGCAAGTGCATTTTAATGATATTACAGCCTTCCGAATGGTTTGAAATTTTAAAGATATAATTGTTGCAAAATTTTGTTGAGCTATTTCAAATTTTAGGAAAATCGGATGTATAGTTTAATTACAGGGACAGTCAAAAGTGTTCCGTTACATTACGGGGAATGGGAGAAAAATATTGGAAGTGCATTTTAATGATGTATCAGACTATGCGCTTTATGAAGTGCAAAAAATTATACATTCAGCACAGTATGGGGTGCAAAAAATAATTATAAAACTAGTTATAGTACGAACGCACCTCATTTGCCACGTTTGACGAGCAATTTCCAACTTGTTTCCTTTTAAATTAGTGTAGTATTATTAGTATTATTATTAATTAGTAATATAAATAATTAATAATAATAAAAAAAAACTACAAATAGAATAAAACAATCTGTATTATCAATTCATTAATTTATAAGTACTGATTTGTGTATTCACGAGATATTTGCGAGTTATTTTATTTTTATTAAACATTTTTTTTAAAAATTCAAAACAATATTTTGTTTGCAGTGACAGAAGTACTTTTCGTATTACCACGTTTATACTTTTTAGCGCACATGACTGCCACGGGCGACTATATTTTAATTCTATTTTGCACCACTTTTTCAAAACAAATTATATATATATATATATATATATATATATACATATATATACGCTTTGACAACATTTGCAAGAAAAATATACTACAAAATGTATTTTTTTAAAAATAGTGGTGCGAACAAAATATAAAAATAGTCGCCTGTGGACGTCTGTGGCAGGCCTGCTGTCAAAGCCTGAGAGCTAATGTGTCCACAGGCTCTGTATGTACGTAACGCGATAACTCTTGATAGCAATATCCAATTTGCTTCAAATTTTGTAAATAGGTTCATTTTCATAAGGCGCGTCCCAGATTAATTTTAGGGGTTCATTGGTTAAGTATAAAGGTTTAACCTTAATTTAGAATGCCCCCCCCCTCCCTTAATTTAGATAAACGGGTTTTTCATGCAGAATTATCAGATTCGCTTCAAATAATTTGGTATACCAGTTTTTTCTTATAAGGGGCTTCCCTGATTAGATTTGGATGTCCATTGGTTAAGTATGAAGGAGGGAACGGAAATCTAATCCCCCCTTAATTTAGATAAATGGGTTTTTCATGCAGATTTATTCGATTTACTTCAAATTTGGTATACTGGTTAATTTTAATAAGACGCTTCCCTGATTAGATTTGGAAATTCATTGGTCAAGAATAAAGGTGTGTGTGTGTGTGGGGGGGGGGTAATCCCTCCCTGAATTCAGCTAAAGGTTTTTTTTTGTCGATTTCTTTATTTTTTGAGGGGCATTATTCTTTGAAATAAGAGTGTAATATATAATTAGTGTCAATAGCCTGTGAGCTCAATGCCATCAGTTTGACTGGTCACTTTTCTTTTATCATAAGCATTCAGTGTTCATTTTAAACTCGTGGTATCAGAGTATTGCAAAAGATTTCCCCGAATACATTTTTTTTAATTATTACGTTAGATTTAAATTTCGTAATAATATTCTGTTAGTGTTGCAAATTGTTTCATAACCTGTGCGTGATACATAATTTTTCGTTTTTGTTACTTTTATATTAGCCCTCATGCTATCGAAGTCTGAGAGATAATGTGCCCGAAGGTTCTGTATGTATGTAACGCGATAACACTTGATAGAAATATCGGATTTGCTTCAAATTTTGGATATAGGTTCATCTGATAAGGCGCTTTCCTGATTAGTTTTGGAGGTTCATTGGTTAAGTGTAAAGGGGGAAAACGGTCCCCCTCTTAATTTAGAAAAAAACGAGTTTTTCATGCAAAATTATCTGATTTTCTTCAAATAATTTAGTATGCCTGTTAATTCTGATAAAGCGCTTCCCTGAATAGATTTGGAGGTCGATTTGTTAAGTATATAAAGGGGGGGGGGGTAGAAATGGAGGAGCTAATGGCCCCCTTAATTTACTTTCTTTTTTTCCCAGTGTGGTTGCACCTTACTATTTAATTTTACCCCTTTCATGAACCATAAATTAATATTAAACAGTTTTGTACTTTTTTTCTTTATTAAGTTAAAATATCCTTTTTAAAAAGAAAGAGGTGACTTTTCATTATCTAGTAATGAGAGGGGGCAGAGGCCAAAGTTACTAACAGAAATAGTATAAAATATTCTTTTTAAATTGTTAGCGAAGAGATTTTTTTTTCTAAATGTTTCCATTTTTTAAGTGAGTGGCGACTCTCGCACATTTTCACTGGTGGGACACATAATACGATTTGTGTAGTAGAAGTCTGTAAACAACAAAAAAAAAAAAAAAAAAAAAAAAAAAAAATAGGAATCATATAATACTTTCGACTATGGATGCGCATATTAGGGGAGACCGGGGCTAGTAGGCGCACTTTATAGTTATTGATTTTTATTAATTTTTTGTTTAATTTTTTTATGAAACTTTGACTTTACTTTTAAAGAACAGGCATTGGGCTATAAATACCCGGAGTTTAGAGTTTATATTTAGCGGAAGCCTAAATAAAAGACAAATTGTGCGCCAATCTACCCCGTCACGGAGCAAGTTGCCTATACCTATGGGGTAAGTTGGCACACGCTTTATAAAAATTTAAATAAAACTCAAATAAGACACGCAGTTAAGAGAAATCAGTTTCATTAATACCAGTAAGTTTAAACAAAGGCGTTATCGCCGTACATTGTAAATTCTAAATTATACAGACATAAAAATAATGAATAAAACACTAACATTGTGTAACTTCTATCTTACTCGATATCATCATCAGGTTTACAGTTATCACAAATAAAAAATCGAGTGTCTCCGTTTGGGCAAGACTCATGTGCCCAAAATCTTGCTTTGCAGCCAATTTCTCGGTGTTTGCTGTTTTTCATGCTACCAGCACACACCAGACATCGAGCCAACTTGCCAGGTGTTCAATGCGCTTACTAGCCCCATAATGAATTTCTTCACAATAGGGACACGCAACCATCTAAGAATATATAATCCAAGTAAATCACATATGGGGTAGGTACAGTTAATCATACACTAAGAAAAGCTGCACAAGTTAAATCGCATCTATTAAGATAAGTATTAGAAATTAGAAAAAGAATGAAGCAACAAAAAATTACTTATGAGTGCAAAAAACAGAAAAATCGTAATAAATGTCTACTGCACGTAGGTAATGCTGCAAAACTACATTGAGGATTGTAAAAAGCAAGAAGAAAGGTACTCTGTAACTGGTTGCGCAATCTATCTACAAACAGGCGATTTATGAGGACTGCGCCTACTTACCCCTGTAGCCAACTAGCCCCGGTCTCTCCTACTGTGTGTACAGAAAACAGATATGTGCAGATATGCATGACAATAAAGCACCTAAATAAAAAAAAATTGCACTATACATTTTATCAAAATTATTGGTAGGATTTATTCTGCGTATTAAATAGTTGGAAAACCTAGATGCCAACATTTCTCATACTATAAAAACTTATGGATGAATAAGTATAAAGTTATTGATTGATGATTTTGAAAGCAAAGAAACAGAAATTGATATTTTAAATATTTTATGTCATTAGTGAAGTTGTGAATCACTGCCACAAATAATAAAATACTTTCAATTCGCCTTTTTCTTTTCTTTAGAGAATACCGACATATTAGCGGCGCAATAATAATGTGGAATGCGTATGTTTCAAGAAAAGCTCGTTATATCCCTTTACATAAAAATGATGTCCATTACTTTTGTTAAATTATATTATATTATAATTGTACTGTTTTTCGAATGAAATTATTGTGCGTAAAATTCTTAATAGATTTTTAATTAAAGTTTTAATTATTTTTAACTGTATAAAATCCAAATGAATATTACCGTATTTGTCCATGTAGGCCGTGTCTGATGACAGGTTTCTCCCTTTCCCGCGCCGTCGCGTTCAAAACATTCATCAATTACGAATAAAGTACCTGTTATATTAACTTTAAAATTAACTTAACTAAATCTTTTTATTTATTTTCATTAATTATTTTTTTTATATAAAGGATAGATAAACAAGAACCTGAATATAATGATAAAACACAAATTTTCACATTTTTACCAATAGATCGCTCTAAATAATTTCCATAGCATCACCGAGAAAATTATTTTAGTCTTCAATTACGGAGGCACCACTTTTTTAATTTTTGTCAGAAATATTATAATTTTTATCTTTGTAGGTACTCTTTTAAATGTTCTACATTTTGTTTAATTTTATTAAAGAATTACTAATAATACTGATGTATTTTTGTTTACTTTTAGCTCCGACGAAATAGTATAAAAAGTGCAAAAAATATATGAGAAAATATGGTATTCAAACATTCAAATTTTTTACTTTATTTTATGTACAATAAATGAAAATCTTTTTCTTGTATGTGCATCGTAAGACTATTTTTATGTGTCAGAATTGCGATAAGATTACAGGCAAGACTCCCAAAGAAGGGGGCGGGATAAGTAAATGACTATGCTGGACAATCATTGGTTCGGAGGTCAAAAAAAGAATTTCTTTTTTCTACGAATTGAGCGAGACTTTAACTGCACTATTCTCTACTCTGGTCATTCTCTGTCTTGCTGTCTTGTGTCTTGCTTAGAAATTGATATTTTCCCACTTTCTTCTGTTGATATGGCTGCTCAACAGAGAATTCCCTGGACGTTCATTTCCTTTGTAAAGGAAGTGATCAACGACCGTCCTGCTTTTCTTCGCTGGCTAATGATGAACCAATTAATTCGAGAACGTTTAGATTGTGACGAAGGTCATGAAATGAAAATGGATGGCAGGGTATACAAATATGGGTTGGGGCAATTTCGATGTCGTCGAAAACATACCGATGGAAAGGATCGGCAAGTATCTCTTATGAAAGGAACTTGGTTTTCTAGCATTCATATTTCTCCGGAAAAGGCTTTAACGTTGTGCTTCTTGTTTGCGGACGATGAACCCTTCAGTAGAGCCTTGAAACAAATTAAATATTTTGGACAAGGAACTTCTAAATCCACAGTTTCTGCTTGGTATAGATACTGTAGGGAACTGGTGTCGCATTACATGTATACACAGCAAATTGAAGACGGTATGCTTGGTGGACCAGATGTGGTCATTGAGATAGATGAGACGAAGTTTGGTAGGCACAAAAATTTTGTTGGTCGTATCAGAGATGGAATTTGGATTTTTGGAATAATTGAAAGAGATTCAAAGCGTTTCCGCCTTGTTCCATGCCCAGGGAATAAAAGAGATGCTGCGACTCTCTTCTCGATTATTCAACAAAACATTTCCCCTGGTACGACAATTATGAGTGATAAATGGAAGGCGTATGCACGACTTAACAGATCTGGTTATTTTCACTTTACAGTGAATCATTCGGAAAATTTTGTGGATCCTGTTACAGGTGCTCATGCGCAAACTATTGAATCCTCATGGCGTCCTCTCAATCTTCGGCTTATATCTCGAGGTATCCGGAAACGCGATATTGGTGACCGTCTTATGGAGTACCTTTTCCGTAGAAAAATGAGATTGGAAAACCTGGATACTTTCGAAGAGATGCTTCGCCTAATACGAGAGAATTTTCCAATTCATTGAATGACCCCCCCCCCCACACACACACACTCTTTTGGAATAATCCTGCTGTTCTTTTCTTATTCATACCTACTAACATCTAAGGCGATAATTGGGAAAAACAGCATTAGATGAAATATCATCAAAAAATAAATCTCACGATTATTCGTGGGAGGCGAGTGTTGAAAAACGCTCGCTCATATTTAAAAAATAGATTACATCATAACACAGTATAAGTTATCATAAACTACTGATAACAATCCACAACAAGTTAATTTCAAAGAAAGACAGAATACTTGATTTTGCAATTAACTTTGTTAGATTACAATACATACTCTCCTACCGCCTTTCCCTTTTCAGTTGCATCGTTATATAAGGGTGCAACTAAAGGGACGCAGAAAAAAAAAACCCAGCACCGCAGCAACTCTAATCGACTCTTGGTGTAAATACGTTGTAAATCTTTCTATCATGGATCGGCGCCTCAGCAATAATAAATGACAGCGTCGATGAAGCCTTATGAAGTAATGGCTTGAAGCCATTATTTTAACCGAAGGTGCCTGGTGCCTGCACCATTCTTGCTGCGGCTCTCAAGAACCCTGTTTGACAAAAATCTTACTTTATAAAATTCGCTTACAGAAAGGATTATTAAACATTTTTGATACATACCTGAATTCATTTTTGTTTGGAAACGCATTTCAGTACAGCTTTTTTTTTAAAAAAGGATTAGACAAAAATGGGAACTAGAATTTTCTGTCCCTGTTAAATTTATTGATACCTTTATAAATAATAAAAAGGTTAAGTGCGAGTATTACTCGCGTACAGCGGGTGTCATACAATAAATAGGTTAATTAATAACTGTATTCTTACAAAAAAAAAACCGTTGCTAAAAGAATAATAAGATTTTTTTTAAATGTAAATCTTAGGGTTGAGTATAACTGTATATAACAAAAGCTTAGAATTTAAAATTTTGGTGCTTTTAACGTTGCTATTCTTTACGCTTTCATTATATTGCACCAAGCTCCTACTTGATAATTATAACTGTATATACTAGAAAAGTATAAATGGATATACCATGAAAGCTCAGAGAAATATTAAGCCTAAATTGTATGAAATATTGCTGTTGTGTATAACTCTTTTTTTCGGTGCGTTTGTAATTATATAAATACGTAGCACCTAAGGCGTCGTCTGGTCTGTCCGTCTGTCCGCATAGAACAGCACAAAAAATACCCAACCGAATGTTTTGAAATTTAATATATAGAATCGTTGCAGAATTTTGTCGGGACATTTCAAATTATATGAAAACCGAATCCAAACTTAAAAGGATATTAATAAAAGTTTTCTTCCTTCTATTAAATCATATCAAACGTCATTAATTCAATGATATTCCATGATAGGTAATGATTCTAGGTTGCTATGGTGGTTATTCTATTAAATCCTATCATACGTAATTAATTCAATTATCCCATGGTATGTAATGAGTCTAGGATGCTATAGTGGTTATTAAAACCTATCATACGTAATTATTTCGATGATATATCATGGTAGGTAATGGTTCTAAGTTGCCATGGAGATTACGCCATATTTAAGATGGAGTCATATTATTTCCCTATTACTGAATTTAATATATATAATCATATTAAATTTTGTTTTCGTGCATTTTTGCATAAGTGTGCAACAGCTATTGCACCAAGATCTGAATATTTATAAAACTAGTAATTATAGTATGAACAAAATGCCACGTTTGACGTACAGTTTCCGACTTGTTAATCTTATCATAATCTGTTTATTATGAACTTGATTCTGTGCTGACAATAAAAGTAGGGCAAATTTAATCTTCATTTGGCATTTCATAAACCCTAATTCAGAGTAGTATTAATCGTTTCTTTTTACAGTGTACCTAAAACAAAACCCTTGTTCAAATTTAAACTTGCATTGTACTAAGCGTGCTTCGAAATGAGGTCGCAAAGTTGCAACGCCGCCTTCGTCCATCAGCGTTTTTCCAGATAGGTCTTTAATTAACCTTTAATGACACGTGTCGGAGTTTCCTCTTAGTCCGCACAACTTTGAAGAAATCCTTTGCTATTTATATGCTGCCACCACCGATATGATTACGTGATATCGGTCACGCTCTGAGAGAATTGTTTAAATTAAAACCAACTCTTCCAATTAACTAAATTAACAGTTTATTTACACACTATTTACAAAACACAAAACACTATTTACACTTAAAAACTCGGATGTAGGTGATCCGGTTCAGCATTAAATTAAATACAGTAAATGCTGTCTATGTACTGTTAAACTACGTTATATCACTCTCACTCTACACTCGTTAAATTAGCTTTACCGGAGATTACTCTTAATCTCCCAACACATGGGCTCTAAGCCTAAGCTCTGCGAGCCTCACTCAACCCTACGCTCTGTCTAAGAGCTATACACAAGAACAACCTCCTACTTTGCGCGCCAGGCTTCCACAAACTCTCTCCGAGCAGAAGCGACTCTCCCTAGCAACCCTCTGCTTTTTCTCAACTCCTCCTCTTCACCCCAACATAAATCCGGTCTTTTTATTCTGGCCACATTCGCAGCTAATTCCCTCGTTCGGGCAATTCTTTTGTCTGCCCATTTCCAGCAGACATTTCAAAGGAACGGGCAAACCACTCTCCATCCATCCCTTTATCCCTTAATCCATGCTGTACAATTCACCGGCTCGGATCGAGTTTCAGATAAGGAAAGAATGTTACTTTGAAATTCTCAGTACACAGACCATGCAATATATAATATAGTAAGAAAAATAATATAGGACCATAGTTCTAATAGCAGATGTTTCTCAGAACCTGACAACACGGGTGACGTATATAAAGAGCCGCTCAATGCAAACTAATCGCGAATCTCACAGTAATTATGCGATTAAATCTATTAAATTAGTCTGTTTTTAACAGTTTGACGTCTATTGCTTTTATACCTACTACTACTGCGTATTGCATTACACAAATATATCACTAAAAGTTATCTAGGCTTTAAAAGCCGATGGCGAATAGAGTACGCCGCCCGTATGTTTATGTATGTCCAAACTGTCCGTGTCTTTAAGGGATAATATCTCTGGTAGTTACCAAAATATCTTTCGAAAATCATTTCAACAATCATTTTATACTTCTGTGACGATAGGTACCTCCAGCGTTCCTCAACTCGTTTGCTGAACGCCCGTAAATCGAAATTTGTGTGTAATGGAAAAATGCGATTTTCTCAAAAACTATGTGATTTATTGAAATCGCTGTAGTTTTCTTGCAAGTTTTAAATTAACTTTTACTATCCCTATTTTTTTCATAATTTTAGTTTCAGTAGATTCGGAAATATAGGGTGGGAGTGGGGGGCTATTTTTGCATTACATTTTCGAAGCTATCTCTAAAAATATACCTAAAATTAAGAGAAATGTATTTTTGAGTTTGGCGTTACGAAAGCTTTCACACTACACCCCACACGATATACAAAGAAAGAGCTTTTAATTTCAAGTAATTTAATTAGCCTCTCGACATTGTTCCAAAATATACTAATTGTAAATAGTAAATAAACTATAAATATGTGGGTCAAAAGTCTTTATTACTTCAGCCAATTTGAACTTTCCGAGTTCCATAGTTTACGAGTACACTGCAAAAAAACACAAATGTTTCTTAATCTGCGAAAATATTCAATAATCCCGAATGCAAATAAACAATAGTAGTAGGAAAACAACAGTTCTGGCTCAGGAAAATTAATTCAAAAGTTGTTATCTGCTATTTTTTAAAAGGTAATAGTGAAAAGATCTAAGTAATATTTGCTCTTATGTGGTGAAAATTTCAAATAGTTTGGTTTGAAATATGGACTATCTGAAATATGAAATTTTTGAAAAATTAAAGTTTCTATTCATGTATACTCTGTATCATTAAAAAACTGTAAATATAGTATTCATATTTGAAACAACTTGATGCGTGATCGTTCTGTGATTTAATAATTTTCTGATAGATGGATAAAAAAAGTTGTTAAACTTATGTAATGTTAAAATATATAGGAGCAAGAATCGAGTTTGATGTTGAAAAGTACTGCAATAATTCAGAAATCTTCGATGCTCTTGTAGTGCAGTCGGATAGTGCATATGGCTGTTAACCATGGGGTTGGCGGTTCGAATCCGCCCGAGGGCGACTTATTATTATTTGTTTTTACTTAGTAAGTTTAGAGGTTTCAAGAATTCATTTGTTTTTCATTTTGAGGGAAATTTACGTATTAAGCAATAATTTAATAACTTCTTTTTTGTTTGTGTTTAAGTTTTAGTATGGTGCTAATTCGTTTCGTTTCACTCAAAGCTGTAAAATTATAGGAGGCGCTCATGTTTTTTAATTCTTGGGATTGCTTTAAACAGGGAAAAATCACTGACTTTCGTTAACCCCTTGAAGGGAGGTGATGCCGTCACGGCATCACATAATTTTAATCCCAAATTGCCACATTGGCACCGGAATTTTATTATGAAAATGTCATCTTTATTAAATACACGAAAATTTACTTTTACTTGTTTACAAATAAAGTCTCTTGTTAATACTGGTGTCATTAAATTATTTGAAAGTTTTACGAATACCAGTACCTAGCCCTGAAAGGGTTAAATTAGAAAGTACTAAATTTGATTAAATAATGTTTTGTGTATGAAAAATTAAGTTTGAGTGTAGAAAAATCCAGTTAAATGTAATAAAAGTAATGATATTAGTTTGTAAATTCATATTCTTATATGTACATTCATGAAAATATTTTTAAAATGTGAAATTATCAGTTATTGATTAGATTAAAATTAATTTATTTTTGTTTAGTAATGAGTATTCCTTGAAGTGTACATCATTCAAGGGTTAAAATTCTACATAGCTAGCATCTAAAAGTATGATAAAATCTCAAACTAGTGTAAAAGCTAATCAAATTCGTTTAAATTCGTCTTTTTTCATTAAAAATCGTATTTTCCTTTTGTTATTTGTCCAATTATTAAAATTCATTAAGGTAATGGTTGTTCAAAACTGAAATATATGTTTAAATTTCGTTTTTAAATTGAAATCCTAGTCACTTTTCTCTAAGTTGATATTTTCATCTTATAGTTGAAAAAATCTAAAGAAATCGGTCTTTTTCCTTAAAAATTGATATTTTCCATTGTTTTGCTTAATTATTAATATTCATTATAGTGTTGTTCATTAAAAATTTAGATATCTGCTCAAAATCTCGAATGTTTCAATGATCAAATGATCTCGAATGCATAAATCAATTTAATTCATTTCCAGTTTCCAATATAGGGAAGAAATTTGTACTATTGGTTTCAAATGTAGTAGTCATGATGTGAATAGATGTAAATATGAACACTATATAAAGGCAATGAAGCTTTTCAAGATAGATAAAGTTTAAAAATATAATTAGTATCTTGTAACAATATATAAACAAATGTATTTCAAAGTTGAAAATTTGCGTAAAATTTCATCTTTTTCTTCAAAACTGATATTTTTTTGTTTAATTAATGATATTTATTAAGTTTTTGTTGTTAAAAACTAAATACGAGGGCTGTAAATTAAGTAATGGCAACATAGGTATAAATCAATTTTTAATGAACTTACAAGTACAATTGCATTACATTCCTTCTATGTAATCACCATCAAAGCTTATAACCTTTTGTCAAATGTCGGGAAGCCGTTGTAGACCAGTGGCAAGGTGTGATTGTTGATGTGAGCGACCGAGCGCCCTACTGCGTAGAGTACAGATGGACTCAGATCAACCTCTAAGGATAATTCTCGGACAGTCCATCGACGGTGTATGGTAAGGAGACCGCTCAGGATGTCAATCTGCTCTTGGGGAATGGAGGGCCAACCTGTGCGTTGCAAATCCGCAGTCTCATTCCGACCCGAACGAAATGCTTGAACCCATCGTGCTACTGTCCTATACGGTAACGCATTTGTGCCACAGGCTTCCACTAATCCTCGATAGAATTCTGTTGCATTTTTGACACGGGCAACCTCGATTTTAAGCCACGACCGCTGATCCCCTTTTGGAAACATGCTTTAGAGCGATGGAAAAGAAATTCCTTACTTTAACGCCACACAACAACAACTCTTCTAAGCAGACCGACTATTTTTGCACTCTACACATCGACAACAGCGCCACAACACCGCATCGATATCCTATTTGCGCATGTCCGCCCTTCTGCGAGTTTCAAGGTTAAGTTGCCACTATTTAATTTACAACCCTCGTATAAGTTTAATTCTTCTCTTAGAAGTTGATATTTCCATGTTACATCTGAAAAAATCATAAGAAATTATCTTTTATCTCTTAAAAATTCATATTTTCCACTGTTCTGCTTAATTATTAATAATCATTAAGGTAATGATTTTTAAAAACTAAAATATAAGTTTATATCTGTCACGTAACAACTGAAAAGAAGCGTAAAAATTGATGTTTTTCTTGGATGTAAACAATTTCCGATATGCTTTTGTGACATCAAAACTCTATTGTTGCGAACCCCCCAAGTTTAGGGAATGTGAGGGGGTTGACGGTGGTAAATAGGAGTTGGAATTATTTTCTTATACTAGTCTCGTCGAAAAAATCCTATTCAATCTGCTAAAAGATAAGAAAATTAGAATAAAAAATCGTATTTTTATATGCGTTTACGTGAAAATATTTTTTTATGTGAAATTTCAAGTTTTGAATTTATTTTGTTCAAATATACAATATTTTGTAGTGTTGTAGTCTAAAGTTTTATATCTTACATAACTAGTGTTTAAATATATGTTAAAATCTCAAACAAGTATAAAAGTTAGTAAAATTCGTTTAAATTCGTCTTTTTCATTAAAAAATTCATATTTTCCTTTGTTTTTAAAATTGGTTAAGGTAATGGTTGTTGAAAAACTTAAATATATGTTTAAATTTCCCTTTTAAGATGATATTCTCATCTTATAGCTGGAAAAATCTAAAGAAATTAGTTTTTTTTCTTGAAAATCGTTATTTTCAATTGTTTTGTTTAATTAATAATACTCATTAAGATGTTAATCATTTAAAATTTAAATATATGTTTACCTTTCCTCATTTAAGTTGATATTATGATCTTGTAGTTGCAAAAAAATATAGAAAGCAGCTTTTTTCCTTAAAAATTGTTATTTTCAATTATTTTGTTTAAGGGTGTTCTCAAATCCAAAAGGGCGACTTTCTGACATAAGTTTTAATTTATTTTTGTTCGAAAATGCATGAAACTAGCTGGTGTTGTTGTTCAGAAACTATGTCATTGAGCTTTTTTCCCCATTTTTTTTACAAACGCAATAGATCTTTCAGAAAAGAATGTCAAAGTGGGCGTTTTGAACCGAATTTCCGCGCGAAGGAAGAAAGAGACTCAAGAGCGAGCGAAAAACGTGTTTGTCACGTGATCGAAATTCCTTATAACTCAATAGGTAATTGATTGATCAAAAAATGGAAAAAACAGTTCAATTCCAAATTGCCTCCATGGCCAGGCTTTCCAATTTTATATCTTTCCGTTAAAAAATGAACTTTTAAATGTGTCAAAACGTTTTGCATTTGTTGAGCAGAGCGTTTAAGAACAACCTTAATTAATAATACTCATTAAGACGTTAATCATACAGAATCAGGGTTGGTAAGTTTCTGCCAGAGTGGTTAAAACCAGCGGTTATAACCGGTTAAAACCGGCATGGCAGAAACTAGTTTCTGCCAGTAAGTGGCAAAAACTGGCAGAAACTCAGAAATAATATTAATAAGAACTTTAATGTGCAATGATTCTTAATTCATACATGTATTTGATGTGTAAACAATTAAGTTAAAAATTAAAATTAAAGATTATGAATGTTATTCAAATTTGTAAAAAAGTTTCAAAATTATCATATAAATATACTTTGTTTATATAATAATAGGTACTAATTTTTTTTCACTTGAAAAACAGAAATTTTCATTGGTAGTCTGATGCTGTACAAGTTTAACTATTTTATATTATTGTTTAGAGTTGAATTTTTATTTAAAAGTAAAAAAGGAAATTTACAAAAAAATCTGTGATATTTTAACAAATGTATTTTTCAGAGTATTTTTAAATAAATAATGAATGCAATAACTTAAAGATTATGATTCTTGTGAAAATATATAAGTAAATAATTGAAGCACAATAAATAACAGAAAAAAAAATTAATGAAGTATCTTGCACAATTATTTTACAATATTGAAAGAACAAAATTGCCACTCAAATATACTATTATTACTTTTTTCACAGAACATTCCATAGCATAGGACAAAATTTTGCTAATCTTTCTGAACACACTGTTTCTTTGTTTTGAATGAAAGAAAAGTTTGAAAATGTTCTTTCAAGACTATCATTACTTGCTGGCAATGTCATTATTGAGGATGCAAATTTGAAAAATCCTCATTTTCACCAGTATTCGTTTTTAAAGATGACCACCACATAGAAGGTAAGGGCAAGACATTTTCTAGGGCTTCCTTGGAGAAATATGTTTCGGAGGCAGGAGTCGATTTTGCTTCAAAGGATATTATATGTGGCACAAAATTGGGATTAATATCAGAAAGCAATTTCCTTGCCTTTTCTTTATGCTCATATGTCAATTTTGATCCCATATACTTAGGATGAAGTAAATAAGTTAGCATATGGTAGTCGGTTATTACTGTATCAAATCTGCTTTGAACCTTTGTAGTTGTTTGTTTTGTAAGTGCAAAATGTGGTTGGAACATTTTCAACTAACAGTCTTAATAAAAAAGCTAAAATCTTTAACAACGATTTTATGCACAAATAACATACAGTAACATACAATAACAAGTAACATAGTAAGTAACACATAACAAGTAACATACAAAAAAAATTTCTTCTTTCGTTCGGAAGTTTTGTTCAAAATGCCAACTTTGACAGTACTTTCTGAAAGATCTATTGCGTTTACAAGAAAACGGAAAAAACAGTTCGATGGCATAGTTTCTGAATAACAACACTTTCTAGTTTCATGCGTTTCCGAATAAAAATGAATTAAAACTTATGTCAGAAAGTTGACCCTTTGGATTTGAGAACAGCCTTAAGGTAAAGGTTGTTCAAAATTCAAATGTGATCCTTAGACGAAATTCGCGCCTTTTTTCTGTTGACGATTGAGAAAATTGATTTTTTTCGGCGACTAACTGTCGAAATTCTCGATATTTTTCCGTGATATTTTTTTATTTCCAAATTTTCGGAAAATTCGGAACAGAATCTCCCATGTAATAGTCTGTGATATTTTTTTTTTAAAGATAATTTTTCTTGTGTGTTATTGAAAATGTTTGAATTGTATTGTGATCTTTATAGTGCAAAATAATGTCACATTCACATTTTTTAAATATTTACTCTTGTGTGACAAAATGAAAATAAGAAATATTGTTTTTCTAATATTCCCCACTACCATGATTGCTTAGCTTATTCTTATAGATATATTTTTTTAACCTCTATCTTGGCCAATTTTATCTTCTGACTGCACATAACTAAAGATTTATATTGTACTTAATTTAGATACAAATTAAAAGAATTATGTGATTAAATGAAATATAAACATTTGATGTAGTCTGTGTTTCTTCTGTACATGTGTAAGTTACTTTTCACTTTGAATTCCTGATTCCCCCCCCCCCCCGTATAAACGCTATTGCTTTTATACATTTCTTTTATAATGTGGCGACTGGATTATTTGGGTTTAGGAGCCAGTGGCTCTTTTAAAATTTTTGGAATCTGCCCCTATACTCTTAATCATATCTTCATTCTTTGAATCCTTTTTCCATTTAGTTATTCTATTCTTCCGTTTCTAGATTCCAGTTAAAATCCTGGGGCACCCTGGAAACACATAGGACACTAGAATCAACGCAAAAAATTCTGACTCATTTTTTAACACAAATACATGATACTTGCAGAAAAGATTATTAAAGAGATTTGTAATCAACGTAAAATTTTAAACAAACTCTGACTTTAATTAAAATAATAAAACTTTGTAAAAAATCACCATAAAATTAAAACAAAACACAGGACGCGTTTCGAGCTAAAAACATAACAGCTCGTCATCAGCTAAGCATACACGTGTCCGTAAACGAACAAGTTCAAAAATGAACTGAAGATAAAGAATGTTGCAAAGAATGCGACAGATGGCGCTACCTGATAGAGGGATATGCAAAAGTGAAATGTGTTGAAAAAAGATAGAAGAGAAAATGAAATGGAAAAAATGGAAATAAAAGAAAAAAAATAAAAGAAGTAAATTAAAAATATAAATAAAAATAATAAAGAACTATAAAAGAACAAGAAAAAAATCCAAATTATTATTATTATTATTATTATTATTATTATTATTATTTTTTTTTTTTTTTTTTTTTTTACAAAATAAAAGGAAAGAAACAAGAGAAAAGGGAAAGGAATTACAAAATTAATTTCCACGCTGGAGATAGGAAAGGAGATGATGGGAGATCATTGACAAGATTAGCAGAATTTTTAGAAATAAAATATGCTTCATGAAAATCCAAGTGAGAGGGAGAGGCAGGGGAAGAAATAATTTTGGCCATGGAGAAATTGAAACAATGACTGGAAGACCAACAGTGAGAAGCAATCGAAGATTTAGAGATTTCTTGATTTGCAATATATCTCTGATGCTCGCCTAATCTAAATTTTAAAGCTCTCTTTGTTTGACCAATATAACCTAAATTGCAAGAGCAAGGAATGAAATAAACACCCCACCGGTTCTCAGTAGGAACAGGATCTTTTAGAGAAGAGAATTTAATTTTATTCATAGGTTTGAAGATAACTTTAAAGTTAAAACGAGAAAGTATTTTAGCAATTTTGAAACACAGAAGAGAATAAAAGGGCAGAACTATTATAGAATTAAAATTAGGAGGATTATTTGAATCAGAAAAAGGACGTTTAGGCTTATTGAATTTATACAAAGCTTTATCAATTAAAGAGGGATTATAACCACGAGCAAGGGCAAGAGATTTCAGATAATTAATTTCATTATTCAGAGCAGAAGAGTCAGAACAAATGCGTAACGCCCTAAAAACAAAAGTATAAAAGGACGCCACTTTTTGTTGAGGAGGATGATTTGAAAGGGCATGAGGAGGAAGGGAGACAGCGAAAGGTTTTCTATAAACGGAGGTAGAGAACCGATCTGGGAGTTTTGAAACCAAGACGTCAAGGAAAGGAAGAGAATTGTTCTCTTCGACTTCGAGAGTAAATTGAATACAAGGATCAACAGAATTAACAAGAGAAAGGAGATTAGAAAGATCAAGGTCAGATGGAATTAAAATGAAAGTGTCATCAACATACCTAAACCAGAAAGGAAATTTATATAAACTGAAGAGTTTTTCTTCTACAAAATGCACGACTTTACATATTTTCAAAGTGGAATCCCTTTAAAGACCCAAATAAAAGTATTTCAGTTTTTTACTTTTTTCTATCTTTACAAGAAGAAAGTATTGGCTTCGTAAAAGTTTTCGAAATCCGATTTTCGACGTACTTACACGTTTTAGGGGTCAGAGATCACGAAAAAATGCTTTTACAAAATGTCTGTCTGTGTGTGACACAAATTTTGTGGGACCTCTATCTCAAGAACTAATGAACGAAATTTAATAAAACTTTATATTCCGTTAGTGCCTGATATAAACTGGTGCTGATCACTTTTTGGTGTAAATCGTCTATAGGTGGCGCTGCCATGCTGCATTATTCACGATTTCCACAATAGCTCTATCTCAAAAACTATAATGCACGGATTTTCATCAAACTTCAAATTCAATTAGAAATTGACATAAGTTGTTGCTGATTAGATTTTAGTGTAAATCACCTAACCGGCGACGCTGTTATATTGCATTTTTCAGGAAGTATTAACATGAATGAGGTAGAAGAAAGTTTTGGGATTGTCACATCCGACTAGTTTATATTGTCTTTAATTTTAAAATATTAAATCCAAAACTGATGAAAACTAGTCGGATGTGGCAATCCCAAAACTTTCTTCTATCTCATGCATGTTAATACTTCCTGAAAAATACAGCCGGTTAGATGATTTACACCAAAATCTAATCAGCAACAACTTATGTCAACTTCTAACGGAATCTGAAGTTTCGGGAAAATCCGTGCATTAGTTTTTGAGTAGAGCTATGGCGGAAATCGTGAAATATTCTGCATAGCAGCGCCACCTGTCGGGCGATATATACCAAAACCTAATAAGCAACAATTTAAGTCAACTTGATAACTGAAGTTGAAGTTTGATTAAAATCCGTGATCTTCTTGAGATAAAACTATTGCGGGAATCAGGAAAAATGCAGCATAGCAGCGTCAGCTGTTGGGCGATTTACACAAAAACGTAGTCAGCGGCAACTCATATCAAGGACTAACTGAATCTGAAGTTTGATGACAGTCCACGCATTAGTTCTTGAGATAGAGACATTGTGGAAATAAGGAAAAATGATGTATAACAGTGCCACCTGTTGGGTGATTTATACCTAAACGTAGTAAACATAAACTCATATCAAGGACTAACTGAATCTGAAGTTTCACGAAAATCCGTACATTATTTCTTGAGATAGAGCCATTAAGGAAATCGTAAAAAATGCAGCATAGCAGCGCCAACTGTTGAGAGATTTGCTCCAAAAACTAATCAGCACCAATTTATATCAGGGACTAACTGAATATAAATTTTTATTAAATTCCGTGCATTAGTTCTTGAGATAGTGTGCCCACAAAATTTGTCTCACACACAGACATACAGACAGACAGACAGACTCACAGACATACTCACAAACAGAAATTTTCTAAAAACATATTTTTTCGGGATCTCTGACCCCTAAAACGTGTAAATCCATCGAAAACCGGAATTCGAAAATTCTCACGAATCCAATACTTTCTTCTTGTAAAGACAGAAGAAAGTAAACTAGTCGGATGTACCAATCCCAAAACTTTCTTCTATCTGATACATGTTAATACTTCAAAATTCGCTAGCACACTGCCAAAATTAAGTGGCAATCTATACCCCCTATGAGGATTCTAAAGATATGGAATTCCATGAATTAGCTCTTGAGATGTGACTATGGCTGAAATCATGCAAATCCTGCAAAGCGTGGCCTAACAGCGCCAAATATTGGGTGATTTATACCAAAACCAACAGCAGCCAAACCAACATCCAGCAACATCTACTGTCAAAGTCTGACGGAGTCTCATGTTTGGAGAAAATCCCTGTATTATTTTTTGAGATAGAGCTATTGCGAAAATCGTGAAAATTGCACCATAGCAGCGCCACCTGTTGGACGATTAATACCGAAACCTAATCAGCAACAACTTATGTCAACGTCTAACTAAATCTAAAGTTTGGTGAAAATTCGCGCATTAGTTCTTGAGATAGAGCTATTGCGGAAATCGTGTAAATCCTGCAAAATGCAGTATAGCAGCGCCACCTATTGGGCGATTTTTAGAAAAAAGTTATCAGCACCAAATTATATCAAGGATTAACTGAATCTGAAGTTTTCTGAAAATCCGTGCGTTACTTGTTGAGATATATTTATTGTGGAAATCATGAATAATGCAGCATAGCAGCGCCACTAAAATGATCAGCGCAGCGTAGCAGCGTTTTGGTCGATTTGCACCAAAAACTAATCAGCATCAATTTATATAAGGGACAAACTGAATATAAATGTTTATTAAATTCCGTGCATCATTTCTTGAGATAGAGCTTCCACAAAATTTGTGTCACCAACAGACAGACTCACAGACAGACATTGTGTAAAAACATGTTTTTTGGAATCTCTGACCCATAAAACGTGTAAATCATTCGAAAACCGGAAGTCGAAAATTTTCACGAATCCAATATTTTCTTCTTGTAAAGATAGCAGAAAGTAAAGAAAATAAGATGAATATGCACCACTTAGATAGAACTGAAACTACTACAATGCACTTTCACAGAAATATAGAACAAGTAGCATTTATAGATCGATTACAAGGATGCACAAAAGAATTCAGTTCGACTGAAGTGCACTACAACCTGCGTTTATACACTACGGAGTGAATAGCCTTTTTCGTACATTTACAGAGAGGCAGAAAGATACTCAGTTAATGGACTGATTGTAAACGATAGTTGATGAAAGTCCGTTTTCTGCGTTTGGATGGTTTTTAAAGTTATCTAACTTTTAGTATAAAGTGTAATGCATATACATCATATTGAACATATATAGGGCTGCACATAATAATTCACAGACATTACTGGATACGAACAGAAATTGGTGAAAAGGTAGTTACTGCGAGCTTTGAGTATTTTACATTATTTATTTAAATATTTTATTTCACAGATGAAATTAAAAATTTGTAAGTATTTCATAATGTACGCCAGATGCTTGATTTTTCATCCTTATTTTTAATTATCCTAGCCGAGGAGAACTGTTTTCTCTTTCTTTATCGCTGGGTTTACATAAATTTATAAGTTTCTCTTCGAGAAGGGCGGGATACTCTTCTCGGATCTGAGATGAAAGCTGGTGTAGAATGCAAGCAAAACTGAACGAATAGATCAGTGCTGCCAATTTAGCTGACTATTTTATTCAGTTACTTACCAGAATTTCCGTATAGTATTTTTAACTTTATTTATCTGTCATTCTACAAGCGGAATGCTACATTTCAGATATTTAGATAAGTATCAAAATAATAAATAAACTACGCTAAATTGACGATACTACTTTATTTGCTATATTCTAATAATTTTAAGTATAACCGAAAAGGCGTACTAAAATGATCAGTTGGCGTTAGAATCTCATATAAATCTAGATGCATTTTAAAGTATGTGGCGTTAATAAATATTTCTGATGTGCTACGTCACAGAAATTTATTAATTCTTTGCAAACATTTGTAGTGTATGATTTGATAAATTGATAATTTTTGTTAATAAAAGAATTTCTGCTACCACTATTTCGAAATATTAATCTTCGTCGTAGATGTGTGTTGTACGGTTCCCACTGGTCCGTTTTTTGAATACCAGTATTTCTGAGGAGAAAAAAAAAAGCTAAGTTTTTTGCAACATTTGAAACAAAAGTTACTTTCCGAGTGGATTTCGGTAAAATTAGTGAGAAAATTTTTAAAAGAACTTTTTCTTTTGAAAAAAGTGGTATTCTGAGACGGACCGAATGTTAAGCTTCCTGCTATTACTTTATTAAGTTTTAAAAAGATTAATGTTTATTTTGAATATTTTTTAAAGGGGGAATATGGCTATTAACCCTCCCAATGGATGTGGTCATGCAACGTTACCACTTAATTTTAATTCCAAAATTGACAAATAGCAACAAGAATATATTCATAAAATTTTGCTTTATAATGAAAACGTCGAAAGGCATGATATTATTTTGTGAAAAATTCGTTTGTAAATTCTGGGCTCAGTTAATTATTTCTTCATTTTACGAACAGATTTTTTCTGCCCCTGAAAGCAGAGTTGCCAAGTCCCCGGCTATGTACAGGATTAGATTACTATGTACAGGAAATTAAAGTATTTACATAATTTTTTTCTAGAAAAAAGCAGTCTTTGTAAAAAACTGGTATTTTACCGTGCAAGCAGTGGGCGAACATCTCCAAGCTATTTAGTTCGCTTCGGGCTAGGCAAAAAGTCGTCCTCACTGTCATCATTCGAGCATGGACCCTCAGATACGGGCCAATGTGAACAGCCAGGAACAGGAGATCTCGATCGGACGACTGCAGTACGAGACTCACACGCTACATTACACTTAGAAGTACTCTCTTTCTGCTCCACCACCTCACCCTCTTCCATCTCTTCGTTGTGTGCGGTGGCACTCGTATTCAGATTTTGACCTTCATGCTTTATCAACATGTCTAGTACAGTGTTGTTTGACTGGGGTCTGAGTCTCTCTGTACATGATGGTTCAGGACCGAAGAAATCGTATATGCTAAACCTAGCCCGAAGTGCGTCTAAAGTAATGCCTGTGAAGCATTCTTGCATTTGAAAATTAGAAGTTACTATAATGCGCTTGGGCCTTATTAGAATAGTACCCCCTTTAATTTCCGCGCTGAAGGGGTACATATCAGCCCAAATTTTTAAAAAACTGGCAAGCCAGACACAGTGGGAAGTGTCTACGTCAGCTATTAGAACATAGTCTTGATTGACGTATCCATCCCACCATTTGTTCAAACTTTTATTAAACAAGGGACTAAAATGCCTCACAGCGTAATCCTTGCCGATCTGGGGCGGACCGCAAAGCCAGACTCCACAGGAATTTGGAAGCGGGTCGTTGTTAAAAAGCTGACAAGAGTGTAAACACGTCTTATAGCGGATATAGAGCCCCGAATAATCGGCCTTAATGGTGGCGATCTCACCGCGCTCAGCCTTATCGAGTACGTCTCTAAAAGGATTAACTTTTCTTGTATCTGCTGGAATAGAGCCAAATTCGTTGAAATCGCCATCCTTTTTACAATACGACGAAGCCTCTGCCGCAGTTCCTTTAGCTCTTTCAAAATGAGCACCAGGAATCCAGCGCTTAACTGTGCAGAGGTTCCTTCTATTCTTAAAACAAACAAAGCCTTGGAGATGTTCGCGACTCGTATCCGGGCAAGTCTATCTACCATATACAAGATACCTCTGTACATTGCTATCAAACGCAGGCTCGGTAGAGAGATCAAAAATGTAAAAACCCTGCGCTTACACCTGGACATCGCTAGCAGGCAGACTGATTTTACAAGCGTATACGCTCTCTATATATACCAGTTTTTTTATCTAAAGTGCGACTAAAAACTCAATCTAACATTACGCAGGCGCTCATCAGTTTTTATGCAAGCGAATCAAACATACTATCAGCACAGGTTCGATTGCTCCTGAATAAGCAGAACTACATTCCAGAAACACTCGACACCCGCACACTCAGAGCTGATCAGACAAGTGCCAGATCACTTTGCATGCACAGCAAGACTGTGAATTGTTGTTTGTGAAAACTGTGAATTAAAGTGGTGTTGCACACGGGCACACCAATATTATCTTACAAAAAATGTTGTTCTTTTAAATCGCCCAAATGTTCCAATTAAATAAAATAACATTTTCTATATTAAAATTCTGGTATCCAAAAAGCCAGAGACTTGGCAGCTCTGTGAAAGAAAAATTTGAATATTAAAAGCACTTGATTTTCCGAAAACAGTAAAGGTATATTTCTTACTTTATAAAATAACTCATCATCATCATTTTAAAATATATTGCACAAAATCACTACGCTATATTTCTATAATTATGCTAATATTGACTAAAAAAGAGTCAGTTTTCTTTAAAATAATCAATGATTAAAACAATACTTTAACAGACGTTTATCACAAAATGTTAAAAACGCGCTTTTATATCATTGCGCGCGCATAATTAAGCACCAAATTCTATTTCTAGCAAAAATGATATAGGCAAAACATAATAATAATAATAAAATAAACAGGATATTTGTGGCTTTATTTGAGAAACTAGGCTCTCATTCACCCTGTATTTCTGAATAGTAATTTAAACATGATTTATGACAGAAACTATACGTTTAAAGAAGCTTGTGATTACTATTCAAAAACATTTATACACTGTTGAGATTATGATGCTAATGAGCGTGTGATTAATTAAAATTAATGTTAATTAATTTAGCTCTTCATTTTACTTATTGTATTTTGTATGTGTAGCCCTTTCTACGTACTTGGGTTAAAGAAATATTTTTTCGTATTTTGGGTATTGGTATCAGTTATTATATTCATATCTCCATAGGTGCCAAGTTGCCACTAATCCTCCGTAATATGTGGGTTAATTTAACCCTGGTTTAATACATTTCGTACCGGAATTTTTTTTCAGAGATGAAATTAAATAAGTTCCACGTAGAAAACTGGAATTAAATAAATAAAGATTCATCAAATAAATTTCTGGTTCGAAACTTTGTTAAACTGGGTTAAATTAATCCCCGCATTACGGAAGATTAGTGCGAGCTTGGCACCTCTGTATCTCTATTGTATGAAAAGTTTCATCGTATAAACGAAATACCAGATTCCTTTTGTAAATGAGAATGAAGACAATAATGGGAATAGATAAATTGAGCAAACGGTGTCCTTGGAAACCCGTAGTCAATGACCATCCTCATAGCATGCTTGGTTACGGTGACGTCGTTGTGACGTCACTGTAAGTCACTGTGGTCACGTCACATCTGTGACCAAAATGCCACCACTCAGTGATGTCACATTGTGACTGAGATGTGAACTTCTTAGAAAACTTTTAAAAAATACGAAAATTCTTTAAAACATATTATTTACTGTAAAATTATATTTTCCTAGCAATTAAAAAAACTGTAACGTCATTGTTATGTCATTGCATGTAATGTACGTCACGTCACATATGTGACAAAAATACCCCACCATATTGTACGTCGCAGTGTGACAAAAATATGAACTTTTAAAGCGATACTGTGCACGATACAAGCATTAATAAACTAAATTTTCATGCTATATTTTATCAATCTGATATTTAAGACAGTGAAAGTATACTTTTTTTCATGATTTCAATTTTATCTACCATTGCAATTTAATATAATAATCCTTCACTGATTGTTATTATTATAAAAGTGTTTCTCGGATAAGTGGTACGTGCTGGAGCAATTTGGATAACATATTTAGAATTAGGAGTATTAAAGCTGTACACTTTACATATTTAGTTTGCAGGGAGGATTTTTTTTTTATTTTTTTGCCAACCAGTGGTATTCGAAACACTTCAGTGGTTTCAAACTAAAAATTTTCTATTATAGTTAAGTCTGCAGCTTTTAATGAGCACGTAGAAAGAGTCTTCAGAGTTTAGTCATATATGCATTACTTGCTTTATAATTTGCATTCAGGTCATATTTTTTCCGGTTAATGATTAACTATTTTAAGTAACTATTTTTTCAAAAACTCTACTTCCTCAAGACTTTTTAAATAAAATTAACATTTTCTGAAAATAAAAGAAATACACTAAATTTATTCAAAACCTATGATATAATTAATTACTCGTATTTCAAATTTGTATTTTAGAGATATGACTTAAAAAAAAGTTATTTTACAAATTGTTTTATTTTACAGAAAATTAATATGAAAAGAATGACAGATTGACAAAGAATTTTTTTTTATCCTCGATAACCCTTTTTATTTATTAGGAATACACAGGGTGTCCCAAAAGTCTCCGTACAACTTCAAAAATTGATTACAAAAAAAAATAATAGGCCTACAGTAAAAATAATTACAACAGTACATAGAGTAACTCAAAAAGTTTTTTTTTCTACTACCCTAGTATACTTCTACATGAGATTCTTTCGTTGCACTCAACGTTTCGATGCGATGAAGCATTTCAACTGCAAATTCGATGCGTTTCGCATAATCATCAGTTTGTAACGCCTGAACAATCTGAATGTTGTAGGCTAAAAGTTGTAATCGCTTATGAAGCACTCTGTGTGTTGCGATTTTTTACATAATAAGCTCTTGCGATGCTTTTCGAATTGATTTTACAGGGCTCCTAGAAAAAGCTTCACGTACTCGTTCCGCACTTGTTAAACTGCTTCATCGCATGGAAACGTCGCGGGCAACGAAAAGATCTTATGTAGAAGTATCCTAAGATAGTAGAAAAAAACTTTTTGAGTTACTCTATGTACTGTTGTAATTATTTTTGCTGTAGGCCTATTATTTTTTTTTTTTTGCAATAAATTTTTGAAGTTGTACGGAGACTTTTGGGACACCCTGTATTTTGTATTTATTACGCAAGAAACAAACTTTACAAAAAAAAGGGGGAGGGGTGGGGGTTCATTATTACCATTAAATTGATTTTTATGCATTTAAAAAATTTAAACAATATTTTATCTAATAATGATCTCTAATTATTATTATTATTATTATTATTATTATTATTATTATTATTTGCAAAAAAGAAACTTTACAATACATTTTAACTTGAAATATTTGGTACTGATAAAAAAGAAAAGGTAAAATACATTGGAAAATTCTTAAAATAGAAAATTTTAAATAAAGACACTCTCGTTGCGCATTTAAGTTCCAAATCTATTGTATACAAAACAAATAAGCGATAAAGAACCACCTGCTGAAATCGTCTGCGTGAGATATAACCACAGAAAATAAATAAGGGAAGACGCAGGAAGCCCGAAAGTTACTTCACTGTTTAGAACGTCGCCATTTCTACAACAGTTTTTTTAAGATAAGAGAACGACGGCCACCATTTTAGGATACACGGATAAGATATTATTAATAGAACATAAACGTAAGTCTTATTTAATTTAAATATTTTATTCCTGATTTGCATAGTATGAGTTAAATAGTTTTATGTTATATTAATAAGAGACTGATCTGGTATTGTTTTCAGAAGCAAAATTTTCCTATTCGATAAGATGAAGAAAAATATCTTAATCCATCATCGCTTGAAGAAAAAAAAAAGCTGCGCAGAGACTGATTCATGATTACATTCTTAGGCAAATTAATGAAAACATTAATTTTCAGTTACTTGAGATTGAAAATATGTTGAGACAATGATTTGGAGTTTTTTTCGGCATCTTATTATTTTATGATTACTAACACTTATAGATTATATAGATATTTGATTATTATGATATTACAAATTTTTTTCACAATAGAAATTAGCATTATACTAGGAAAATGTTCTTTTACATATTACAGTAGTGAAACTTTTGAAAGAGTTTTCTTTTAGTGCTAATAATATTTTAAATTATTTTTTAAATCCTAAATCTTCATACCAATGTTTTCAGATTTAACATTTATCAAAATTATAAAATAATAGGAATTCCTTATAACATATGGAAAATGTATTGAGGTATTGTTAAATATAATAATGTATTTAATTCATCTATTGTAGTTTGTTGTCGTTTTTTAGTACAACTATAAATACTAATTATTATTTTTAGTGTTTTTCAAATTCGTATATTTATTTTTTTAATTGTATGTAAGCATTTTTTTTCTGTTTGTGATTTTAATCAAATATTTAATTATAGACATTTTCAATCGATTATTAAATTTTCTTCTATTATAAACTCATTTCTACGTTTATGATACACGCAATTATTGGCACTAAAAAGTAAAATATGATATTTAAGCATTGAAATAAAGTGTTTTTCATGCCTGATAGGAAGTTATAAATTAAACTGCTTTAGTATATATTTTTTAAAAGCTCATATAATACAGGATACATAACAAAGTTGAAAAGTGCTTATGATTTCGGTTTGTTTCTCCGTATATCCGTCTAGCAGACTGTCCGCGCTCTAACTCTCGTAAATATACTCGGATTGCCTTGAAATTTTTGGATGATATTGACGTTTACCATAGCACGGTCCCTATTTGTAAAGAAGTTTGTAGCATGTTTAGTTCATTTACAAGGACAGCCAAAAGTATTCCGTTACATTACGGCCTATGGGCAAAAAAATCTTTTCATATGATTTTTAATGATTTTACGAACGCTTTCAAACAGAATAAAATTGATATGCATTTATGAAGCGCGTTAAAATATGCATTTTATTGACTATGCGAGGCAAATAATAGTTATTGTTCATTTGCAGGGCTAAAAAAGGAATTCCAATACATAGTGATGTAGGGGTAGAGGGAATTGTTTGCTGCGTACTTTATGTTAATCTATTTCATATATAATGAAATTGATATACGTCGCTGAGGTTTACATACTATAAATTAATTCATGTATAATACAAATAATACGTATATAGCATTTACAGGGACACATTATATAAAATATTTCAGATACTATATTGTATCCGAAGTACTGTGCATTAGCAATGACGGCTGGAAATGCATTTTTAGTTATGATATGCGCTTTTATGATTCACTATATTTATGCATAGTATATGGTGTATACAAATGCTATAATTCCTATACAGTCTTCGTATAAATGTCTTCGTAAGGATTACTGGGTATGGGCGCAAATTGCTTAAAGGTGGTTTTTAAATGAGTTATGGTTTTTTCGCTGAACTACATTTAATTTACTAAGAAATATTTGTAGAATATAGATAAAATGATATACAGGGTCACGTAAAGAATTGGATACATGGCCGTCTATAAATTATAATTTCTGGAAATGTGATTTCAACACTTTTAAGAGTGTCTTAGTTTGAATTAAATTTTAACTAAATAGTGGCATGTAATAAATATTCTAGGCTAACTACAGGGTTGTACAAAAGAATTGAAGTATGTTTCCATATATTAATATAAATTGCTGAAAGAGAATTTCAACTTGTTAGGCGTTTTCTTGCTAAACTAAATTTTCCTATTATATAGTATATAAATCAACCTACAGATCAAATACAGGGCTGTTCAAAAGAGTTGGAAAACATATTTGACTATGGACGGTAACTGCTGAAATCAATTTTTCGTATGTTTTATGCGTTTTCCAAAATGTTTACTTAGTTATCTTATTTACGTTATTTCCCTAAATTACGATGTCTTGTTAAAGCATTCAGGAAGTGTTGGAAAGTATTTTATAATCTATGCTTAACGCATGATTTTTCTTACTTATTTTTTTTATTTCCCAGATCAGTCTTTTCCTATAAAACATACCAAATCTATTTAGCCCATATTCACAAAATACAATATACACGGGAATGAAAAATTTAAATAAATATTGTCTATCATACCATTCTATAAATAATAGTTCTATTAATATCCGTTAGACTCCATGTTGGTATTTAATAAAGCAATGAAAAAACACAACACATTAAAAAAACTTACACATTCTAAATATCAAGCTTGAACTCAATATCAAGCTTAGAACTTAATAAAAAAATATGTCAGTTGATAAGCATTGTTTTTTAAGTGAAGATATTAAAAATGTTTTAGAAGAATAGGGCTCCAAAATAGCGATATTTTGCTAAAAAGTACGATAAAAAAGATGAGATTTTATATTTATAACAAAAGTTTATTTTTAAATTCATCGCAGCATTAATACTTAAAAATTTTTCAGAGAGAAACATTCGTCTTATATACAATATTTCAAATGAAAAACAAATTTCAAATTAATTGCTTAAAAGGCGCAAAGGTGAAAAAGATTCCATGAAAAGTGTGAAAAGGTGAAAAAGTGAAGAAGATTCCATGCCGGGACTCGAACCCGGGCCATCAGTATAGCGCACTGACATTCTACCGTCTAAACCACATGGAGCGACACCCAGCCTGTAAAATTTCTCACTATTACATGTTGGCAAAGCAACAAACGCAGCACAAGATGGAATATTTATCGTGAGCCACCGACATGGGGTAGACAAGAAACTTAATTAAATCCCACATCGATTAAAACTATATTAATACTTGGAAATTTTTCCAGGGAGAAACATTCGCCTTGCATACAATATTTCAAATTAAAATTGCCTTTTATGCAATTATTTTGAAATTTGATTTTCATTTGAAATATTGTATGCAAGGCGAATGGTTCTCTCTGGAAAAATTTCCAAGTATTAATATAGTTTCAATCGATGCTGGATTTAATTAAGTTTCGTGTTTGCCCCATGTCGGTGGCTCACGAAAAATATTCCATCTTGTGCTGCGTTTGTAGCCTTGCCAATATGTAATAGTGAGAAATTTTCCAGCCTGGGTATCGTTCCATGTGGTTTAGTCGGTAGAATGTCAGTGCGCTATACTGATGGCCCGGGTTTGAGTCCCAGCATGGAATCTTTTTCACTATGTTCGCCTTTGCGCCTTTTAAGCAATTAATTTGAAATTTGACTGTCATTTGAAATCATCACAGTGTTTATGACAAGTTCGTCACAAATGACACATATTTCACAAATTGGTCACAGTGTGATTTCAAAGTATTGTCACTTTCGTCACAGGTTCGTCACAAAGTTAATGCCAAAATAGTCACAAATGACACACTTTTCACAAATTTGTCACACCGTGACTTCACAGAGTGGTCACAATGTGACGTCACAAACGACCTCTAAAACGGACATAACGACTTCACATTCTAGTCTCTATGACGTCACATCGACGGTCACAAAATCACAGTGTGACTTCACAACGACGTCGCCGTGACGTCACTATGCCTTACAGGGAACGTTTTCAGAACGCTTTTCGCACATATTCACCCCTTTAAAATTTCCATTTTTTTAAAACTGTTCTTAAAGGTAATTTATATCTAATAAATATGTACCTTTCCTATTTTCAAATTGCTAGCCCCTACCGAAACACAAAAATCGCAATTTAGAACGTTTTTTGCTCCTGCAATCCTCAATTGGTATTAACACCGACAAGAAATAGCGTCTATGCTAGAGCAGAGGCTATCAGCATAAATTTATTACCATTACTTTTGAAATCAGTTTGATTCTTCCTGAGATGGCTCACAAATCGGCATTTAGAATGCTTTTTTGAACGCTTATTGCGCATTTTCACCCCTTTTAAATTAAAAATTTTTAGAGATCATATATATTTCTTAGAGATAATTTATATCTAATAAATATATACCATGACAAATTTCATGAATCTAAGCCCTTCCATAACACAAAAATCGCATTTTTTAGAAAGTATTTTGCTACTGCAACCCCTTTGGGGTAGTGGAAACACATATAAAATGTAGCCTATCTTGAAGCAAGAACTGTCACCATCATTTTTACACCAATATGTTTGAAATCGGTTCAGTGCTTCCTCAGATTGCATAGAAATCGCCATTTAAAACGTTTTTTAGAACGCTTCTCGCAAACTTTCAACCCCTTTAAATTTCGATTTTTTTAGGAAATGTTCGTAGAGATCATTGATATAATTAACTACTATTCCAAGTTTCATGATTCTAGGTTTCTCAATAACACAAAAACCGCAATTTAGAACGTTTTTCGCGCGTGCAACCTCCTGGTGACACAAACATAAAATAGAGTGTATGTTGGAGCAAGGTCTATAATCATCAATTTACAATCATTACTTCTGACGTCGATTTGATACTTCCTAAAACAACATAGAAATCGCCCTTTAGAGCGTTTTTTAGAACGCTCTTCGCGCATTATCACCCCTTTTAAATTTCGATTTTTTTTTTTTTTTTTGGAAATGTTCTTCGAGATCATTGATATCTTATAAGTAATTACCATTCCAAATTTCATTGTTCTAGGCCCTTCTATATCACAAAAACCGCATTTTTAGAATGTGTTTGGTTCCTGCACCCCCTTTGGGTTAGTGGCACCGACATAAAATATAGCCTATCTTGGAGCAAGAGTTGTCACCATCATTTTGACACCATTATTTTTTTAATCGGTTTGGTATTTCCTGAGACTGCGTAGAAACCACCATTTAGAACGTTTTTTAGAGCGCTTTTTTTTTTTGCATTTTCACTCCTTTTAAATTTCGAATTGTTTGGGAAATGTTCTTAGAGATCTTTTATATCTTATAAATAACTAATATTCCAAATTTTATATTTCTAGGCCCTTCAGTGACACAAAAATAGCATTTTAGAACATTTTTTGCTAATACACATCCTTTGGGGTAGTGGCATCGGCTTAAGATATAGCCTGTGTTCGAAAGTGGAGAAACACCTTCATTTCGATACCATTCTTTATTTTAAATCGGTTCGGTAGTTCCAGAGAATACCTGCTACAAACAAACAAACAAATTTTACTTCTTTATAATATTAATATAGATATATTTTATGGTGCAGCTTCGCAAATGATACTGTCGAGTGTATCGTTTTTAGGGTTCTGTACTTAAAAAGTAGAAACGGAACCATTGTAAGATCACTCCTGTGTCTGTCCGTCCATCTGCCTGTCCGTCTGTCTGTCTGTCACAGCCATTTTACTCGTAAACTATGGAACGTGGAAAGTTGAAATTCGGGGAAGTAATAAAGACCATTGACCCACATATTTTCAGATTAATAAACATTCATAAATATATTTAGTAAAAAAGTAGAGGGGCTAAGTATGATACTTGAAAAAAAAATCTTTTCTTTTTATATCATGTGGGGTATCCTGTGAAAGCTTTTGTAACGCTGAACTCAAAAATACATTCCTTTTAATTTTAGGTATTATATTTATTTTCAAAGATATTGTTGAAATTGTAGCGTAAAAATATGTTCCCTCCCCCCCATCTAATTCCGAATTTACTCAACTAAAATTATCAAAAAATTAGAGGTAGTAGGCGTTAATATAAACGTTGCCGGAAAATTATAGCGATTACGCTAGATCGCATAGTTTTTGAGTAATTAGCATTTTTCTGTTGTACACAAATTTCGATTTACGGGCATTCAAAAAAATTGTTGAGCATCGCTGAATATACCTATCGTTGCAGAAGAATAAAAGCATTGTTGATAATGATTTTCGAAAAAAATCATCGGTAATTAGCCGAGATATTAACCCTTAAAGCTACGGTCAGTTTGGACATACACAAGGACAGGGGCGGCGTACTCAATGCCTAGTTAACAACTTTTAATTATATATGTGTGTAATGTTATGTCCAGTAACAGTGTAAAAGCAATAAACGTCAAATTGTTAAAAATATACTAATTTAAAGCGTCTAGCGACTCTAAAAAGTAGAAAAAAAGAAAAAAGACCATTTTCAACATTTAATGTCTTAAAATGTATACGATTTTAAAACACAATTTTAATTGGGATGGAAGATATAAGTATGTTCTTTCGTTTCATGTATTTAAAAAATTGCAAGATACAGAATTGGTATTTATATGGGCTCGAAACTATTAGACATTTGTCGGACAAAAAATTAGCATAACAGTTTACGCGCAGGATTACAAAATAAATATTGTAACTAGAATGAATATTTTGGTGCTTACTTATACTTCAGATTGTAATAATTTCCCTGAACTTTCCCTGAAAGCATTTTTATATTTTTTATGCAATGTTGCATTTAGCAAATACAAAATTTTGAAAATTTCAACAGTAAAATCACCTCAAAAATTTTTTTTTGAACAATAAAAAGGAAATTTTAGGTTCAGTTTATACATACTAACATGAAATATATGTTTTGAAAATTTCATAAAAAAATATCCAGAAGTTTTTGAAGTATCCTGCGCGTTATGTCCAAAAAACGCCATTTGGAAAATAATGACTTTAAAGTTTCGGAAACGCCGCTTCAGCTATTGAGCGGGTATAATTCTGAAAGTCAAAACTTCTGTTCTAATGGGAATTTCAAGGAAACAATTGTATCAAAATATTCAAAAAAGATAGGAGTTTATCATCCTAAAAAATTAAAATTTCTTAAATGTTGAAGCTTTAAGATTCCTGCGACCACTTAATCCTTTAAGGCACGGAGTAATCCTATTTATAAACTTATCAAATAATGGACTGACACCAAAATTTATAAACGAATTTATTAGAAAATGCGAACTTGCTTATTTTCACGTACGTGATAAAAGGAAAATTTCAATTAAATATTCTTGGTGCCGTTTGTCTGTTTTGGAATTAAAATTAGGTGTCCGTTTTTTAAGGGCATCGCCCTCGAAGGATTTAATTAGAATGAATCGCATAAATACTGTGGGATTCGCGATAGTTTGCATTGATTGTATCTCTCAACACGCCTCGAGTGACTTTAAAAGTTAATTAAACACTTATCTAGAAAAACGCGGCACTGACTAAGGCGGCGTTGCAACTTTGAGACCTCAATTTGAAGCGCGCTTAGCACAATGCCAAATTTATACTTTGAACAAAGGTTTTATTTTAGCTACACTGTAGAAATAAAGGTTATTACTACACTGAATTTAGTTTCATGAAATGACAAATGAAGTTTAACTATGCACAGCTTTTACTGTCAGTACCGGATTAAGTTCATCATAAACAGATTATGATAATATTAAAAAAAGAGTTATACGAATAGCTATATTTTTTATATTATTTAAGTTTCATATCTCTTTGAACTTTCATGGTGTACCCGATTACACTTTTCTAATATATACAGTTATACCCAACCCTACATTGTACAGTTTTTTACAAAGTCTTAGTGTTCTTTTACCAACTTTCTTTTTTTTTAATTTTTTTATAATACAATTACAAATTCATATATTTATTCTACGGAACCCTCTGTACGCGAGTAATGCTCGCACATGACCGTTTATTTTCATTAGTTTTTCTCGGACAAAAGATCTAACTCATTAAACAATTATCGAAATGTTTGTTTTTTCTGTCAAATTGTTAAAACATTTTTAACAATTTTGGAAAAAAAAATTCACGTAAATTCCATTCCATTAACTACTATTTTGAAAAAACACTAATTAAAAGTTATTAAAACGTTATCTGAAGGTAGGTGAAACACCTTTTTTACCAGTTAGTAGTAAACATGATTTGTAACAGAATTCTTGAACAAAGTGCTAGTTCTATAACTTTGTTTCATGAAAATAAAAAAATTGAATTTTCATATTTCGAAATAAGTTTTTTCGAAAAATCTTATCTAAGTTAAACATTACAGAAACACAGTTACTTACCATTTAGCAGTTTTAGCAATACTTGACTTAGAAAGTTAATTTTCACACCAGAAATATTGAACGATAACTTGATGTAACAAATTTTATGTTTGACTCGCAGCAGACTCTTTAACTCTTCATTTTAACTCAAGTTACCACAGTCACTTAGATTGTGAAGAAATGTAACAAAATATACTCTCGGAAATGACTTTTGAAAAAGTCCTTTTTGCACGTGTTAGGATAAGGATCTTCAATCTCTCGCGCTCGACTGGCAGCAATATGGATGAATGAATTCTTACATTTCTGTAGGCCACAAATTATCTAAATGTGATTGGATTTCTAAAGTAAATGAATACTTTATATTTTTAAGGACATATACTTTGCACTTGCTCCGTGTAGTAGTATTAAAAAATCTGCAGATGAGGCAGATTTTTTAAGTTTTCCCACCATTACAAGAAAATGCGATGCCAATTGAACCACCAATTGGAAGAAGGGAATAAACGCCACTTTTTGACACATTCATTTTTCTACATTTTTACATTCTTTAGACGTGTAACGCTTAATTGTGAGTTCGAAGAAAATAACAAAAGCCATTTGCTTCGTATGTTTTTTGTATTTTCTTCGAACTCACAACTAAGCGCTACGTCTGAAGAATGTAAAATTGTAGAAAAATGAATGTGTCAAAGAGTGGCGTTTATTCCCTTCTTCCAATTGGTGGTTGAATTAAAAATAACTGTAAAGCATATATAACGAAAATTGCTGCGTAAATGAAATCTGCACATGAGAGAGATTTTAATCTTCACCCGTCAGTATTTATAGAAGAAGAATTGCAAAGGAAAATACTTATAAAAAATATATAAGAAAATTTCTGAAAAAAAAATATGCAGATGACGTAGATTTTTAATATTTTCCCTGAATTACATAGAAAACATAAGTTCCTAAAAAATGACTAATAAAAAATATTTAAAAAAATGATGCATCAATAAAATTTGTAGCTGGGGCCGATTTTTAACCCATTAAAGGCGAGCCGAGCCTCCTTTACACTTCGTTTAATTCTTCGATACCAGTTTTTTCACATTGTAATTTTGAATTATTTAATCACTCAAAATTTGGTATAAGATAATGTGAAAATTTCAATTCTAAAATACTGGTATTCAAATTTAAAAGTTTTGTTCGTCTTGCATGGCAAGTTTTTTTGACAACCGGGTTTAAAGAGTTAATATTTTCCAACATTAACCCTTTAGTGCTCAGCTCTGCATATAAGCAAAAAACAGCATTTTGAAGTTAATAGATATTTTTATTCGTATATACCTAATTCACACCAGAAAATTAAAATAGCAATATTTGGTTTACATAATAACAGACTCTGTATTTAAGTAAAGTGAAATTAACTATTGAAACTTTCTGGTGTAAAGTCAGATTCTAATTTCTAGAACGTATTCTATCATGGGAATTAAAGGGTTAAAGGTTAGGTTTTATAAAATAAATAATTACATAAAATAAGGTATTTGGAGACTTACTTGTTAAAATATTTACTAATTTGCAATATTTTATCGTAAAACAGCGACACGACAGTAGTTTTTACTTGTATTGGAGATGTGCAACAGAAGAAAAGATCGTCGCATTATATGGAAATGTATCTCTGATTTTTTTCATTAATTTTCCTGAGTAATAAACCTTTCAGAGAATCACATATAAAATTTTCGATACAAAATAAAAAATCGCGCATTTAAGGGTTAAGCAGGGAAGATGGGTTGCGAATGAAAATAATTATAAAACATTGACAATATTCCCTTTTTGTAATCTGATTAAATAAGGCGAACACTGCTGCATCAATAAACTGGATTTCAAAGAATCTGAATTTTGAATAACAACATTGCATCGGGAGCTAAAGGGTTAAGGTTAAGTTTTATAGAATAATTAATTACATAAAATAAGGTATTTGGAGACATACTTGTTAAAATATTTACTAATTTGCAATATTTTATCGTAAAACAGCGACACGACAGTAGTTTTTAGTTGTATTGCAGATGTGCAACAGAAGAAAAGATCGTCGCATTGTATGGAAAATGTATCTCTGATTTTTTTTCATTAATTTTCCGAGTAATAAACCTTTCAGAGAATCACATATAATTTTTTCGAAACAAAATAAAAAATCGCGCATTTAAGGGTTAAGCAGGGAAGATGGGTTGCGAATGAAAATAATTATAAAACAATGACAATATTCCATTTTTGTAATCTGATTAAATAAGGCAAACATTGCTGCACCAATAAAATGGATTTCAAGGAATCTGAATTTTGAATAACAACATTGCATCGGGAGCTGATTGCATAATACAGTAAGGTTAGGTGAGTCAACTGGGTCATGATTTTACAATGTGACTCTTGAGATTCTGGCAATTCAGCTTCAAACAGCTAATGTTCATTTGAATTAAAGTCTGAACTTTTGAAAATGTGTTCAGTTAGGTTCCCTCTATCAGACAGAAATACTGATAGGCGACAATTTCAGAAGGATACATATCGATAAAAAATGACTGATTTAGTGAATGATGGTAATTTATTTACTGGCGTTGCCAAATGGACATTGGAAGTGTATGGGTACCGCTGTTTCTATATCCAGGGATGAGAGCGCTCCAAGCTAAATGGTTGATTTTCACAACTAAATTTTAATAGTGTTCTTTTGCTTTATTAAATCTCTGAAATTTTGTCATTAACCCCTTCTAGGGCGGTGTCCTTAAAAAAGGACACCTAATTTTTATGTTACTGGCACCAAGAATATTTATTTAAAATTTTTCTTTTATGACATACTTGAAAATAAGCAAGTTCATGTTTCTAATAAATTCGTTTATAAATTCTGGCGTCAGTCCATCATTTCATCAGTTTATAAACAAAATTATTCCGTGCCGGAAAGGGCGAGATTTTCTATTGAAGGCCGGATAAGGCGAGAATTTCTATTGAAATTTAATGGTGAAAATCAACAATTATAGTCGGAGCACTCTCATCCCTATGCATCGTAATTTCTGTCATTTTGCACAGTAGGAAACATGATTATAGTATAAGGTGGAAAATGTTATAAATATGTAATGGTATTTATAACCTAGATATCTGCCTTGCCCGTAATTTTCATACCCTGTCCGATTGTAGTCAGTCTTGACCCGACCATATTTAATCACTAGGAAAAGAGTCTATATCACGCAACAAGTATAATCTATTATCTATTATATATATAAAATCCAAACGGAAATTTCGTTCCAAACGCCTAGATTTCGAGTTCTGCTGCATTGATTTTTACCGAACTCATACCGTTAGATAGGTATCGTTTTAGGGAAGGTTTTAAGCTATAACACATCATTCTACCTATATCAGTTATTGAATTATGACAGAAAGTTCTGTTATTTTGGACGATAAGGTTTACCATTTTATTTCTTGGCGAAATTTATCGTTGATAAAAAAAATGGAACAGTTATTACACTTCGAAACATAAAAGAAAAAACTGTTACCAATTTTAATTTAAAAAAAAGAAGAAAAAATCCGTTTTAATGAGTGATAATATTAAAAAACGAAAATATTTAATTTAAACATAAAAGGGAATATTAGTAATGCTTAAAAAATTACTCAGTTAAAATATTGCAAATGAAATAAGATTTGGCTCTTTATCTTTTGCGTCAGGTTAAGAAAAATGCATCTGAAAAATTGATAGGATGATATCAAGGAAGTTTCGATAAGTGCATGCTCAGAAATATTTGAAAAAATTATATAATATTCTTCTCATGAGGAATATATAGAATATTCTTCTCGTGATACATAATATGTTTATAAAAAAAATCCGGAACCCGGATTTAGCGTTTGTAAAAAAATAATGAAAATTTAATTTTTTTGGCGATTTAATGCTGGTTGGCGGCACAATAAAATTTTGAATGATACTTTTTTTATGATAAATAATTTTTAAGTAAAACATTTTTCTACTCTTCATACGAAGTTAGTTAGATTATGTTTAACGTAATAAATACAGTTTTGTCTACAGTACCTTTATATGTGCATATATTAAAATTTTATTATCGTAATTATACGGTTTATAACAAAATTTCAGTTTATTAAATTATTTCCAAATTCAAAATTAATGTCCTATTCGGAACATTGGCAATTTGACTTCGATAATTTTAGTGTCAGAAACAAGAAATAAAGGTTATTGTTGCCATGGAAACAAGTATTTAATATAAAATGTTTAATGGTAGCATTTTTAACTAGCCAGCTACTTTTAAAACAAATTTAAAACGGTACTACTTGATTATCCCGTCGACAAAATAACTATCGCCCAACTATAAGATAAATGCCAATAACAGCTGATCGTAAATTTTACATTCACTTGACATTAAACACGGTACACAAACACGGTGACATTAAACACGGTTTGTTGCGACATCAAGTGATTTTTAATTCCACTTCTATCTGTAATTTTACTAATGTTTACAAATTTATTTATTCTTTCGTTGTTTAAAATAAAAATTTTGTCAATTTGTATAATTTTGCGAGCAGTTTGGCAATTTATATAATTTGGCGAAGCGTTTGGCAATTTATATAATTTGGAGAAATTGGTTGAATGAATAATCAAATGGTAGCCGTAAAACATTTCCAGCCGGTGAAGCCATGTAAAATTAAATAACTACTGCAACACGCAATTTGTATATATTATATACGCTTAAAGATAAAAAATAATACGCTAATCCTTCGTTTAAGTTTAAATTCATTGGGTTTTAGGCATTTAAAGACTTATTTAACAAGCAATTTTCAAATGCATTTAAATATCTTGCATTTGGGATGGAAATGTGTTGGCTAGCCAAAAAGCGTGGAACGTTAGTCTTCTTTGCGCCGTATACTCGAATATATATAGATTTTTTTCAGATTTTTACTGGGATTCCGCCGCCTAATTTGACTGATGTTTTACTACACACATGAGTAGTTTTAAAAGCCTTTTTCTTTTCAAAATAATTTGAGTATGGTCTTTACCCTCATAGCATGCATGGTCACAGTGACGTCACTGTAAGTCATTGTGGTCACGTCACATCTGTGACCAAAATGCCACCACTCAGTGATGTCACATTGTGACTGAGATGTGAACTTCTTAGAAAACTTTAAAAAATTACAAAAATTATTAAAAACATGTTATTTACTGTAAAAAATATTTTTCTGCCGGATTTAAATTTTTTTTTTAAACCGTGGTCCAAGTTGCCTCTGTGCCTCTAACCAAAACTTTTTATTTTCATATAACATAAAATGTAATTAATTCATCAGCGACACAAAAAGATTTCCTAATTATGCGAATTTCATATTATTAAAAAAATGTTTTAGGTAAACAGACCTCGACTTATCTTTTATAAAGATTTTTGTAAATGATCATCTGTTATACTAGAAGTTTCTCAAAGAGTAGTCGAAACATTTCTGTGGTTTCAAACTAAAAACTTTCTATTACAGTTAAGTCTGCAGCTTTTAATGAGCATGCAGAAAGGGTCTTCAAAGTTTAGTCATATATGCATTTCTTGCTTTATAATTTGCATTCAAGTCATTTTTTTCCCTCTTAGTGTTTCACTATTTTTTTTACTTCTACTTCTTTCAGACGTTTAAAATAAAATTGACATTTTCCGAATATAAAATTTATGTACAATTTATGCAAAGCCGATGACATAATTAATTATTCATATTTTATTTTTTGTTTTCAAAATATATCTTTAAAAATTATTTTACAAGATGTTTTATTCTACAGAAAATTAATATTAAGAGAATGACAGATTGACAAAGAAAAACTCATCTCTTCTCGATAATCTTGTTGTATTTTTTAAGAAGATATTTTGTATATATTACCTGTGATACAAATTTTACTTTTAGAAAAAGAGGGGTCTTCATTATTAACATTAAATTAATTTGTACACATTTTGAAAAATTAAGCAATGTTTTATCTAGTAAACTCTAATTATGGATACTATTATTATTATAATTTACATAAATGAAACTTTACAATTCAATAAAACTGATAAAAATAAAAGGTGAAATACAATAAAACATTTTCAAGCAGGAAATTGAATTAGAGACAATTTGATAAAATTATCACGCATTTAATTTCCTTCTGAAACTGTTGTATAGAAAAACAAATAAAACCGAAAAACATCTGCTTCGAACTTCGAAACTTAAATATCGTCTGCATCTGCACTATTTCAGTTGTTACGACTCGACCGCAGAATAACGGATAAAAGTAACAGTGAAGCTTTTTAGAATAAACGCGGGAAGTTCTGTGGACACTGGACAGCATAGACGTGTTGACATGGATTTAAAAACTGAAACAAGAACGTTCTCAGGATCCAAGTTAGTTCAGCTAACAAAATATAAACCCGAGAAAATTACGGTAGCTTTGACTTGTTGAAGATGATTCAAGTCATTGCTATCGTACTTATTATCGGATTTAATTGGTTCCCCAATATCAAAGTATCACGTACAACGTCAATGAAATTAGGTATGTAAAAATATTATTTTCCCCGTTTGCTTTTTTTTAATCACAACAATTTTAGTTAGCTACTCATAAACATGCTGTAGAACATAAATATTTCATTACATTGATTTTTTATTTTATTGAAATATCTAAAATATTATTTTCCCTGTTTGCTTTTTTTTTAATTACAATGATTTTAGTTATCTTCTAATGAACATGTTATAGAACACAAATATTTCATTACATTTATTTTTTTATTTTGTTAAAATATCTAACTTCCTTTTCAACAGCTTTGATCAGATTATTAAAATTAGTGATTTAAATTGCATTTTAATCTGGTTTATTTTCTTATTTAAATATTTGGTTAAAACCACATGGTGTCATAAATATGAAAGTATATGGACAAGTATTATAATCAATCATTAATATAATTAATAAACATTAAAAAGATAATTAAGTTATTTAAAAAAAAGGCTCTTTATGTAAGAAAATTATTGGCAAACATAGTTTTTTAATTTTGTATTAAGTGATGGTCTTAAACAATTTGCATTGCATGTTTTTATTTTAAAAAATTGCATCTGCTCAGAAGAGGAATTTATAAAAAATAAGACACAACGGAAACGTATACTATTAAAAGAGATCGTAGATATGTAATGTTAAGGAAAAAAATGATTATTTAATGTATTATTCAACCTGAGAAATGTTTTAAAATCTATAAAGAAATAGTCATAGCGGGTGAAAGCTTTTCAGTTGTTAAACATTCTTACTGAAATGTTTTCAAAGTGAACTAGAAGTCTGTTGGCACATGAAAATATAGAAGTTACGCAATCAGTAAGTGTTTAAATATGATTTTACTTTAAAAATAACGCAAATACTTGAACGGTATGAATCTAAAATGTAATAACCATCTTTTATTATTTACTTTTTTTTTTCTGGATAATTTTATCATTTTATTTCCTGAATGATTTTATCGAGATAAATTTCAAAGTATCGATATTATACACTCTTTATAAACAGCGTGATTAAAATGGATTTCTTATTTATAATTACCATAATCTTGTAAATAAAATATTAATAATAATAATGAACCTATGTGTGGCTCTATTTTGTGTTTATGGTCTCAATTTTTATACTTTATTTACATTAAAAAGTAGTTAACCATTTGATACTGTGTTCATTGTTTTGTTTTATTGTGTCATATAAAAATAAATATGATTATTTTTATTTCTAATACAATATATACAGTAGAGCGCCGATTGTCCGAACAAGTCGGGACCGACCCTAGTTCGGATAAATGGGCAGACAGTTTAAGGGATGTTCCTGACTATTCTAAAACCTTCACACTTTATCTAGGTTTAGGACTGACAGCACCACTTAGTACTGGAGTGCTTAAAAATTATTTTTTTGTTTACTTTTTTATTATTTAATTTTTTTTTCTCTTTTTATCATTTTCTAAACTTTAGAGATTATAATTTAAGCAAAAAATAAATTGGAAGTTAGGTGGTTTTTTTTTCTTTTTTAGAGAGAGAAATATTTGGATAATTGGAAATTCGGTTAAAAAGAATTTTTTGAGAGAAATATGCTGTTCGGATAATTGGAAGTTCGGTTAATTGGAGTTCCGATAATCGGCATTCTGCCATAATTATAAAACTTTTACCAGACTTTATTCTAAAAATTTCGTTGTAGATTCTAATCTCTTTGTACTATTTATGACAATATCAGAGTTATAGATGTCATGGCAACTTATATCCAGCCAGATAGATCTTTGGCAAAACATAAAAACTTTCACATTAGACGCAAAATAGAGTAGCTGCGGTGCTGTGTTTTACAAACCATAAGGTATTATTGTTTTAAAAAATCATAGATAGTAAGAGTTATTTTTATAATATATAATTTCATAAATAAAAATGTAATTTTGGCAATCAATTATTAAAGTTATTTTTTAATAATCAAAAAGTTGTTTTATATATGGATTTTACTTCAAGCAAACCCTGATGTAGAATAAATTAACCCTTTGTATCCCCGTTCTATGCATACCCAAAAGTTTTACTCACTTTTACAGTGAGCTTAAAAATACGATTTTATTTATTGCTGCTATCTTCCAACATAACGATTATTGCCGAAATTGTTCTTAGAATTCTCAACATAATGATACTGGTGATACTCAGTTAATTTTCTATACCAAAGCTGTATTTTTCATTTGAGTAGTTTCAAATGGTTATTGCTAAAATGTACTTCGGAAATTTTGTAATGCATGTATGTGGTATAAAAGACGTAAACAATACGTATATAATGACTATATGGCACATGATGAGCGTTTTGAGTGTATATATATATATATGTGTATATAACGCATGCATAAACTTCGCAATGATCTTAGCAATGTCGTTACTGCAATTTTTGCATAATCAAATTTATAGGGGCCTCTATAACAAAGAAGTATCCTATTTTCTCAGCCCCAACTTGTTTGAATTACAATCACATATATATTTTTTATGGTAATCAATATCATAAAACATTTAAAATTTAATTACTTAATATCGGCATTTTTTTTTATCTTTCATTTTTTTTTATTATTATTATAAATGTTGTGTAATCGAAAAAATTCAACTTCACCAGTGACTTTGAGTTTGTAATGCGTATTAAATGAATAGTATTTTCTATAGTTTAAAGAATATAAAAAGTACTGTATATATTATAAAATATTATATTTTTAACACAAATTTTATTTTGATAAAGATTTGAAAATTTAAACAAATTGTTTCTTTGTTAATTTTAATGTTTTTAACAAATAGCTAATTTTGAAAAAAAAAAATGTGATAGATCGATCATTCAGTTGTCTTCAATATTCTCATTTATTGCAATAGGAAAGAAAGGTGCAACAAAAATTGAAGTCTGCGGGGCATTGCATTTTGATTCAATAAAATTCTTTTGGTATACCCTTGTTATAGCGGCCCCCAAGTTTTAATTGCGATGTAACGCCGAAGTATATTAGCGTTATAGATGTAAATGATTTTACAACATGCATAATTATGACTATGTGTGACATGCATACGTGTTTACAATTGTACAAGTATGTCATAGTGTGAATTCACAACATTGCCTCTAGTCACATATTCGTCACAACGTAATGACAAAATCGTCACAAATCACACAATTTTCACAAAATTGTCACAATGTGACTTCAAAGCAGTGTCGCTGTCGTCACAGAATCATCACAGTGTTAAAGACAATTTCGTCACAAATGACACATATTTCACAAATTGATCTCAATGTGACTTTAAAGCATTGTCACATTCGTCTTAAATTCGTCACAAAGTTAATACCAAAATAGTCACAAATGACACACTCTTCACAAATTTGTCACACCGTGACTTCACAAAGTCGTCACAATGTGACGTCACAGAAGAGCTCTAAAACGGCCATAACGACCTCACATTCTAGTCACAATGACTTCACATCGACGTCACGTGACGTCACATCGACGGTCACAATGTCACAGCGTGACTTCACAACGACGTCGACGTGACGTCACCATGCCTTACGGGTAAGGAGACCTTCCTTGTGGTAACAATTTTGTTTTTGATTTGTTCTTTTTTATTTCTAACTCTTCCATCATGTGACTTACAGACGAAACTAGCAGATGTAATTGTAAAAATGATGGTACTTATAATTTACATGTTATATGTTTATTTGTGATTTTTGAGTTCACTTTTGTCGCCAAACAATTATATTTTAAGCCAAAAAGATGTAAGCATGAATTGGGTTCAAGCGATGTTTACAATAAAGGTGTTTTTGCAAGTATTTTTTAAAATTGAAATGTACAATATTTAAATAGCAATTAATATTTTAAAAATGGAGTCAGATATTTTAATTTTAGTATAAACGTCTCCCACATACGCACATACATACTGTAAAATAATTTAATTTTAGACATTTAAAAAATCTCTCATCATACTTTACTACGAAAGCATGTCGGTTTGTTTTCCCCTAATTTGTGACTTTTATAACCTCGAAGCCAGATTAGCTAATATTGTCCATTCTTTTTTTAATAAAAAAACATATCGCCAATTTCCCTTATACAAACGTTCAATGCTTGCAATGTTAGGTAGTAAAGATTATTCTTAAGAAAATTTAAGCAATCATGCGTTATTTCTATCACGAAAAAGACATTTTGCAATAAAAATTGCTTTCTGAAATCACTTTTCGATATTCCATTCCATTCGTCATTTATTTTTTTTTTCATATCTTCCCTTCTTTTAGGAATGTTATTAAAATATATTGGATGAATCTTCCACAATTAGCCACCTTTCAACTGGCGAATTTACTGTATAGATTCGTTTATATTTGAAAGGAAACGTGGACGGTAAATCCGATTTCAGGAGATTACGCGAAATTTGTGCTTTTAGAAATTAGCGATTAGTAAATTTACGTTTTTTTAGTATGGAACAAACGGACAAAGAAGATTTACTAATAGATATTTCTCATCTGCAGTTATTTTACTATCATTAAAAAAGCATTAATTTGAATGAACAAAAAAAGTTTTTCAAATGCCAAATGTGGCCAATGGAACAATATTTGTTCATTTAGCCTAGGTTTTTTTTTAAGTACCTCAAATTCAATTAAAATTTCAATCATTATTAAATTTTGGCTGATGCACAGCCCGAGCAGCTGATCGTAGTGACAAATTTTAGGTTTATTTAGGTTTATTTAGGTTATGACAAATTTTAGGTAATTTTAGGTTTATTATCACTAAACAAGCATTACATTGGACGTAAAAAAAAGAAAAAAAATAATAAAAAAAAACTTTCAGATGCCAAGGGTGTCCAATGGAACAGTATTTGTTTATTTACTCCAGGATTTAAAAAAAAGTACCTCAGATTCGAATAAAATTTCAATCATTATAAAGAAATTTTGGCTGATACACAGCCCGAGCAGCTGATCATAGTCACAAATTAACGTTTTTAGTTTTATTTAGGCAACAAACTGATGAATAATGACGTCTTGAAAATAAAAGCATGCTTATTTCTCCGTCTTATTACGCTCATTTGAGAAATGCGAAAAAAATCTCCGGTTTGCCAAAACGATCACTACTAAAAATTCTACATAACTAACTTTACCTATCATTTGCAAAGAGTTTTGATAGTGAAAGATCTAAAAATCAATCAACAGCAATTTGACATTATTTAATGGAATATAGTTTGGAGCGTAATTAACTCTGTTTTGTAGCTAACTCTGGTACATTTTTAGCCATACCGTTACGAACATTTCTAACGTTTCACATCAAACTTGGTTGTGGATCCGATTACGGATGATTGGGGAGATTTTGTTGAATGAAAACTAGAGGTTTAGTTTTCTATTTGAATTAGTTATCGAGGTTATTTTCCTAGGTTAATACTTGCATGATTAAAACTGGTATGTAAAAAGAAACGGCAGTTAAAATGACACTATTTTAATATTATTCACACAATTCCGCTTTAAATATCCACTTTAACATGATTCACATATTTTAAAATATAAAAGTTAAATACTGTTTTGATTGTATTTACTCTACTGGAAATCGAAGATAAGAAACCGTAAAGAAAACCTGCCAAAAGAAGACGTATATTACCAAATATAATGTAACGTAGAGAGAGATTGTATTTATGTTATCAGATCAGCACAAAGTACAAAGCTGAGAAGCCCGGAGTAAAAGAACTAACAAACGAAAGTGAATAACCCGAACATTCTTTAAGTTAAATGGTCAATCTCTGCAGTCATTGTAATTCTCTCTCTTTTTTAGTAGTGCGGTGATATGATCGTAATGGCCGAATTTCCCTCCCAAACTCTACATGATGTACTAAAGAGTTGCTTCTGAATTGCCCGTATTTCGTCTAACGCATCAGATAATATAATAGCGCAATTGCGTCCGAAGCGTATTCAAAAAATGCGGAAGGATCTTCCAGGTGAAGGTCCATATTAATTTAAATTACAGGGTCAGATTTTCCATTTGGTTTCATTGAAGGTTTATTTGAAAAATAGTCCAGCGCAGCGGGCTCAGCCTGCTAGTCCTTTTAAAAAAGTCTTTTAACGCATTATTTGCGGGCCCTTTTCTTAAACACGGTTGCGAGTTCGTCCTTTTTTAATTTAGACAGTCCAATATATAGTAGAAATAACAAAAGCCGAATGTTTACTTTATGTAATATAGATGCAAACATCTCTGAATTATTCCGGAGTCTGACCCAAGACTAGCATGTTTTAAACCGGAAAAAATATATAAGGAACTGTGTCTTCTTTCGATAAAGTAAACTTTAGATTATATTTCGAAATTTTTGACTAAATAAAATTTCCGGTTGAAAATATTTTCGTTTTGTATCAGACGCCGGAACAGTTAAGAAATGTTGGCTATGCATGTAAGCACGAAATGATTAGCCATTAACCCTTTCAGGGGTTAGTAATTGCGTTGCTGTAATGTTAAATTCATACCGGAAATTAAAAGAAAATTCGTTTCATAATGACGAAAAGCAATTTTTTTAACATTTTTCCACAAAGATCTAAAAGTAAAATTTAACGAAAAGTTTCTTGTGCATATCTTGATTAAAATTAGGTGGCATATTTCTCCAAGCGCCACTCAAGGGATTAGGCGAAACAAAAATCATTACTAATTATTTTTGGGGCGAATAGAAATTGCTGAATTAAAAATAAAGGGGAGACTGGCAAACCTGTTTTCGAAAATGAGGACGAAATTTACGTTTATAAATGCCACAAGAAATTAATATTTGCTCACAATAAATCCTATATAAGCATGCTTGGATTACACCTTTACTTTTTGTCCTTGCAAAATATTTTGTTCCAGTAATAATTACTACCCCCAATTCACAAAAACGTATTTTTATGTTTGTCGCATACAGTGTATTAAAAGAATATGTCATAATTTTTGTGCGAAAAGTACATTTCTAAGATTGCATGTTTAAAAGCCATGAAATTCCAAAAGGACTACATATACAAATTCATCAATACATCATTTATACAAATACATCGAATGAAAACGAAATAGAAAAAAAAATCAACTTCGATTTAGTGCCATATCGAAATAGCTCCAATTCCGTTTAACCACCAATTGTGTCTATGAACAAATCTGTAAAATAGAAATTTCAATGTAATGGATGCATCCGTTAAAGCACCAACTCGATATACCACCAAAAAAATTTCTAGAAATTACCGTATTTTCTTTGCATATCTTTCTTTTTAAAATTGGTTCTTACAATTTCAAAGGGCTCCTCCTTTTCCTATGTCTAGATGTTTTCAAGCACATTTTATCCTTTATTAAATAGCAAAGAATTCGTATTGTTCTCAACACCTATCAACCATTCTGTCTGTCATTGAGAGAAGAAAAATACCGCGCGCTGAGCTGCCGAGCAAGTGAAAGTTCTGATTCCGACTAGCGAGTCACATGACCCCGATGCGCTTCAGGAGCGGGTGGGGGTGGGGGTGGGGACAAAGCGTGTCACGCCATTGGCCGAAAGGATCTCTCCTCTCTCAGGTGAGAATAATGCAGAAAAGAACTTCACCGTCCAGTGGTCGGGAGTCCTAACAAAAGGAATAGATGAAAGACTGCCTGCAGTTTATGTCGATTTCTAGAAACAAAAGCTGCGTGCAATTCAAAATCTCTCATTCGTAGTTTCGGTTGGATGTTGGTTGCAACATCAAAGAATTCACCAGCTAAATCTGTAAAATATCCTGTCTCTTTATTTTAACACATTATGACGAAAAGAGCAGTTTTATCAAATTCGGAAAATCGGGAAATTTGTCAATATAAAGAAAAGAATGTGAATGCATCGCAGCAACACACCTGCAAAAAAATTTCTACACTCTGGAAAAAGCCTGTTAGCAGGCGCTGCATCGGAGATTTTTTCATGAATACAGAAAAAAGGATTAACACCAACGATCTGCAGCCAAATGTAAAAAGGCTGAAAACAGCGAAACATGAAGATTTTGATGAATCCCTTTGCACATGGATACAACAAATGAGTGCTAAAAATGCTACTATAAATGAAAATATCACCAGAGAGCAGGCAAAAGTCCTTGACCAGCAAATGAGTATCACAGATGTCGAATACAATAGTGGCTGGTTAAACAGATTTAAAAAACAACGAGGATTCTCTCAGTATATGATATCAGTGGAATGCTATCTTACACGCTTCCTGGGCGTAAATGCATTATTGGAATAAGAGTAGCAGCGTTTGTGCCTGACAGTTTCGCCGATTGTTTCTTTATACATACTACTGATCTATATTGAAGCATCACTGCTGGAATTTTTTTTGATATTACAAGAAATTTCTATTCAGGAGTACGAAAGATTTTATACTAGACTTTCATGGGTGCAAATGTGCTCGCATTCCGTCTTTGAAATCTGTTTTGGAATAGTAATTTGATAATGTGAAGCTTACTGTGCTGTCTTACTGTAACGGCTTTTGCTGATCATTTAATGCAGCTGGTAGTTTCTGTTTACTTATCCTTGAGAATTATTGCTTCTACTGAAATACTCGTAAAATAAATATACAATAAATATACAATATAACAAACAAATAAAAATACACTAGTATGACGTCTAAAGGACTGTTTTTTTTAATTATCATTCAGGTGAACACAAACTTCGCGTCTATATGCTAATTTCTTTTTATTTCTAGTATACAATCTTTTTTCTCTTTATAGCTACTAAGCGAACGAACAGTCGCACAGTGGAGTATTTGACCCAAAAATCTGGGCAAAAATGCGAAAATTCAAATTTCGTCAACAATTGTAAAAATCATATTTTTTAATAGCTAACTAATTAGTGCTTCGATCTATGTCTATTTTAGGAACCTGAATTATATCCGGTGGCTCCTAGCCTCAGTTGAAGAGGAAATTTCTTTGGGAAAAGACGTTTTTTTTTTTTTTTTTTTTTTTTTTTTTTTTTTTGGCATTGTTGTTATGTTTCAATATAATTTTTTTGTGGCTCACTGAATTGTTGAATTAAAACTAAACAAGGTTTACGTGTTTAACAAAGGTCAGAGCTTAGTGTTAAACTATGTATTAATTTAAATAGTTTAGTTTTTAATGTAATAAAAAAAAAACATTTAATGTGTAAAAGGGTAATTTTTGAAGCATTTTTGGTTCTAATTTAAACATATCGAAAGCTTTTTAAATATGTGCGCTATTTGCCCGACCATGTTTGCATTATAATCGTATTAGAGATAGTCTTGAGTGAAAATTTCTGCAAAAAAAATCTTCCACATATTGTTGCCATTTTTTATATACATATTTTTTTCAAGGGGACTACTTAAATCACATTTTTTTTCGGCAACCGAATTCAAGAGTTAAAAACTATATTTTTACTGTCGTATTGCAGGTTTTTAGTTTACAGGATATAACCTGAGAGCTTTTGGCCCTACAGATTCTGTATGTATGTATGTACGTACGTATGTAAGTGCGCACATACGCGCAATCGATATCTTTTGATAGAAATATCAGATCGGCTTCAAATTATAAGTACTTACTTACTGAAAAAAAATTTCCTAATTAGTATCGGGGTTCATAGGTAGAAAATAAGAGAAGAAAGGAGGGAATTAAAGATGTCTGGAATAAACACAGAAATGATTAAAAGGTTTCAAATATTATTGGAACTCATAACAAGTGGGCATTGCATTGATGAAAAAAAGTTCCAAACATGTGCTGTTGAAAAAGCAAGACTGTATGTGACCTTTACAGTTGGCACCCTATAATTCCAACAATGCATACTGCTCCACTTTTTAATTAAGAAAGCAGTCGTACCCATTGGCAAACGCAGCGATCAGAAGAAGCTGTCGATGGCAGAAACAAACACTTTAGACAGTACCGTACAAAGTACTCAAGAAAGTGCAATAGAGAAGTTTGCAACAGAAATGTCCCAAATTGGCTTCTTTTAAGCAGTGATACTTTTATAAACTGCTTTAGAGAAAGATCAGGGGAAAAGACCAAGCCATACAGTAGCGAGACACTACAACTTCTTCTTCCAGCTAGGTCTGATGGTAGTCCTGATAAAGGCCAAGAACAGAGAGCCGAAAAAGATGAAAAACTGAGTTCTGAAGAATCAGATTAAAATTGGTAATCTATTAAGTACACTGTAAAACCAGCATCTATATACTGTAGAGATTCCGCTTTACTAAATGTATTATTAAATGTAAATTTATCAAATGTGAATAATCTTTATTAAATAATATAAATGTAATAATTATTATTACAGTACAATTAAATGTAAATAATAAATTTTATATAGAGTAAAATTAAATACATTTAATTAAACATTACTATTAATTAAAACAATCTATAAACAATTACTTTTCACTTATAAACAGTAAAAATTTAAGGCTACTAGTGACGTACCGTACCGTACGTGCCCCGTAAAAGGGAATGAAATCATTCTACCTCTATCCCTAATTCCGATTTTTCTGCCGCAAACATTTGTTTCTTCTTTTGAAGCCAGGAGGGGCGATAAATAGGCCAAATGAAAACAGTTGGCGACTGCAAAGTCAACCGCTCTCCCTCTATTATATTTCATTTAATCGGGGATTCTTCACAAATTTAAGCAGGGTAGATTTATGGATTGCAGGACTTTTGTCGATAAGTTTGTAAGAAATATATGACCTGTATTATTATAATTATTTTATAACGATAGCTGATAAATTATGATGCATGGTAAATTATTTATTACAAATACTAATACCAGGGTTTGTACGGGTACATTTATTTTCAAGGCTAAATATGAGTAATTTTTTTTTACAGAAAATAAAATCTAGTTTAAATGCGCGAAATTTCGTTTTATTTAAGGAAAGATTTTCTATAAGAAAATACTGGTACCGAAGAATTTCTTAGTCTGGAAATTCAAGGACCCGTACGAACAATGAATACATCAATACTTATAAATAAAAAAGTTTTTTTGTAATTACTTTAATACTAATGTGTATAAATTTAACTGAACAATATGATTGTTTTGTTTACAATATCATTGTTACAATTTTGTTTCAACATTATTGTTTCAATTTTAATAAAGAAAAATAGTCTTGAACAGTTCGAACATTTTAAAAGCGTTAAAATTTAAATTTTTCATGCTGTTTGATGCCGAGTAATAAAAAAAAAAACGATTCATAATCTATTATAGTTGTTCATCAGGAGTGAAAACAGCCAAAACGGAAAAATAGAAAAAATTATCAGGCTATTTTTATTAGGTGCGTTCGTAATTATATAAATACGTAGCACCTATAGTCGTCGTTCAGTCCGTCCGTCCGTCTGTCCGCCCGTCTGTCCGCATGTAACAGAGCAAAAACTACCCAACCGAATGGTCTGAAATTTCAAATATATGATTGTTGCAAAATTTTGTCGAGCCATTTCAAATTTTATGAAAATCGGATGTATAGTTTAATTACAGGGACAGTCAAAAGTTTTTCTTTACATTACGGCCAATGGGAAAAATTATTGCAAGTGCATTTTAATGATATTACAGCCTTCCGAATGATCTGAAATTTTAAAGCTATAACTGTTGCAAAATTTTGTCGAGCCCTTTCAAATTTTAGGAAAATCGGATGTATAGTTTAATTACAGGGACAGTCAAAATTTTTCCTTACATTACGGCCAATGGGAAAAATTATTGCAAGTGCATTTTAATGATATTAGAGCCTTCCGAATAATCTGAAATTTTAAAGATATAACTGTTGCAAAATTTTGTCGAGCCCTTTCAAATTTTAGGAAAATCGGATGCATAGTTTAATTACAGGGACAGTCAAAAGTTTTTCTTTACATTATGGCCAATGGGAAAAATTATTGCAAGTGCATTTTAATGATATTACAGCCTTCCGAATGGTTTGAAATTTTAAAGATATAATTGTTGCAAAATTTTGTTGAGCTATTTCAAATTTTAGGAAAATCGGATGTATAGTTTAATTACAGGGACAGTCAAAAGTGTTCCGTTACATTACGGGGAATGGGAGAAAAATATTGGAAGTGCATTTTAATGATGTATCAGACTATGCGCTTTATGAAGTGCAAAAAATTATACATTCAGTACAGTATGGGGTGCAAAAAATAATTATAAAACTAGTTATAGTACGAACGCACCTCATTTGCCACGTTTGACGAGCAATTTCCAACTTGTTTCCTTTTAAATTAGTGTAGTATTATTAGTATTATTATTAATTAGTAATATAAATAATTAATAATAATAAAAAAAAACTACAAATAGAATAAAACAATCTGTATTATCAATTCATTAATTTATAAGTACTGATTTGTGTATTCACGAGATATTTGCGAGTTATTTTATTTTTATTAAACATTTTTTTTAAAAATTCAAAACAATATTTTGTTTGCAGTGACAGAAGTACTTTTCGTATTACCACGTTTATACTTTTTAGCGCACATGACTGCCACGGGCGACTATATTTTAATTCTATTTTGCACCACTTTTTCAAAACAAATTATATATATATATATATATATATATATACATATATATACGCTTTGACAACATTTGCAAGAAAAATATACTACAAAATGTATTTTTTTAAAAATAGTGGTGCGAACAAAATATAAAAATAGTCGCCTGTGGACGTCTGTGGCAGGCCTGCTGTCAAAGCCTGAGAGCTAATGTGTCCACAGGCTCTGTATGTATGTAACGCGATAACTCTTGATAGCAATATCCAATTTGCTTCAAATTTTGTAAATAGGTTCATTTTCATAAGGCGCGTCCCAGATTAATTTTAGGGGTTCATTGGTTAAGTATAAAGGTTTAACCTTAATTTAGAATGCCCCCCCCCCCCTCCCTTAATTTAGATAAACGGGTTTTTCATGCAGAATTATCAGATTCGCTTCAAATAATTTGGTATACCAGTTTTTTCTTATAAGGGGCTTCCCTGATTAGATTTGGATGTCCATTGGTTAAGTATGAAGGAGGGAACGGAAATCTAATCCCCCCTTAATTTAGATAAATGGGTTTTTCATGCAGATTTATTCGATTTACTTCAAATTTGGTATACTGGTTAATTTTAATAACACGCTTCCCTGATTAGATTTGGAAATTCATTGGTCAAGAATAAAGGTGTGTGTGTGTGTGGGGGGGGTAATCCCTCCCTGAATTCAGCTAAAGGTTTTTTTTTGTCGATTTCTTTATTTTTTGAGGGGCATTATTCTTTGAAATAAGAGTGTAATATATAATTAGTGTCAATAGCCTGTGAGCTCAATGCCATCAGTTTGACTGGTCACTTTTCTTTTATCATAAGCATTCAGTGTTCATTTTAAACTCGTGTTATCAGAGTATTGCAAAAGATTTCCCCGAATACATTTTTTTTAATTATTACGTTAGATTTAAATTTCGTAATAATATTCTGTTAGTGTTGCAAATTGTTTCATAACCTGTGCGTGATACATAATTTTTCGTTTTTGTTACTTTTATATTAGCCCTCATGCTATCGAAGTCTGAGAGATAATGTGCCCGAAGGTTCTGTATGTATGTAACGCGATAACACTTGATAGAAATATCGGATTTGCTTCAAATTTTGGATATAGGTTCATCTGATAAGGCGCTTTCCTGATTAGTTTTGGAGGTTCATTGGTTAAGTGTAAAGGGGGAAAACGGTCCCCCTCTTAATTTAGAAAAAAACGAGTTTTTCATGCAAAATTATCTGATTTTCTTCAAATAATTTAGTATGCCTGTTAATTCTGATAAAGCGCTTCCCTGAATAGATTTGGAGGTCGATTTGTTAAGTATATAAAGGGGGGGGGGGGGGTAGAAATGGAGGAGCTAATGGCCCCCTTAATTTACTTTCTTTTTCTTTCTTTCTTTTTTTCCCAGTGTGGTTGCACCTTACTATTTAATTTTACCCCTTTCATGAACCATAAATTAATATTAAACAGTTTTGTACTTTTTTTCTTTATTAAGTTAAAATATCCTTTTTAAAAAGAAAGAGGTGACTTTTCATTATCTAGTAATGAGAGGGGGCAGAGGCCAAAGTTACTAACAGAAATAGTATAAAATATTCTTTTTAAATTGTTAGCGAAGAGATTTTTTTTTCTAAATGTTTCCATTTTTTAAGTGAGTGGCGACTCTCGCACATTTTCACTGGTGGGACACATAATACGATTTGTGTAGTAGAAGTCTGTAAACAACAAAAAAAAAAAAAAAAAAAAAATAGGAATCATATAATACTTTCGACTATGGATGCGCATATTAGGGGAGACCGGGGCTAGTAGGCGCACTTTATAGTTATTGATTTTTATTAATTTTTTGTTTAATTTTTTTATGAAACTTTGACTTTACTTTTAAAGAACAGGCATTGGGCTATAAATACCCGGAGTTTAGAGTTTATATTTAGCGGAAGCCTAAATAAAAGACAAATTGTGCGCCAATCTACCCCGTCACGGAGCAAGTTGCCTATACCTATGGGGTAAGTTGGCACACGCTTTATAAAAATTTAAATAAAACTCAAATAAGACACGCAGTTAAGAGAAATCAGTTTCATTAATACCAGTAAGTTTAAACAAAGGCGTTATCGCCGTACATTGTAAATTCTAAATTATACAGACATAAAAATAATGAATAAAACACTAACATTGTGTAACTTCTATCTTACTCGATATCATCATCAGGTTTACAGTTATCACAAATAAAAAATCGAGTGTCTCCGTTTGGGCAAGACTCATGTGCCCAAAATCTTGCTTTGCAGCCAATTTCTCGGTGTTTGCTGTTTTTCATGCTACCAGCACACACCAGACATCGAGCCAACTTGCCAGGTGTTCAATGCGCTTACTAGCCCCATAATGAATTTCTTCACAATAGGGACACGCAACCATCTAAGAATATATAATCCAAGTAAATCACATATGGGGTAGGTACAGTTAATCATACACTAAGAAAAGCTGCACAAGTTAAATCGCATCTATTAAGATAAGTATTAGAAATTAGAAAAAGAATGAAGCAACAAAAAATTACTTATGAGTGCAAAAAACAGAAAAATCGTAATAAATGTCTACTGCACGTAGGTAATGCTGCAAAACTACATTGAGGATTGTAAAAAGCAAGAAGAAAGGTACTCTGTAACTGGTTGCGCAATCTATCTACAAACAGGCGATTTATGAGGACTGCGCCTACTTACCCCTGTAGCCAACTAGCCCCGGTCTCTCCTACTGTGTGTACAGAAAACAGATATGTGCAGATATGCATGACAATAAAGCACCTAAATAAAAAAAAATTGCACTATACATTTTATCAAAATTATTGGTAGGATTTATTCTGCGTATTAAATAGTTGGAAAACCTAGATGCCAACATTTCTCATACTATAAAAACTTATGGATGAATAAGTATAAAGTTATTGATTGATGATTTTGAAAGCAAAGAAACAGAAATTGATATTTTAAATATTTTATGTCATTAGTGAAGTTGTGAATCACTGCCACAAATAATAAAATACTTTCAATTCGCCTTTTTCTTTTCTTTAGAGAATACCGACATATTAGCGGCGCAATAATAATGTGGAATGCGTATGTTTCAAGAAAAGCTCGTTATATCCCTTTACATAAAAATGATGTCCATTACTTTTGTTAAATTATATTATATTATAATTGTACTGTTTTTCGAATGAAATTATTGTGCGTAAAATTCTTAATAGATTTTTAATTAAAGTTTTAATTATTTTTAACTGTATAAAATCCAAATGAATATTACCGTATTTGTCCATGTAGGCCGTGTCTGATGACAGGTTTCTCCCTTTCCCGCGCCGTCGCGTTCAAAACATTCATCAATTACGAATAAAGTACCTGTTATATTAACTTTAAAATTAACTTAACTAAATCTTTTTATTTATTTTCATTAATTATTTTTTTTATATAAAGGATAGATAAACAAGAACCTGAATATAATGATAAAACACAAATTTTCACATTTTTACCAATAGATCGCTCTAAATAATTTCCATAGCATCACCGAGAAAATTATTTTAGTCTTCAATTACGGAGGCACCACTTTTTTAATTTTTGTCAGAAATATTATAATTTTTATCTTTGTAGGTACTCTTTTAAATGTTCTACATTTTGTTTAATTTTATTAAAGAATTACTAATAATACTGATGTATTTTTGTTTACTTTTAGCTCCGACGAAATAGTATAAAAAGTGCAAAAAATATATGAGAAAATATGGTATTCAAACATTCAAATTTTTTACTTTATTTTATGTACAATAAATGAAAATCTTTTTCTTGTATGTGCATCGTAAGACTATTTTTATGTGTCAGAATTGCGATAAGATTACAGGCAAGACTCCCAAAGAAGGGGGCGGGATAAGTAAATGACTATGCTGGACAATCATTGGTTCGGAGGTCAAAAAAAGAATTTCTTTTTTCTACGAATTGAGCGAGACTTTAACTGCACTATTCTCTACTCTGGTCATTCTCTGTCTTGCTGTCTTGTGTCTTGCTTAGAAATTGATATTTTCCCACTTTCTTCTGTTGATATGGCTGCTCAACAGAGAATTCCCTGGACGTTCATTTCCTTTGTAAAGGAAGTGATCAACGACCGTCCTGCTTTTCTTCGCTGGCTAATGATGAACCAATTAATTCGAGAACGTTTAGATTGTGACGAAGGTCATGAAATGAAAATGGATGGCAGGGTATACAAATATGGGTTGGGGCAATTTCGATGTCGTCGAAAACATACCGATGGAAAGGATCGGCAAGTATCTCTTATGAAAGGAACTTGGTTTTCTAGCATTCATATTTCTCCGGAAAAGGCTTTAACGTTGTGCTTCTTGTTTGCGGACGATGAACCCTTCAGTAGAGCCTTGAAACAAATTAAATATTTTGGACAAGGAACTTCTAAATCCACAGTTTCTGCTTGGTATAGATACTGTAGGGAACTGGTGTCGCATTACATGTATACACAGCAAATTGAAGACGGTATGCTTGGTGGACCAGATGTGGTCATTGAGATAGATGAGACGAAGTTTGGTAGGCACAAAAATTTTGTTGGTCGTATCAGAGATGGAATTTGGATTTTTGGAATAATTGAAAGAGATTCAAAGCGTTTCCGCCTTGTTCCATGCCCAGGGAATAAAAGAGATGCTGCGACTCTCTTCTCGATTATTCAACAAAACATTTCCCCTGGTACGACAATTATGAGTGATAAATGGAAGGCGTATGCACGACTTAACAGATCTGGTTATTTTCACTTTACAGTGAATCATTCGGAAAATTTTGTGGATCCTGTTACAGGTGCTCATGCGCAAACTATTGAATCCTCATGGCGTCCTCTCAATCTTCGGCTTATATCTCGAGGTATCCGGAAACGCGATATTGGTGACCGTCTTATGGAGTACCTTTTCCGTAGAAAAATGAGATTGGAAAACCTGGATACTTTCGAAGAGATGCTTCGCCTAATACGAGAGAATTTTCCAATTCATTGAATGACCCCCCCCCCCCCCACACACACACACACTCTTTTGGAATAATCCTGCTGTTCTTTTCTTATTCATACCTACTAACATCTAAGGCGATAATTGGGAAAAACAGCATTAGATGAAATATCATCAAAAAATAAATCTCACGATTATTCGTGGGAGGCGAGTGTTGAAAAACGCTCGCTCATATTTAAAAAATAGATTACATCATAACACAGTATAAGTTATCATAAACTACTGATAACAATCCACAACAAGTTAATTTCAAAGAAAGACAGAATACTTGATTTTGCAATTAACTTTGTTAGATTACAATACATACTCTCCTACCGCCTTTCCCTTTTCAGTTGCATCGTTATATAAGGGTGCAACTAAAGGGACGCAGAAAAAAAAAACCCAGCACCGCAGCAACTCTAATCGACTCTTGGTGTAAATACGTTGTAAATCTTTCTATCATGGATCGGCGCCTCAGCAATAATAAATGACAGCGTCGATGAAGCCTTATGAAGTAATGGCTTGAAGCCATTATTTTAACCGAAGGTGCCTGGTGCCTGCACCATTCTTGCTGCGGCTCTCAAGAACCCTGTTTGACAAAAATCTTACTTTATAAAATTCGCTTACAGAAAGGATTATTAAACATTTTTGATACATACCTGAATTCATTTTTGTTTGGAAACGCATTTCAGTACAGCTTTTTTTTTAAAAAAGGATTAGACAAAAATGGGAACTAGAATTTTCTGTCCCTGTTAAATTTATTGATACCTTTATAAATAATAAAAAGGTTAAGTGCGAGTATTACTCGCGTACAGCGGGTGTCATACAATAAATAGGTTAATTAATAACTGTATTCTTACAAAAAAAAAAACCGTTGCTAAAAGAATAATAAGATTTTTTTTAAATGTAAATCTTAGGGTTGAGTATAACTGTATATAACAAAAGCTTAGAATTTAAAATTTTGGTGCTTTTAACGTTGCTATTCTTTACGCTTTCATTATATTGCACCAAGCTCCTACTTGATAATTATAACTGTATATACTAGAAAAGTATAAATGGATATACCATGAAAGCTCAGAGAAATATTAAGCCTAAATTGTATGAAATATTGCTGTTGTGTATAACTCTTTTTTTCGGTGCGTTTGTAATTATATAAATACGTAGCACCTAAGGCGTCGTCTGGTCTGTTCGTCTGTCCGCATAGAACAGCACAAAAAATACCCAACCGAATGTTTTGAAATTTAATATATAGAATCGTTGCAGAATTTTGTCGGGACATTTCAAATTATATGAAAACCGAATCCAAACTTAAAAGGATATTAATAAAAGTTTTCTTCCTTCTATTAAATCATATCAAACGTCATTAATTCAATGATATTCCATGATAGGTAATGATTCTAGGTTGCTATGGTGGTTATTCTATTAAATCCTATCATACGTAATTAATTCAATTATCCCATGGTATGTAATGAGTCTAGGATGCTATAGTGGTTATTAAAACCTATCATACGTAATTATTTCGATGATATATCATGGTAGGTAATGGTTCTAAGTTGCCATGGAGATTACGCCATATTTAAGATGGAGTCATATTATTTCCCTATTACTGAATTTAATATATATAATCATATTAAATTTTGTTTTCGTGCATTTTTGCATAAGTGTGCAACAGCTATTGCACCAAGATCTGAATATTTATAAAACTAGTAATTATAGTATGAACAAAATGCCACGTTTGACGTACAGTTTCCGACTTGTTAATCTTATCATAATCTGTTTATTATGAACTTGATTCTGTGCTGACAATAAAAGTAGGGCAAATTTAATCTTCATTTGGCATTTCATAAACCCTAATTCAGAGTAGTATTAATCGTTTCTTTTTACAGTGTACCTAAAACAAAACCCTTGTTCAAATTTAAACTTGCATTGTACTAAGCGTGCTTCGAAATGAGGTCGCAAAGTTGCAACGCCGCCTTCGTCCATCAGCGTTTTTCCAGATAGGTCTTTAATTAACCTTTAATGACACGTGTCGGAGTTTCCTCTTAGTCCGCACAACTTTGAAGAAATCCTTTGCTATTTATATGCTGCCACCACCGATATGATTACGTGATATCGGTCACGCTCTGAGAGAATTGTTTAAATTAAAACCAACTCTTCCAATTAACTAAATTAACAGTTTATTTACACACTATTTACAAAACACAAAACACTATTTACACTTAAAAACTCGGATGTAGGTGATCCGGTTCAGCATTAAATTAAATACAGTAAATGCTGTCTATGTACTGTTAAACTACGTTATATCACTCTCACTCTACACTCGTTAAATTAGCTTTACCGGAGATTACTCTTAATCTCCCAACACATGGGCTCTAAGCCTAAGCTCTGCGAGCCTCACTCAACCCTACGCTCTGTCTAAGAGCTATACACAAGAACAACCTCCTACTTTGCGCGCCAGGCTTCCACAAACTCTCTCCGAGCAGAAGCGACTCTCCCTAGCAACCCTCTGCTTTTTCTCAACTCCTCCTCTTCACCCCAACATAAATCCGGTCTTTTTATTCTGGCCACATTCGCAGCTAATTCCCTCGTTCGGGCAATTCTTTTGTCTGCCCATTTCCAGCAGACATTTCAAAGGAACGGGCAAACCACTCTCCATCCATCCCTTTATCCCTTAATCCATGCTGTACAATTCACCGGCTCGGATCGAGTTTCAGATAAGGAAAGAATGTTACTTTGAAATTCTCAGTACACAGACCATGCAATATATAATATAGTAAGAAAAATAATATAGGACCATAGTTCTAATAGCAGATGTTTCTCAGAACCTGACAACACGGGTGACGTATATAAAGAGCCGCTCAATGCAAACTAATCGCGAATCTCACAGTAATTATGCGATTAAATCTATTAAATTAGTCTGTTTTTAACAGTTTGACGTCTATTGCTTTTATACCTACTACTACTGCGTATTGCATTACACAAATATATCACTAAAAGTTATCTAGGCTTTAAAAGCCGATGGCGAATAGAGTACGCCGCCCGTATGTTTATGTATGTCCAAACTGTCCGTGTCTTTAAGGGATAATATCTCTGGTAGTTACCAAAATATCTTTCGAAAATCATTTCAACAATCATTTTATACTTCTGTGACGATAGGTACCTCCAGCGTTCCTCAACTCGTTTGCTGAACGCCCGTAAATCGAAATTTGTGTGTAATGGAAAAATGCGATTTTCTCAAAAACTATGTGATTTATTGAAATCGCTGTAGTTTTCTTGCAAGTTTTAAATTAACTTTTACTATCCCTATTTTTTTCATAATTTTAGTTTCAGTAGATTCGGAAATATAGGGTGGGAGTGGGGGGCTATTTTTGCATTACATTTTCGAAGCTATCTCTAAAAATATACCTAAAATTAAGAGAAATGTATTTTTGAGTTTGGCGTTACGAAAGCTTTCACACTACACCCCACACGATATACAAAGAAAGAGCTTTTAATTTCAAGTAATTTAATTAGCCTCTCGACATTGTTCCAAAATATACTAATTGTAAATAGTAAATAAACTATAAATATGTGGGTCAAAAGTCTTTATTACTTCAGCCAATTTGAACTTTCCGAGTTCCATAGTTTACGAGTACACTGCAAAAAAACACAAATGTTTCTTAATCTGCGAAAATATTCAATAATCCCGAATGCAAATAAACAATAGTAGTAGGAAAACAACAGTTCTGGCTCAGGAAAATTAATTCAAAAGTTGTTATCTGCTATTTTTTAAAAGGTAATAGTGAAAAGATCTAAGTAATATTTGCTCTTATGTGGTGAAAATTTCAAATAGTTTGGTTTGAAATATGGACTATCTGAAATATGAAATTTTTGAAAAATTAAAGTTTCTATTCATGTATACTCTGTATCATTAAAAAACTGTAAATATAGTATTCATATTTGAAACAACTTGATGCGTGATCGTTCTGTGATTTAATAATTTTCTGATAGATGGATAAAAAAAGTTGTTAAACTTATGTAATGTTAAAATATATAGGAGCAAGAATCGAGTTTGATGTTGAAAAGTACTGAAATAATTCAGAAATCTTCGATGCTCTTGTAGTGCAGTCGGATAGTGCATATGGCTGTTAACCATGGGGTTGGCGGTTCGAATCCGCCCGAGGGCGACTTATTATTATTTGTTTTTACTTAGTAAGTTTAGAGGTTTCAAGAATTCATTTGTTTTTCATTTTGAGGGAAATTTACGTATTAAGCAATAATTTAATAACTTCTTTTTTGTTTGTGTTTAAGTTTTAGTATGGTGCTAATTCGTTTCGTTTCACTCAAAGCTGTAAAATTATAGGAGGCGCTCATGTTTTTTAATTCTTGGGATTGCTTTAAACAGGGAAAAATCACTGACTTTCGTTAACCCCTTGAAGGGAGGTGATGCCGTCACGGCATCACATAATTTTAATCCCAAATTGCCACATTGGCACCGGAATTTTATTATGAAAATGTCATCTTTATTAAATACACGAAAATTTACTTTTACTTGTTTACAAATAAAGTCTCTTGTTAATACTGGTGTCATTAAATTATTTGAAAGTTTTACGAATACCAGTACCTAGCCCTGAAAGGGTTAAATTAGAAAGTACTAAATTTGATTAAATAATGTTTTGTGTATGAAAAATTAAGTTTGAGTGTAGAAAAATCCAGTTAAATGTAATAAAAGTAATGATATTAGTTTGTAAATTCATATTCTTATATGTACATTCATGAAAATATTTTTAAAATGTGAAATTATCAGTTATTGATTAGATTAAAATTAATTTATTTTTGTTTAGTAATGAGTATTCCTTGAAGTGTACATCATTCAAGGGTTAAAATTCTACATAGCTAGCATCTAAAAGTATGATAAAATCTCAAACTAGTGTAAAAGCTAATCAAATTCGTTTAAATTCGTCTTTTTTCATTAAAAATCGTATTTTCCTTTTGTTATTTGTCCAATTATTAAAATTCATTAAGGTAATGGTTGTTCAAAACTGAAATATATGTTTAAATTTCGTTTTTAAATTGAAATCCTAGTCACTTTTCTCTAAGTTGATATTTTCATCTTATAGTTGAAAAAATCTAAAGAAATCGGTCTTTTTCCTTAAAAATTGATATTTTCCATTGTTTTGCTTAATTATTAATATTCATTATAGTGTTGTTCATTAAAAATTTAGATATCTGCTCAAAATCTCGAATGTTTCAATGATCAAATGATCTCGAATGCATAAATCAATTTAATTCATTTCCAGTTTCCAATATAGGGAAGAAATTTGTACTATTGGTTTCAAATGTAGTAGTCATGATGTGAATAGATGTAAATATGAACACTATATAAAGGCAATGAAGCTTTTCAAGATAGATAAAGTTTAAAAATATAATTAGTATCTTGTAACAATATATAAACAAATGTATTTCAAAGTTGAAAATTTGCGTAAAATTTCATCTTTTTCTTCAAAACTGATATTTTTTTGTTTAATTAATGATATTTATTAAGTTTTTGTTGTTAAAAACTAAATACGAGGGCTGTAAATTAAGTAATGGCAACATAGGTATAAATCAATTTTTAATGAACTTACAAGTACAATTGCATTACATTCCTTCTATGTAATCACCATCAAAGCTTATAACCTTTTGTCAAATGTCGGGAAGCCGTTGTAGACCAGTGGCAAGGTGTGATTGTTGATGTGAGCGACCGAGCGCCCTACTGCGTAGAGTACAGATGGACTCAGATCAACCTCTAAGGATAATTCTCGGACAGTCCATCGACGGTGTATGGTAAGGAGACCGCTCAGGATGTCAATCTGCTCTTGGGGAATGGAGGGCCAACCTGTGCGTTGCAAATCCGCAGTCTCATTCCGACCCGAACGAAATGCTTGAACCCATCGTGCTACTGTCCTATACGGTAACGCATTTGTGCCACAGGCTTCCACTAATCCTCGATAGAATTCTGTTGCATTTTTGACACGGGCAACCTCGATTTTAAGCCACGACCGCTGATCCCCTTTTGGAAACATGCTTTAGAGCGATGGAAAAGAAATTCCTTACTTTAACGCCACACAACAACAACTCTTCTAAGCAGACCGACTATTTTTGCACTCTACACATCGACAACAGCGCCACAACACCGCATCGATATCCTATTTGCGCATGTCCGCCCTTCTGCGAGTTTCAAGGTTAAGTTGCCACTATTTAATTTACAACCCTCGTATAAGTTTAATTCTTCTCTTAGAAGTTGATATTTCCATGTTACATCTGAAAAAATCATAAGAAATTATCTTTTATCTCTTAAAAATTCATATTTTCCACTGTTCTGCTTAATTATTAATAATCATTAAGGTAATGATTTTTAAAAACTAAAATATAAGTTTATATCTGTCACGTAACAACTGAAAAGAAGCGTAAAAATTGATGTTTTTCTTGGATGTAAACAATTTCCGATATGCTTTTGTGACATCAAAACTCTATTGTTGCGAACCCCCCAAGTTTAGGGAATGTGAGGGGGTTGACGGTGGTAAATAGGAGTTGGAATTATTTTCTTATACTAGTCTCGTCGAAAAAATCCTATTCAATCTGCTAAAAGATAAGAAAATTAGAATAAAAAATCGTATTTTTATATGCGTTTACGTGAAAATATTTTTTTATGTGAAATTTCAAGTTTTGAATTTATTTTGTTCAAATATACAATATTTTGTAGTGTTGTAGTCTAAAGTTTTATATCTTACATAACTAGTGTTTAAATATATGTTAAAATCTCAAACAAGTATAAAAGTTAGTAAAATTCGTTTAAATTCGTCTTTTTCATTAAAAAATTCATATTTTCCTTTGTTTTTAAAATTGGTTAAGGTAATGGTTGTTGAAAAACTTAAATATATGTTTAAATTTCCCTTTTAAGATGATATTCTCATCTTATAGCTGGAAAAATCTAAAGAAATTAGTTTTTTTTCTTGAAAATCGTTATTTTCAATTGTTTTGTTTAATTAATAATACTCATTAAGATGTTAATCATTTAAAATTTAAATATATGTTTACCTTTCCTCATTTAAGTTGATATTATGATCTTGTAGTTGCAAAAAAATATAGAAAGCAGCTTTTTTCCTTAAAAATTGTTATTTTCAATTATTTTGTTTAAGGGTGTTCTCAAATCCAAAAGGGCGACTTTCTGACATAAGTTTTAATTTATTTTTGTTCGAAAATGCATGAAACTAGCTGGTGTTGTTGTTCAGAAACTATGTCATTGAGCTTTTTTCCCCATTTTTTTTACAAACGCAATAGATCTTTCAGAAAAGAATGTCAAAGTGGGCGTTTTGAACCGAATTTCCGCGCGAAGGAAGAAAGAGACTCAAGAGCGAGCGAAAAACGTGTTTGTCACGTGATCGAAATTCCTTATAACTCAATAGGTAATTGATTGATCAAAAAATGGAAAAAACAGTTCAATTCCAAATTGCCTCCATGGCCAGGCTTTCCAATTTTATATCTTTCCGTTAAAAAATGAACTTTTAAATGTGTCAAAACGTTTTGCATTTGTTGAGCAGAGCGTTTAAGAACAACCTTAATTAATAATACTCATTAAGACGTTAATCATACAGAATCAGGGTTGGTAAGTTTCTGCCAGAGTGGTTAAAACCAGCGGTTATAACCGGTTAAAACCGGCATGGCAGAAACTAGTTTCTGCCAGTAAGTGGCAAAAACTGGCAGAAACTCAGAAATAATATTAATAAGAACTTTAATGTGCAATGATTCTTAATTCATACATGTATTTGATGTGTAAACAATTAAGTTAAAAATTAAAATTAAAGATTATGAATGTTATTCAAATTTGTAAAAAAGTTTCAAAATTATCATATAAATATACTTTGTTTATATAATAATAGGTACTAATTTTTTTTCACTTGAAAAACAGAAATTTTCATTGGTAGTCTGATGCTGTACAAGTTTAACTATTTTATATTATTGTTTAGAGTTGAATTTTTATTTAAAAGTAAAAAAGGAAATTTACAAAAAAATCTGTGATATTTTAACAAATGTATTTTTCAGAGTATTTTTAAATAAATAATGAATGCAATAACTTAAAGATTATGATTCTTGTGAAAATATATAAGTAAATAATTGAAGCACAATAAATAACAGAAAAAAAAATTAATGAAGTATCTTGCACAATTATTTTACAATATTGAAAGAACAAAATTGCCACTCAAATATACTATTATTACTTTTTTCACAGAACATTCCATAGCATAGGACAAAATTTTGCTAATCTTTCTGAACACACTGTTTCTTTGTTTTGAATGAAAGAAAAGTTTGAAAATATTCTTTCAAGACTATCATTACTTGCTGGCAATGTCATTATTGAGGATGCAAATTTGAAAAATCCTCATTTTCACCAGTATTCGTTTTTAAAGATGACCACCACATAGAAGGTAAGGGCAAGACATTTTCTAGGGCTTCCTTGGAGAAATATGTTTCGGAGGCAGGAGTCGATTTTGCTTCAAAGGATATTATATGTGGCACAAAATTGGGATTAATATCAGAAAGCAATTTCCTTGCCTTTTCTTTATGCTCATATGTCAATTTTGATCCCATATACTTAGGATGAAGTAAATAAGTTAGCATATGGTAGTCGGTTATTACTGTATCAAATCTGCTTTGAACCTTTGTAGTTGTTTGTTTTGTAAGTGCAAAATGTGGTTGGAACATTTTCAACTAACAGTCTTAATAAAAAAGCTAAAATCTTTAACAACGATTTTATGCACAAATAACATACAGTAACATACAATAACAAGTAACATAGTAAGTAACACATAACAAGTAACATACAAAAAAAATTTCTTCTTTCGTTCGGAAGTTTTGTTCAAAATGCCAACTTTGACAGTACTTTCTGAAAGATCTATTGCGTTTACAAGAAAACGGAAAAAACAGTTCGATGGCATAGTTTCTGAATAACAACACTTTCTAGTTTCATGCGTTTCCGAATAAAAATGAATTAAAACTTATGTCAGAAAGTTGACCCTTTGGATTTGAGAACAGCCTTAAGGTAAAGGTTGTTCAAAATTCAAATGTGATCCTTAGACGAAATTCGCGCCTTTTTTCTGTTGACGATTGAGAAAATTGATTTTTTTCGGCGACTAACTGTCGAAATTCTCGATATTTTTCCGTGATATTTTTTTATTTCCAAATTTTCGGAAAATTCGGAACAGAATCTCCCATGTAATAGTCTGTGATATTTTTTTTTTAAAGATAATTTTTCTTGTGTGTTATTGAAAATGTTTGAATTGTATTGTGATCTTTATAGTGCAAAATAATGTCACATTCACATTTTTTAAATATTTACTCTTGTGTGACAAAATGAAAATAAGAAATATTGTTTTTCTAATATTCCCCACTACCATGATTGCTTAGCTTATTCTTATAGATATATTTTTTTAACCTCTATCTTGGCCAATTTTATCTTCTGACTGCACATAACTAAAGATTTATATTGTACTTAATTTAGATACAAATTAAAAGAATTATGTGATTAAATGAAATATAAACATTTGATGTAGTCTGTGTTTCTTCTGTACATGTGTAAGTTACTTTTCACTTTGAATTCCTGATTCCCCCCCCCCCCCGTATAAACGCTATTGCTTTTATACATTTCTTTTATAATGTGGCGACTGGATTATTTGGGTTTAGGAGCCAGTGGCTCTTTTAAAATTTTTGGAATCTGCCCCTATACTCTTAATCATATCTTCATTCTTTGAATCCTTTTTCCATTTAGTTATTCTATTCTTCCGTTTCTAGATTCCAGTTAAAATCCTGGGGCACCCTGGAAACACATAGGACACTAGAATCAACGCAAAAAATTCTGACTCATTTTTTAACACAAATACATGATACTTGCAGAAAAGATTATTAAAGAGATTTGTAATCAACGTAAAATTTTAAACAAACTCTGACTTTAATTAAAATAATAAAACTTTGTAAAAAATCACCATAAAATTAAAACAAAACACAGGACGCGTTTCGAGCTAAAAACATAACAGCTCGTCATCAGCTAAGCATACACGTGTCCGTAAACGAACAAGTTCAAAAATGAACTGAAGATAAAGAATGTTGCAAAGAATGCGACAGATGGCGCTACCTGATAGAGGGATATGCAAAAGTGAAATGTGTTGAAAAAAGATAGAAGAGAAAATGAAATGGAAAAAATGGAAATAAAAGAAAAAAAATAAAAGAAGTAAATTAAAAATATAAATAAAAATAATAAAGAACTATAAAAGAACAAGAAAAAAATCCAAATTATTATTATTATTATTATTATTATTATTATTATTTTTTTTTTTTTTTTTTTTTTTTTTTTTTTTTTTACAAAATAAAAGGAAAGAAACAAGAGAAAAGGGAAAGGAATTACAAAATTAATTTCCACGCTGGAGATAGGAAAGGAGATGATGGGAGATCATTGACAAGATTAGCAGAATTTTTAGAAATAAAATATGCTTCATGAAAATCCAAGTGAGAGGGAGAGGCAGGGGAAGAAATAATTTTGGCCATGGAGAAATTGAAACAATGACTGGAAGACCAACAGTGAGAAGCAATCGAAGATTTAGAGATTTCTTGATTTGCAATATATCTCTGATGCTCGCCTAATCTAAATTTTAAAGCTCTCTTTGTTTGACCAATATAACCTAAATTGCAAGAGCAAGGAATGAAATAAACACCCCACCGGTTCTCAGTAGGAACAGGATCTTTTAGAGAAGAGAATTTAATTTTATTCATAGGTTTGAAGATAACTTTAAAGTTAAAACGAGAAAGTATTTTAGCAATTTTGAAACACAGAAGAGAATAAAAGGGCAGAACTATTATAGAATTAAAATTAGGAGGATTATTTGAATCAGAAAAAGGACGTTTAGGCTTATTGAATTTATACAAAGCTTTATCAATTAAAGAGGGATTATAACCACGAGCAAGGGCAAGAGATTTCAGATAATTAATTTCATTATTCAGAGCAGAAGAGTCAGAACAAATGCGTAACGCCCTAAAAACAAAAGTATAAAAGGACGCCACTTTTTGTTGAGGAGGATGATTTGAAAGGGCATGAGGAGGAAGGGAGACAGCGAAAGGTTTTCTATAAACGGAGGTAGAGAACCGATCTGGGAGTTTTGAAACCAAGACGTCAAGGAAAGGAAGAGAATTGTTCTCTTCGACTTCGAGAGTAAATTGAATACAAGGATCAACAGAATTAACAAGAGAAAGGAGATTAGAAAGATCAAGGTCAGATGGAATTAAAATGAAAGTGTCATCAACATACCTAAACCAGAAAGGAAATTTATATAAACTGAAGAGTTTTTCTTCTACAAAATGCACGACTTTACATATTTTCAAAGTGGAATCCCTTTAAAGACCCAAATAAAAGTATTTCAGTTTTTTACTTTTTTCTATCTTTACAAGAAGAAAGTATTGGCTTCGTAAAAGTTTTCGAAATCCGATTTTCGACGTACTTACACGTTTTAGGGGTCAGAGATCACGAAAAAATGCTTTTACAAAATGTCTGTCTGTGTGTGACACAAATTTTGTGGGACCTCTATCTCAAGAACTAATGAACGAAATTTAATAAAACTTTATATTCCGTTAGTGCCTGATATAAACTGGTGCTGATCACTTTTTGGTGTAAATCGTCTATAGGTGGCGCTGCCATGCTGCATTATTCACGATTTCCACAATAGCTCTATCTCAAAAACTATAATGCACGGATTTTCATCAAACTTCAAATTCAATTAGAAATTGACATAAGTTGTTGCTGATTAGATTTTAGTGTAAATCACCTAACCGGCGACGCTGTTATATTGCATTTTTCAGGAAGTATTAACATGAATGAGGTAGAAGAAAGTTTTGGGATTGTCACATCCGACTAGTTTATATTGTCTTTAATTTTAAAATATTAAATCCAAAACTGATGAAAACTAGTCGGATGTGGCAATCCCAAAACTTTCTTCTATCTCATGCATGTTAATACTTCCTGAAAAATACAGCCGGTTAGATGATTTACACCAAAATCTAATCAGCAACAACTTATGTCAACTTCTAACGGAATCTGAAGTTTCGGGAAAATCCGTGCATTAGTTTTTGAGTAGAGCTATGGCGGAAATCGTGAAATATTCTGCATAGCAGCGCCACCTGTCGGGCGATATATACCAAAACCTAATAAGCAACAATTTAAGTCAACTTGATAACTGAAGTTGAAGTTTGATTAAAATCCGTGATCTTCTTGAGATAAAACTATTGCGGGAATCAGGAAAAATGCAGCATAGCAGCGTCAGCTGTTGGGCGATTTACACAAAAACGTAGTCAGCGGCAACTCATATCAAGGACTAACTGAATCTGAAGTTTGATGACAGTCCACGCATTAGTTCTTGAGATAGAGACATTGTGGAAATAAGGAAAAATGATGTATAACAGTGCCACCTGTTGGGTGATTTATACCTAAACGTAGTAAACATAAACTCATATCAAGGACTAACTGAATCTGAAGTTTCACGAAAATCCGTACATTATTTCTTGAGATAGAGCCATTAAGGAAATCGTAAAAAATGCAGCATAGCAGCGCCAACTGTTGAGAGATTTGCTCCAAAAACTAATCAGCACCAATTTATATCAGGGACTAACTGAATATAAATTTTTATTAAATTCCGTGCATTAGTTCTTGAGATAGTGTGCCCACAAAATTTGTCTCACACACAGACATACAGACAGACAGACAGACTCACAGACATACTCACAAACAGAAATTTTCTAAAAACATATTTTTTCGGGATCTCTGACCCCTAAAACGTGTAAATCCATCGAAAACCGGAATTCGAAAATTCTCACGAATCCAATACTTTCTTCTTGTAAAGACAGAAGAAAGTAAACTAGTCGGATGTACAAATCCCAAAACTTTCTTCTATCTCATACATGTCAATACTTCAAAATTCGTTATCACTTTACCAAAATTAAATGACAACCTATGCTCATCATAATGATTCTAAAAAGATGAAATTCCATGCTTTAGTTCTTGAGATATGACTATCGCTGAAATCGTGTAAATACAGCAAAATTCAGCACCATTTATAGGGTGATTTACACCAGAACCTAATCATCATCAACTTATGTCAACGTCTAACTGAATATGAAATTTGGGGGAAATTCGTGCATTAGTTCTTGAGATAGAGCTGTTGCGCAAATCATGACAAATGCAGCATAGAAGCGCCACCTGTGGAGCGATTCGCACCAACACATAATCAGCAGCAATATTAATCTAGGTGTACTTGAATCTGAAGTTTGATGAAAATTCGTGGATTAGTTCTTGAGATAGAGCTATTGAGGAAATGGTTCTAAATGCAGCACAGCAGCGCCACCTATTGGTCGATTTACACCAACACGTAGTCAGCATAATTCCATATAAAGGACTAACTAAATCCGATGTTTGATGAAAATGTGTGTATTAGTTCTTGAGATACAGCTACTGCGAAAATACTGTAAATCCTGCAAAATGCAGCATAGCAACGCCACCTGCTGGGCGATTTAAACCAAAACGTAAACAGCACCAACTCATATCAAGGAATAACTGAATCTGACGTTTTATAAAAATCCGTGGAGTAGTTCATGAGATAGAGCTATTGCGGAAATCCTGCAAAATGCAGCATAGCAGCGCCACCTGCTGGGCGATTTACACCAAAAACTAATCAGCACATATCTATATCAGGGACTACCCGAATATAAATTTTTATTAAATTCCGTGCATTAGTTCTTGAGATAGAGCACCCACAAAATTTGTGTCACATACAGACAGACAGACAGACTCAAAGACAGACATTTTGTAAAAACATGTTTTTTGGAATCTCTGACCCCTAAAACGTGTAAATCCGTCAAAAACCGGAAGTCAAAAATTTTCATGAATCCAATACTTTCTTCTTTTAAAGATATAAGAAAGTAAAAAGCGACAAGACACAAGAGTCGAACTTCTGTCTTGATTTATCTAAAGCAAACCCCCTCCCCTCATTTTTAATTGTACTTAAATTAAAATGCAAACAATATTTATAAATATGTTTTATGTTTACATATGTTTTTATGAAATTTGGAATGGCACAATCAAAAGCGAATACTGAAAAATAAATAAGATGGTAGATTTTTCTATTGCTTTGAAACTAACTGCTTTACAACTACTTCATTAAAATTTTTAGCTCAATACATAGATAACTAACTATGTAAGAATTTCTTCTGAAAACGGAACGTATTCTCAGAAGCATTTGATGGATACTGTGAATTATTAATATGTGAATGTGACTGGATCTAAACTAGATCTTTTATAAACAATTGTCAACTATGTTATTTTATTTATTTTTTTTTTTTTTAGAGAGCAGAAAGTTGAGCCTATATTACCCCAAGGTTACTTTATAGCATCGTTCAAAGTCAATTGATAACGAACAAGTGGTGTGTTTACCTTTAGCAGAAGGGAACGTTTAGGGAAGGTGTGGGAGGGATTTGAGGGGTCCTCCTCGTCTCTAATAATTACGTCCGCTTGACCACATATTTCCTGGAAAAAAAAGACCATTCTTCTGGAGTATCTCTTTTGGCGAGCACTTTGCAAAGGTCACCTTTATCAGCTTTTAATTGAAAAATAAGGATCGAAATTTTAGTGATGAAAAAAGTTATGATAAAAAAGGTTTCAACTGTATCTTATAGTTGTTAATTATAGTTTATCCTGTGTTGAAAACTTGTATTTTTATTTATTTATGTAAAAAATAATATGCAAACTTCTTATTATTGAATGCAATTGTTAATTTTTATTTATAATTGAAAACTGGATTTTTATTCATAATCTTATTAATTGAAATGTAACAGAAAAACATAGATTATGTTAGCATTCAGGAAGTTAGTTGTTTTAGAAATTTGGAATTCTTGATAGCTATTCAGGTACTTTAACACGGGAAAACAAAATCATATAAATCAGAATTAAATAAAAAAAAAAAATCTGTTTTTCAGAAATATAGGACATAGTCTTTCTTTTTTAGCTTATTTATAAAATATTACAAAACACAACACAGAAATATAAATCACATGTTTTAATGCAAACAACTGTTGATGATATATTTTTAAAATATGAAAATCAATAAATTATTTTCGTAAATACTTATAACTCATATGTTTAAATTTATTTATTTTCAAGAATTAATTATCTGCATTTGTACAAAATATGAATTAAAACGAGAAAGAAAAATTATGCATCAAGCATCGAAGAAATAGTTCCACTGTTTAATAAGATAACAAAGATACCAACGTAAACAATTTGGAAAACGCACAATACATTTGAAAAAACAATTTCAGCAATTAGCATGAATAGTCGGGTAAATTTCCGAATTACTGTGTGGAGACCGGTATATAATCTATAAGATTTGTATGTATACTACATATTAAAATGTAGTTCAGTTAGGAAACATACGGCACAATTGAAAATTATCCTTCAGCAATTTCCATCAATAAGCGGAAATTGGAAATGTACTCGAGATCTTTTGTGCATTCCTGTATATGAGCTATAATATGATCTTAGTAAAGATTATATTTACCAAGTTTTGTGTAAAAAATAGCGCGACACATTAAAAATGCGTACCACAACTGAAAACGCACTTACAGCAATTATTCCTCATAGACATACACAATATGTTCCTGTAAATAAAGGATGAATGCATCACACACTATATTTCGTTTTAAGCATGCCGTGGTGCACTTCAGCGATATTTATTAATTTCAGTATGTTTGAAATAGTGTAACATCATTAAAATTTACCGCAAACGATTTTCCCCCATAGACCGTAATGTAACAGAATTCTTTTGTGTGTCCCCTTAAACAAACTATACATGCTATATTTTCTATTTTTAATAGGAGACATGCTATAAGTAAACCCCAATAGCTTATACCAATTTTACAAGTTAATTAGCTAAAGTCAGAGCAAGCACAGAAAAATACTTATTTTGAAATATATACATAGTTAAAAAATACCAAATTAATCCAGAAACTGTATCACATATAATTATGTATATATTTCAAATATAAATAATATGAGTATGTAAATTTAATACATAGGGGAGATGGGGGATGAATGGGACATTTTCACAAAAATATTTATTTTTATTTTTTTACTTAAGTTATTATCAATATTATATATCACATTTCATACATTAGGTATTTGACAACACATATGAACAATATTTATTCTAGATTATGATTTATTCAGAAAAATATTATGAATTTTAAAAAAACGTTCCTCCCTGTCCCAATCATCCCCACAGCAGGGATGAATGGGACACTAATGGGGATTGATGGGACACAAAGATTTTTCTCCCTGTATTCGATTTTACCAAATTAAAATTTATAATTATAACCTTATATGTAATTATATTTGTAATATATGATTTTACAGCACGAATCGAAAAGTTTTTTTTTTTTTTTTTTCAAAAACTTCTTTTATTGCAGTTGTAACTTTTAATGCAGACTTCAGCTATCACTCTGTTCTTTTTTCCCACTTATGAGACATTTTAGATTTGAAATGAAAGTGCAAAATGTCTTTTAAATATGGCATAGCTAATAATTTTCAATCATAACTTATTAATTAATATTAATTAAATGTATCATGCAGAACGGAAATTATTGGGTCGATGGGAAAGTCGTGTCGTGTTGGGAAAATCAATTCGCATCAGAAAATTCTGCCCAGTAATTATTAGACATTAGATATCGGAATCAATGTCTAATAATTAAATGATAGAATTTTCCGGTACGAATTAATTTTCCCAACACAACACGACTTTCCGATCGACCCAATATGTTAGGGGTGGGGATTTATTTGTGCAACATTTCAAAATTCAATATAATTTCCCCCATTTGATCAATAAACATAAATTTATATAAAACATATACTATTTTTAACAATTTTATCTATTTTGATTAAGTTTTAGTACCAATTTTTTGATAATCCATTAATAATTATTACAATTCAATAAATAACACTCAGAAATTTTAAACAATAACAACTCATATAATACTATTTAATACTATTAATTAACGTAAATTATTAATTTATCAACCTATATAATACTATTTAGTTAATAAATAAAAATTTCCCCATCTCTAGGGATAAATGAGAATGTCCCACTCATCCCCATTTGAAATGTCCCAATCATCCCCATGATGCATATATTCCCTTCTCAGCCATTTTACCACAAAAATTATTTTGTCACATTGGTTACTATTCATTCAGTTTAATTATCGATATTGAACCTTAAAATAAATAGCTACAACATTGCTTAATTTTTTTATATTGTATAAGATATTTCACATCTTCAAATGTAAAAAAAACTTACTTTTAAGCAGAGATTTCAGAAAATGCAACTTTGAAGGAAAATGAAAACAGCAATGTGGTCATACTTTTAGTTCTGAAGCACACTGTGGTAGAGCCTTATATCGTTTTAGGAAGCAATTTAAAATAAATGTTTATTGCCGGAAATATTGAGAATGTCCCATCCATCCCTTGTCCCATTCATCCCCTAGCTCCCCTACTCATCATTCATATTGAAAATTTGTATTTATTACTAAAGTGTTAAAAAAAAGAAAAAGAAGAAAAGAAATATATACAATAAAAGACACAAGAAATGGTTTCAAATGCAATAAATAGACGAAACATTAAACATGCTGTCTAAGTAATCACGTTGCATTAATATAAGTACTTTTTTAGAAGTAAATTTTTAAAATGAAAAAAAAAAAAATTTTTACATTTACTTAAAAAAATGTATATATAGATATATATTTACCATACTTTAGTATTGAGCTGGTGACATGAATTAATAGCCGAAGAAATAGCCAAAAATCGCTATTTATAGGAGTTTTTTTTATTTATTTATTCTGATAATTTAAGTGGTTCAAAGCGCGTAATTTGATTAAATGTCTTAGATTTTTGTTTTATTGATATTTTTATTTATTTAACATATATACCTGTACATATATTGGCATATTACTATACATATTACTATAGGCATATTACTATACATATCGGCTGTTAATTCATGGCACCAGCTCAATACTAAACTATCGCTTTTAATAAATTTCAGATCCTTATTTGAATTCCAAAATTTTTCGTATTGTTAGGTGGAATCTAAAATAAAACAAATCAAATATAAAAGGTCTATTAGAGCTTTCAATTTAAAAAAATGGTTTTAATCTATACTCTATAACCCGGGAAGCCTGTTATGGTTCCCCTAGTGATATATAACGCTACAACTGGAGGAAGGTGGTGGGCCAAAAATCTTTGTCGTTGAGAAATTACTTTTTAAAAATTATTTATATATTTTTGCTTGCATTCATTTTTAAGCCAAATTCAAATACGACTTTGTCTTTCTTTCTTTTTTTCTGTACTTCTTCTTTTTCTTTTTTTCTTTTTTAGTCCCAAAGGGAAAATAAAATACTTCATTTAACTGATGAAGACATTTTCAAATTGGTGAGGAAAAAAAAAAGTATATGCATTAATTTTATATCAATCAATTTAATCGTTATATGACCATTGAAGTGCTTTTGAAGTTCATTTTACTATTTGTGGAAGTTAACTCTTAATTTTTCTGGGAAGTGTGTTAAAAAGAAATATCTAGGTAAGACTAAAGTGTTATAATTCTGTGCATTTTTTAAGTTTAATGGTCTTAGTGATGCAAGGGAATTTGAATTTATAAGTAGCGAATAAATTGTGAGTATTCTAGCATTATTATAAAGTAATTAAAAGAAAAAAATGTGCTTGATGTAATCTTTATTAAATGGGCTATATTTTTTTCTTATGATTTCGCCCCCCCCCCCTTTAAAATTGACATTGCTAAAGTACCTTTTTAAAATCTCATAATTTATTTTTACCTCACTTTTTCTAAAGACCTCCTATTTCTGAAGATGTTATTTGATACTACTATACATGAAAATTATAATGTGACAAAATTTCGTAGACAAGTAAACGGCCCGAAAACAATTTTTAAACAATCGCGAAATGTAAATATTCTATCGTATTATAAACTGAATATACAATCTACTAACTTGTTATTCTACTTTAATAAGAATACAACCCCCTAAACAAACCTTACCACTGCTTTCCCTTCACGGTGGAAGGTTAAAATAATTATCGCACGCATCTCGTACGCGCCAAGTAAAAGTGCCAATTGCATCTTGGAGGGGGAGACCGTGCATTGCAGGAAAGAAAAGAATGAAGACCCCAGCTCACATCGGGTCACGTAATGGACCTGATCCAAAATCTAAAAGTTCATTCCGTACAAAAAAAAAAAAAAAAAAAAAAAAAAAATACTGGTCCGGCCCGGTAGAAAACTTAAAAGTTCGGGCCGATCCCGTCTTGGCCCGACCGGCCCCCCAAAAATGTTAAAATCTAGGTACTAAAAACTAGAAAACATGGATTTTTACGTCCATACGATTAAAAATTGTTTCGTACGAGGAGTTCTGACTAAAAATACTTATTTTATCCTTTTTTCTTTTCATTTTTATAATCTTCATTTTTAAAGAAACATCGTATGCTGTGATATTTATTTTTTAATGAATCTCTATCTGTATGTAAAGGATTCAGTTAACATTAATATCGTTAATTCATATTCTGTGTATTGGAAGTTTAAGAATCTGATAACTAATACACAGTAAAATCGCCTAAGACGAAATTGCTTAGGAAATAAAAAATATAAGTTATATGCAAGTTTCCTTCTGAGCAGTTTTAAATGTATTATATATTTTCCCTCGCATATTATTGTATATTCATTTTTCATGTATCAACACATTTTTTAGTTTAAGAGAGGATTCCGTCATATACAGGTTCTTTTTCACAAGTTTTATTGTATTTTAATTTTATTGCCTAGAAATTGCTATTATTTAAAAGAATAAATTTTAAATTTTAATTTTACAATAATGTCAATTTAAAAATATATACATTTTTTGCAAAAAGTTTTGGGCGGGGACAAATTTTACTGATTTTTGCACGGACCAGACCAGGCCGAGAAAATAATTTTCGTACGGGGTGGGTCGAGGGCAGCACTTAAAATTTAGGCCTTTGCAAACTTTGGAAGAATGAAGCCAGCCCCGGATCGCTACAGAAAAATTAAGTTAAGCTCGGCGCAAACTTTTAGAAAAAAGAAAGGCTCTAGCCATGCCTAGGCCCGGCCCAAAGCCTTAAAAAAAGTAAGGCCCAGTCCGACCCCATCGTTGCGGAAAATTGGTGCTAGCCCTGCCCACGGTCTGTACCGGTGCACACCTCTAAGCCAAACTGTAAAATATAGAAATAGTCTTGTTTATACCCGTACCATGTCTAAAAAGTTACCTTCTTTTTAACTGGGAGTGGAAGATTTTGAGGTGTTATTTATACATATATATATAGTTTTAAAGGTTTAAATTTTCTGTGCTGAAAACAAAACAAGAAACGGATTTTTTTTTGTGTGTGTGTGTGTGTGCGCGCGCGCGCGGGAACCGTGGGGTAAGTGAAATTTACTGCTAACAAGGACAATAATCCTTCAATATCGGAAATCCTCCCCAGTCACAACATTTTAAATTCTTAGATCTCTTCTCCACTGATTTTTTTAGGATTCCGTATTTAAGGGGGACCGGGACACAAAAATCTTCAAATTTTCTAAAAATATTTCATTGCAGTAATAAATTCTCTTCTTTTTTCTGCTTATAATGACGCTTAAATCATGTTTATTTCCTTATTAGAACAGAATATATTAATTTTTTCGTTTTGGTTTGTTTTCAAAATCTAGCTTTCAAGCAATGGTTGTCATGCAAACGACTTCTTGTGAAAATGCGTTTTTCTTCATGATGGGTTTTTTCACTACTTCTCGCATTTAAATTGTTATAACTCAATAACCGTTTTAAAGATACATGGTTAAAACTCGGAACATTTCTTTTTCAATTAGTTTACTTTAAATTTGATTCAGCAAATTTGAAAAACAGATTTACTTTTAAAAATATGATTTTTTAAAAAAGTTACATCATTTTTTCTTTAATTTTTATTTTAAATATTTTAATTTTTTTTATTAATATTTTTAAAAACGCTGAATCAGAATTAAAAATTATATATTTCTGTTTATTTAAATGGTAAAAAAATTAAATTCTACAAATAATATTTCGAGTTATAACGATTTTAAATTACCCCACTTTTTTAATAAATTTTAAATAAAAAAAAATATGGGAAATTTTATCATACGATTTTGTTTACAAATTATATAGTTAATCATCTCAAAAAAAATCAGATTTTTAAATCAAGTGTCCCGAACCTCCTTAAAAAGTGAAAACGGAGCTATTATAAGTTGATCGTGTTAACAAATTTATAGATTAAAGCTATTCACAAATATTTTTCGAAAAAAACGGGACTAATTTAGTTACTTAATTTTTTTTTTCTTTTATGCGTGTGTGTATGTGTATCGTTTGGGTATTGTTGGAAAGACCTCGTAACAGCGAAATCAAAAATATATTTGTTCTAATTTTAGATACTGTTGAAAATGTGATACAAAAATATGTCCCCCCCCCCCTTTTCAGACTATTTCTGAATCTACTACAACTAAAATGATGAAAAAAAAAACTAGGGGCAATAGTAATTTATTCAAACTTTGCGGGAAAATTTTAGCGATTATCCTCGGTCACATAGTTTTGAAGAAAATCGCATTTTTCCGTTACACACAAACTTTAATTTGCAGAGCTCAGCGGCAATATTTTTAACTACCAAATTTATGAAATTGGCAGGCCCTACTATTGTGGCGATTTGGAATCAAATAGCGTTTTCCACCTTTTTACAAAAATAAATTGCTTATCAACAAAAATGCGATTTTTGTCACGTAACGACAAGTTTTTCGCTTTTCCTCGTGCTATCGTGTACCGAACTTCGTTTAAAAACTTGAATTTTGACAGCATTTTTTAAAGATATTTCGGCAAAGAAAGGAAAACGCCATTCGATTACTTAGTTCGTGAATACACCTGTCATTTTACGCGTTTCCGAACAAAAAATAATTCAATAATCAGTCCCCCGCTCACCCGGAGGGGGCTGGGAGTAAGTTTTAAATAGTTCTTTTTTCTCTAGTTTATAGTTTTTGATTTACTCCCTTTTAAAATTTTATTTTTTAAACCGTGATTATATACTGAGGCATAACCATAGAGAGACACACACAGCCCAGCTGTTTACGAAAAAAAAGGGGGAGGCGTGGAAGGGACAGGATTCCGAAAATATCTTCCATATCTTGGTTTAAATAAAGAACGTTAAAAAAAAAATCGTTTGGCTAAACTTTTAAAAAATTACATGTAAATTATATCCATTTAATATTACTTGCGAACATTTTTATTTATAAAACAGAATTAAAATAACATTATATGCGCAAACAAATAAAGGATATTAACTTATGTTTAAAATACATCTATTGTAAAATAAATTCCGTAACTTTGTACATTTTAAACAGCCTGCTAAAGTAGAATTTTATTTCTCTTTTTCTAAGTTTTTTTTTTTTTTTTTTTTTTAATATTGCATGATATGAAAACAGTTGAAAATATTCCCCTAACTAGTCCGACTTCTTTTTTTGCCAAAAAATACATAGGTAACATCTGCTTTTCTTTAATCATATTTCCCCTAAACATATCGTAAACTCAAATAATCTTTGACGAAATATCTTGCTTCCCGCCCCCATGTCTCTGTCCCTCCCTCTCCTTTCATTCATATCGTCATCTTCCTAAACATACATCTACACTGCTTTCTCCTTTCCCAAAATCGCAAATACATAATCAAACCAAGATCTCCGTTCTCTGCTAAACAACGCAGCTCGGATTCGAAGAGTTGAAATCCAATACTGAGTTGAAAGAGTGGTTTTCGAAGAGTCGAAGAATCAAAAATCCACTCTTCAACTCTCGACTCTCAAAGTCCGACACTGTGTTAAACTCGTCCAACCACTCTTCGACTCCAAATCCCAAACTGAGTGGAAATGAAAGTTCGACTCTTCGGCTAACTCTAACGCTCACAAATGCCACTGTAAATTAAGTCTGCTAACAAATAAGAAGCAAGCGTTCTTGGATTACACCTTCTTTTTTCGTCAGTACAAAATTTCCTGTACCAGTAATAATTTCTGTCCCCAACCCACAAAAACGTACTAGTACGTGTCCCGCATACAATGTGTTAAACATATTTTTTTCTTTTATTCTCAACTAAATAAATTTTTTATTGAGTCTTCATTTGAATGTAGACTAAGTAATCATTCATCAAAACTAAGTAATCATTCATTTTACTATTCTGTATTCTGTAGCTTCTGAACATATAGTAGTATAAAACATTGATGCAGCATTCCTTAAAAGAATTTTATTGGTATGTTGAAAAAATAGAAATTTTTTGTAGAAAATTGAATCGGGTTGGTCTGAGCCGGGGCAATGCCTGGAAATTTCATCCTGTATGTATGGTATAATTAACAAATAATATATACTTTAGAAAATAAGCCAAAGGATAAAAAGTTGGTTCCTCGAATTGTTTGGTAGAAAACAACTTTACAGGCTGAGAGCAACCCGAAGAGCAGCAGCGGCTTCTGCGTCGCCACTGACTCGCATGCATCAACTGTCAACTTGTCAACTTTCCTTCTAGAACCTGTTCTAAATAATGAAAACATTCCACTGTTTCCCGCGTTTTGTGAATCTGCTATATTAGGTTGGTGCTGGCGTTTTTTTTTTTAACATCTTCTTCGGGTATATCGATTCTTTTCCTCATAAAAACTAAATTGTTTGATTTCTTTACATTTTGACTTCATTTCTGATAAGCCGAATGTATTTTGCTTTAAAAGCAAACCAGTGAATTACATCTATACTGATTTCCTCGTAAAATAAGTAATATTTTCGTCACTATATAATTAAAAACCTTTACCATAGCTGCCAACCTTTACGCTTTTCTCATACCACTAAAATTTTATAGAAAATGTTATCATTCAATCGTCGAAATCTCATGATTAAACAAGGCGAAAATCTCTTTAAAATTTTAGTGGTAGCCAAAAAGCGTAAAAGTTGGCAGTTATGCTTTACAATAAAATTGTTTGATGATTTGTAGACTTGTATAAAGATCTTAAATTTGTAAATGCGTGAATTTCGGTTAGAGACTTGTATAAAGATCTTAAATTTGTAAATGCGTGAATTTCGGTTAGTGGTAATTAAATTTATATTTTAACGGTTTTGGTAATTTTAGAAATAATTTCAAAACATCACTTATATAAATTATTTTTAGTCGTATTTCCTTTAAAATATGTGTGAAATTAGCATATTCAGAATATCTACTAATAATCAAATGTAGTATTAGAAAGCCTTGTTTTAAAAATCACAAGATAATTTCCCTCATTTCGATAAAACAATAAGCTTTCACACATTAATAGTGTTTTGTAATACATATTATTGACTGATTTTAAAAAAAAATTAATAATACCTGTCTTTTTTTTAGTAATATGTTAGTTATTTAAGCGTTCATATTCAACTTGTCAATATTATCTGATGTTTTGAAAATAGTTTCTGCTTAAATTAAATTTAATATTATTAAATTCCGTAATTTAGGATTACAGAATAAAAACTGACGAAAAGCAAAAGAACCGGAGCAAAAGAAAAGTAAAAATCGACTTTTGGTTTACGCTACTCCCCTGTAAAGTTCTCTGTCACACATTACATATTGAGGAACCAAGTTGATTAGGCTCATTTACATTATGCTTATGGCAGTAAACTTTCTTTACGGTATTGTTGTTTCTCTTATAAAATATACACCAAGTTTTTTTTAAAAAAAGAACTTAAATACGATTTAACAACCAGAAAAAAAAAAAAAAAAAAAAAAATTATTGAGCATAGTATAAAATTTGAGTTGCCAAAATTTCATTCATACATGTAGTAGTGTTGTGTACGAGCGTCGCGATTTCCTTTTCAGTAGAGCTGTCCCGACTTTTCGAAATACCTGGCCCTTCCTGCCAGACACAAAACACGTGATATTAACACTTTACACTCGAAAGTTGGCTCTCGCTCACCACTAGTGTTGCGAAGTGCGTGTAAATCTGGGCTCCAAATGCTCTGAAAACCACTTATTTTTTACAATTTCGCTTTCTTTAATGGCAGATAATTGTGCTATTAGATAAGGGGAACAAAATTACTTTAAAATACTGGTGTCCAGATCATTGGGAGCTACGAATTATGCGGGACACCTGCCAACACTAGTGTTGAGTGAGAGTCACCTCTCGAGTGCAAAATGTTAATTTATTTCCACCTCAACTTTGAGATGTATTGCTCGAGGAAAAATAATCACATTGGCGAGAAATACAAACGAAATTGTGTATTTTTATAATTCAACTATTTCTAAATAATGTTTCTGACTCCAGATTAATATTTTAAAATTTAATACATGGCTTACTTTGTTTCCGGATTTTTTATAACCTACATTTAAGAATGACTGTATTTTTTAAATGAATTCTCAGCTTAACCACTTAACTTTTTTGGCTGAGCGATGCCAACACCAACTTCACTTCAGTTCAGGCAACATCCAAACGAAAATCTGGCCTGCTAACGTACACCAGCCTCGTCGATTCGATTTCCCGTCCTTCCTTTTATTGTATTATGTGCTCCCAGCAACAGCCAGCTTCGAAAGTTTTTAAAATTGGAATTCAGATGAAAAGCAATTAGATTTTTATTAAAAACTGGATTGCTGTCAATTAAAATAAGTATCTATTTACTGTATATATGTGTATTTTTATGAATATAGAAATTTCTAAATGATTTTTGTGAATATGTTTGTTTTTCTGTGAATGTTCATAATTATTTATAAATTTATTTTACTTTATTGTTGCTGCACGAGTTGCCTTAATCTCATAGCTTTGTTGAAGCTCGTGATGTAAAAAATATTGTATTACTTTTGCACTATTATTTTATTAAGTAATAATTGACGTCTCTCATAGCCTTTCCTTTATTTTATTTTTTTTACTTACTTTATTTATTTATTTATTTATTTTTGCATTATTCTGTATAAATTTGCTTTCTTTGTAAATGTATTGCCTTTTAGTTAAAAAGTGACTTTCTTTTCACGCACGTGCATAGAAAAGTGTGGATAAATAATATCACATATTTTGTATTTGTTCGCTCATCGTACATTCATATTTTTCTATTGTAAAGTCTTGTCACAATTTGGGAATATTGATATGAATTTAAATCAAAATTCTAATTTTGAATATGTTTTTATAATAACAGAAAAATTAGTTATTAAAGTATTTTTAATCCATTCATAATACACACAGTCTTTAAAAAGATTACAGATAATATGAAATAATTAATGTGTCTCAGCACAAATTTCAGTTGAAAAAATTACTAAATTTATTTATCCATTATAACTAATCATCATTAAATTTATTGCTTTATTGTAAAAAAAAAAAAATTGTTAAATTAATTTTAGTTTAACTCAGTTGTTTAATATTTATTTATTCATAAACTTTTAAGCTGGAATTGAAGCGTAATACCGTTAAAATTACCACTCAAAATTAACGTTAGAAATAAACGATACTTACCTCTGAACTATTTAACCCCTTAACGCTCGAATTAAATTACGGTTGAAAAATCAAATTGCTTATTGGCACCACTTTTATGAAAAAGAAATATGCACCTTATTTCATGATAGGAAAAACGATAATATAATATAGCCAATTTCACAATTTTATAAAACTGGCGGGAATCAAACAATTTGAGTAAAAGACACAGCCCTTGAATATGACGGGAGCGAGAATTAAGGGGTTAAACGTTCCATAAGCAGTACTATAATTATGGAAATAATTATTCAAGCACTAGGATATAAATCAATTATTTCTGAATAAATGAAAAATCATAGTTTTTAAATATTTTTGTATTATTTGTGTGCATTTTGAGATTTTTTAAAAAGATTTAAAAAAAAGAACAAGATTCTTTAAAAATAAATAAATAAATAAATAAATACACAAAATAATAATAATAATAATTTTCTATTTTTTTTTTCAGGTTTCAGTTGAAGCTTTGCTATTTTAAGGATACGCTATTTCCCTTCTTAGAAGACCGTGAAAGCCGAAACGTGTATTTTTTAATCGATATTGAAAAAGTCATTGCATAGTTTGGTGTTGCAAAATTTTGGGTTAAATAATTTTTATATTCTGTTCATTTTTTACATTATATTTGATCTAGAGCCAAGTCACATATTAAATGTACTATATGAATTTGTAATGATTTAAATTTAATATCTTCAATGAAAAAAAAATTCAGTAGATAAAATATATTTAATTCCCTATTAGTACTGTGTACTTCAATCCACCTCAGCATTAGTGAAATGAATTACATAACAGACAACTTTTAGAAATTACATCTAAACTACATATATTTTATAACTATATTAATTTCTTTATAAATTTTTTCGACCCGAGCTTAAGATTTTAAACTGAATACAGGGAATAACTTGCCTCCAGATTATTAAAGCCACTTTTTAACCCTTTGAGCTCCGGGTTAGGAAAATTTTAAAAATATGCTAGAAAAACACTTAAAATGTGATTAGGGGACTGTCTGAAATTGAACCATGTGATTAAAAATTTTTTAAATACCCCCTTTAGGCTGGGGGACGTGGGAAGTTTTTCCACCATCAGAGCTCTAGAGCATTCATTTCAACACGCAAATACAAGAAATGACACCGCAAAGTTATTCTAAAATTACTATAATTGCTTAAATTTCAACATATTTTAAGCAGTTACATTGTTTAAACGAATTCTAAGACTATTAAAATATTTTAAAAATTTATTAAATGAGAAAATTCAAAATTTAAATTTTTTTAAATCATAATATAAAAATACAAACTAATCAAATTTATAGATGAAACAGATTTTAAAAATATTTAATTTTTGTTTAGAAATATTTAAAACATAGTAAACTCGTCAATCTGCTGAATTAAATACAAATTTAAATTCCTTGGAATTAAATTATAAGCATCTAAATTTTGGTTCTGAAACACTGTCTGGTATGTAATTTTAGTGCTGCCATCTAGTGACAAAGCACATTTTTGTAGTCCTTAGTGCTCTGCTGGTAGAAAATTCTACCATTACTTATTTCTATCCCCTGTAATTATTTAAATTTTCAGTTTAGAGATTTGCATGTAATTATTATTAAATGTTTGATGTGTCCAAGAGAAAAAAATGTTATCTCCTTTGAAATATATTTCTTTATAATGCTTGAAAAATACAAAATTTCTAAACCTTCAAAATTGGAGTGTTTTTAAGATCGCATTAAAAACCTACCGATATTTGCAGAGAATAGTGCTGCCATCTAGATTTTAAGAAAACAAGTAAAATCTACAAAACCCAGTTTTTGCAATTAAAATGGAGACTTTTTGAAGGAAATTAAACGATTTTGATTTTATGTGGGTGAAAATTCACCCGGCAGAGCTCAAAGGGTTAAAAATTGGAATTTTTTTTTTCATAGAAATTCTGTGATTAAAAAAAAAAAAAGTCTAATCGTTTTGGTCGAGCGTTCCTAGCGCAGTATTTCATTTTTAACTAACTAATTAGGGTAAACGCACCGGTAGTGGGCCACTTAAGGACATTTATCTTATTATTATTAAAGTATTTATGAATTCTAAATGATATATATATATTTAACGTAGTCCTAACCTTCACGTATTTGAATAAACATTCGAAGTTTCAAAATATATTATTTGGAAAAAATGAAAAATAAAAAAAGTTACCTTCCTCGATGCTCCAGTAGTGGGCATAGTAAATTTTTGATGCACCAGTAGTGGGCCCCCCAGAAGTGGGCCACTCCAGTTTTGAGTTTAGTGTGAAAATAGTGAAATTATACTTTTTTTTACAGTTCTAGAATAGGATGTTCACAACACTGAAATCCTATATAGAAGTTTAGATGATTACGTAAAATAATCTCATTAGTAAATTTGCAGATCAGGCTCCTCAACTTCAGTTCTGTAAATCAATTTTAATTTTATCTCACTTTACATAAAAGCTAATCTCCTACAAGCTGCAAAGTAATTTTTTTTAATTATATACAGGGTTCCCTTTCGTATCGTTTAAATATAGCTAATTCCCAAGAAGCTTAGTTTTAGAGGTATAATTTTAATTGCTGAACTGTTTCACATGTTTTTCATCATGTGAAAATCCATTTCCATCAAAAAAGTTGCATTTTCTTAACGTTACGAAATTTAATTTTTGTACAGTTTTTGTGATCTATAAGTTATATTTAGAAAATCTGCTTATATGCTTTCATTTCTTAAACAGTAAATATTCCCATATTCTGTTATCAAGACTTTCTGAATCGTGCTACAATGAATTTTATGAATTTTCAGCGATTTCTGACATTAAAATTGATTTTCTTTGTTTTGTACCAGAATGATACAAATGGTAGAAAAAAAATTATCAGTTTTTATCCACAATAATAGTAGACAATTTAGCAACTTTTTTTTTTTTTATCGAAATGCATAGCTTTTGTTTTCTCTAAATAACAGTCTGTTGTATTTTGTAACTTTAAAAAATAATCCGCCCAATTTGTTATTTCGCAGTGGTGATAAATAATAAGACAAATATAATAAACAGGATAATTAAAAGCTGAAATGACTGCAAAATAAAATGATTTATCCAAAAACGAAAAAGATCTCAAAATGTGAAAGGGGTTTATAGTCAATTTATTACAAATAGTACTTTACGTTGAAACTTATAATGAAAGAGAGGCATCAGACTGGGGCGATAATTTCCCGACTCTCCTTTTTCTCCATCGGCTATTATTTTAACTCTTCCGTTTGAATATTTCTTTTTTCTCTTTCAGTTTTTTTTTATTTTTCTGCATCTTTAGCATATTTAAAATCTTCTCTATTCCTATAAAATTGAAGCATTTAGGGACAAGCCACAACTGCAGAAATTTTCTCTCTTTTTCTTTGTGTTATCTCCCCATTCTAGCCAAAATAGAACTTTTTTGAAGGGAGGTGGTACATTTCTAGATGGCCCACCATTTGAAAGCATTGAATGGCTCCCAGTCTCAGTTGATCCTTCTTGAATGAAAAGGTTCACCTCAGCATCTTCAACAATTGCTCTTTGCTCCTGATCAATAGTTTCAGTATCAATAGTGTCAAATAGGCTATTCAGTGTACGCCGCCTCAATAGATATGACTAGTGTACCCTATAACAAGAAAAATGTAAAAATGGAATAAATAATAGTAAAAAATATGTACTCAAGTGTTTTATACCCAAATTGTTTTGCGATAGATTATCTGAGAAGTTGGATCCATGTTCAAAGTCTCCTTCATCTCCAACCATAAGTAGTAAAGATCTATTTGCTCCACAGAACCTTTCAATTTGCCTTTATTTTCTGAGAAATATTTTATTTTTCTTCTCCAATTTTATCTTCAAGGACTTCCAAGGAAGAAGCCATTTCTCTCTCCTTTATTGGTGATATTATCACATTTTTTGATGTTAGTGTGGGTTCAACATTTACTTTCTTTAGATCCCATGGAACTAGTCCACTTGCCTTGAATCCATTCACAATGGTTGCAGGAGTTAAACGATCTAGTGCTGATTTTAGGACTTGTGGAAACTCATGTTTCTGCATCTGTTTGCCTTCATGCGTTATTCTGAAGTGCACTACTTCCTGTTGCCAAGTACTTTTAAGAGTATGGAAAACAGAAATGCTCATTTGTTGCATTAGGTATGTGGAATTTGTGGACAAAGCTACCATTTCAACTCCATGAGCCGAACAGAAGATTCAAAGACATGTAAGAAGTATGTCCATCCATAAATAACACTGCAGGTTTTTCTATGCAATGCTTATTTAAATATGGCTCAAAAGTTTGATCCTTTATTGAGTATTGAACCCTTGAAGTATAAATTCTTTAGATATTAATTTCTTTTAATAATCATATGTCTGATAGCTTAGTGAAGTTGCATTTTCGCTGCTCCAGAAGTGGGCCACTTGTGCACCAGTAGTGGGCCCCTGGCCCACTACTGGTTCTGATGAACAAAATACTAAATAAATTATATACAAAGTCTTAGAACCTCAAAAAATACTTAATTAAAATAATTTAAACATAAAAAATTTTTTTGGCATGTGCTCCAGTAGTGGGCCACCATGCCCACTATTGGTACAATTTAAAAAAATTTGATCCAGAAGTGGGCCACTCCTTAAAATCAATATAATTTTCAATTTTTAAGTTTTCAACTAATCTAACAAATTATTTACAATGTAATCGAGTATATCATCGGCACTTTAATTCAAAATAAAACATAATATTAAAGAAACAACGCTTTAGATAAAACCTTATCTCTTAATGAAATCACTAAGAATTTGCCAAAAAATCTGAGTTTGAAGACATTCCAAAAGATAAACAAATATATCTACAGGAAAATAACAATTATTCCAAACTCTTTATGGAAAGTTAACATTTAAGGACTTTAACTAATCAGATTTCGTTCAGTCGTTTTTCTGAAATGGATTGTAAGCTTGTTTTTAAACTTTGAAAGTTAATAGCCCACTACAGGTACGTGGCCCACTACCGGTGCGTTTACCCTAACTGATTTATTTTTTTAAAAATTCCCATTTCTTCGCTGTTATTAATAATAGTAAAGAAATAAATTTTATACCTGTAACAGTTTATAAAGTATCGACTAATATTTAGTTAATCCTAAATAAGCTGAATATTAATTAAAATTTTTTATTCATCACAATATGTTCAAATAAATTATAAATAAATCTAATATTTCAGAAGTAATAACATGTATCTCGTATACAATATGAGGAATATCAGCTCGAAATTTAGCTCAAGAAATGAGTTAAAATTCTCGTTCATCTTTATGGAAAGTGTTCAAGTCTTTTTCCGATTAAGAATGTATAAAATACATTATAATTACACAAACAGCACTAACAAAGAGGTTTACGTTCTACAAATCTACAACTTTTAACAACTTACTTTTATACAATAATTAACGGTTACAAAGTGTTTATCTTTCGTAGTTTATGATGATGCTGGTTTTTGTTTTTAATTATATTAAAAACTAGAAAACAGGAATTCTACTTTTTCAGAATTTAGTATCGCTCCCGATGAAAAAAAAATATGTATATATAAATAGTACAAAACATATTTCAATTTTAAGTCTTAAAGCACCCACTTTTATTCTATGTAAAATGTCGTCATTCGCATCCGCTTAAGAATTCCACATTTACGATCCACTCTTAATCATCTACAGCAGTGTTTCCCAACCTTTTATTGCCCCCCCCCCACACACACATATTCTGTAACCTATATCTCTTATTATTTGAAAATCAAAATGTATTCACCTGAAGGAAGCCTAACAGAGTTTTAACGATAACTATTCACTTCACATTTCTTAACTTATCATAGAGCTGAATTTTCTTCCACAAATGTGTTTTTAGTATAATTTTATAAATGGAATGAAGGCTAAAAATCTTCACTTTTATGCCAAAATATATTTGTTGTTCCTTCCCAAATTACCTGAATGTTTAACGGAAGTGTTATATGCCTGTATTTTTATTGTCCCAAAATGACTAAAGAGACTCTCATATTTAGTATTGAAATTGAAAATGATGACACATTTTACATTGAATTTTAGTAACTTATTGAGAGTTGTTGGAAAATCTTAGTATACCAAATTTCCTTTCTATGGATAACAAAGTACAGAAGAAGCATTTCAAGACGCTGACCTTTATCAAGTTTAAGTAGCCGTTATTCCCCATCAAATCACATTTATCTTTTTCCATCCCAATTATCGTTAAATAACTGCCATGTACTATCGCATTTTCAAATTTAAATTGTACATGTTATACATTCATTTACCGGGTAAGAGGCCTGCACTACAGCCATAGTTATTTACAATTTATCCATTTCCTTATTTAATGCTATTAAAAATTTAAAAACTTTATAAAGTTGTTAGTACCACATTGAGTTATTTCAAATATTTTTTAGGTTAAATATGTTAAAGACAATAAGATTTAGGCATAATCTTAAGTAATTTCAAGTGTAGAAGTTTCTTTATGTTACATACAGCAGAAAGAATAGATAAAAATAGATCATTTGATAAATAATTGAGAAAAAATGTAAAATACTTAACCAGAAAAGTTATAGAAACTTTTAAACATAACAAAAAGGGGAGAGGGAATGCTAAAATATTCTAATTATTCTGGTATTGATTTCGTTTTAGCATTTTGATTTTCAGCTTTTTTAAAATTAACAAAAAGACAAAAAAAAAAAAAAACGGGGAGCGAATGGGTGAGTTACAAATTTGAAATTGCCCCCCTAAAGAACCAAATGTCCCCCCGGTGGGGCGTGCGCCCCACGTTGGGAAGCACTGCTTTAGAGTAACGAGCAACTACTTTTTACAGTTAATTTTTTGTATGGGGTTAAAATTATTCTAAAGTTTAAACTTTAACTTAAATGTTAAGCCCAAAATCGAAAACATTGGGATCGAGTAACTAGTAAAATTGAACTATCAACAGAGGGGAGGATTTTAAATGCTCATAAACACTGAACAAACCAATCGATTTTTGTTGCGGTTCGCGAGTAGGTCATTCTTTTGGTAATTATTTTATTCAAAATGACGTACAACTTTGGTACCTCATTTTTTGATAGAGGGCGCTTCCGACACATCTCCGACATTTCAATGACATTACTCCTGGGTGTTTTACTTCCAGGGTTTAGGGATGCAAAGACGGCTTGGAATCACATAGGAATGTAACTTTGGAAATGTCTTTTTTGTGAGTTATGGCTGAAAGAAGCGCAGAGAAAAAGCAACACACAGAAGCAGAGAAACAGCAACAAGTTAATGTGACAGAAAACAGTTTATTTAAAGGTTTTACTACAAAATGTGTGCGAAATTACGACCAGAAGTAGTACAGTAATCTTGACAGCGGCGTCGAATGGAATTCCTCACGCTCTGGAAGATGCCTGGTATCTCTGATAGCTTTCTGGCAGCTACAGAAATACGAACCGCGAGGTCTTCGCAGCGTCATCTACTGTCGCTGTCAAGCTTGCCGGGCTACTTCTGGTCGTAATTTCGAACACCTTTTGTAGTAAAACCTTTAAATAAACTGTTTTCTGTCACTTTAATGTGTTGCTCTTTCAATGCTTCTTTCTGTTGCTTTTTTAACCCTAGAACTACCGAAAATTTTACTCAAGTTTTATAAAAATATTACACATCAGAATTCTTATTTAAAACTATTGAACTTATTTTCTTAACTCATTATTGTCTGGTTTACATATTTAGTTTATTTTAAAGAAATTTCTGGTTAGAATAAATATTTCGAATGTACCCATCGGGTCCATTGGACCCGTCTGGTAGACGGAGGGTTAATCTGCTTCTTTTAACCATAACTCGCAAGAAAGGCATTTCCAACGTTACATTCCTATGTGATTCCGAGTCGTCTTCGCATCCCTAACACTTCCTGGAAGTATGTTGGTCTGGTAGTAAAACACCCAGGTGTAATGTCATTGAAATGTCGGAGATGTGTAGAAAGCGCCCTCTATCAAAAAATGAAGTACCAAAGCTGTACGTCATTTTGAATAAAATAATTACCAAGAGAATGACCTACATGCAAACCGCAACAAAATCGATTAGTTTCTTCAATGTTTATGAGCGTTTAAAATCCCCTTCCTCTGTTCACAGTTCAATATTCGCTAGTTATCCGATCCCAATGTTTTCGATTTTGGGCTTAAAATTTAAGTTAAAGTCTAAACTTTAGAATAATTTTAACCCCATACAAAAAATAACGGTAAAAAGTAGTTGTTCGTTACTCTAAACTCTAAAGCGCCCACTATCGACAATTTTTGAACGTAACCTTTACAAATTTTTTTAAAGGAAATCGGGATATAAATAATGATTTTAGCGAAAACCGCAAACAAATCGACTATTTTTTTCGTTTTTTAATATCGTTTGAAATTTTGGACCTTAAACTTTAATGGCCCCTAGCTCCTACAGAAGACGTTTGCGCCTCATGGTTTCCTATTTAATAATGTCTGTCTTCATATCTACTATCACCCCTCAAAGTTTGTCGGTCTGGTAGTGAAACATCCTGTATATATATATATATGTGTGTGTGTGTGTGTGTGTGAGTGTTTCTTTCATTCTTTATGTTCCAGGAGCCGGTGACATCAAAAGTCCCGTTATCGCCGAATTGAATTTTTTTTAAATGTAAATAAAAAAAAGTAAGAAGTGATACGAACAAAATGAGCTAGATATAACTAAAATTACAAGCCGAAAATAAGCTTAATTACATTAATAATTATTAACCCTTTTGCGGGCGGTGTCCACAAAAAGGACACTTAATTTCAATTTCAAAACATACAATTTCCAAGAACATTTAATTAAAATTTTCCTTTTATAATGTACGGGAAAATACGCAAGTTTTTATTGTCTAATAAAGTCGTTTGTAAATTCTGGTGTCGATCCATCATTTCATAATTTTACAAACAGACTTACTTACTTAGGGTTAAAAAGCTGTAATGTATTATTGTTTTCGCGGAAAGTCGATACTTGGTCAGCGTCCAGACGCAAAATAAACTATCCACCGGTAAAAATTCAAAGTAAAATAAATCTGTAATTTTATCACCATCCATCTCAATATAATAGCTATGAAAGTCTTTTTCAGCGGGTTAAAATTTGTCATACCAATTTTTTTCTGAAACAGCATAAAATTTTCTATAAAAGGCTCTAAAAGGTTAATATCCGTGATGACGGGAAAGCATTAAAGATTTTTAATAATAATTAATTTAAATAAACGTATTTTCGGCTTGTCCAACCTAGTCTTACCTAGCTCATTTTGTTCGTATGACTTTTTACTATCGATTTACATAAAAAAATTTCAATTTCGCGATGTCGGAGATTTTGATGTCACCGGCTCCCCGACTATTAATACAATGTATGCGAGTTCGACAAGAGAAAAGAATTTAACTTTTTTCCAAAATGCCACTCAGTTTTTACAAAATGTCGATAAAATGGCCCTTCACAACTGCAAAACTTATCTTTTATTTAATATCCACCAGAAATATTAAAAGGTTTATTTTATTGTTATTAATAAAATGGCTGTAAAGGCTTCTAGACCAATTTGGCGTATGCAGTTCGAGAAGTCGTGGTCGGTACAGTCTGATTGCGAATTACAAACGAGAAAAATTGCCAAATACGTTTCTTCCGTCAGCTTTTTCCAGCACGGAGCAATTCTGTTTATAAGCTGATGAAATAATGGGCTGACACCGGAATTTAAAAGGGATTTTATTAGAAAATACGAACTTGCTTATTTTAACGTATATTATAAAAGGAAAATTTTAATTAAATATTCTTGGTGCCGTTTGTCACTTTTGGAATTAAAATTAGGTGTCCCTTTTGAAAGACACCGCCCTCGAAAGGGTTAACCCCTTGAGGGGCAGGTAATTGTGTTTCTCTAATGTATAATTCACACCGGAATCCACATAAAGATTTAATGCAAAATAATAAAAAGCAATTTTATGAGATTATCCCACCAAAGTTAGAAAATTAAATTTGATATATTTTTTTTCTGATGCAAATCTTCATTCATCGTAGGTGGGATAAAATATATCCCGCCGCCCCTCCAGGTGATAATTGATATCAGACAGCAGGGTTTCCAGTTTGGCCTCAAATTTCATTTCGAAATTGCGATTTCACACCGCAATTTCCTACGAATTTTTACTTTAAGTAATCACGAAATGTCTGTAATTAACACGTTCACGCTGGCGCCGGCATTGATATTTTCGCTGTGAGACGGCGCTCGAATTCGTGTTTCACATCATTTGGCGGCGCGGTACTGTTGCTTATTCAGACACTGTGTATAATGACCTGCCCCTCTCATATTTATTGAATTGAACTCGAATATAACAAGCAGAGTTAATTGTGAATGTTTGAAAGTTCGTAAGCAGTAAGCAAATTAGTTAAAGACATGATTTTATTGACTGCACTTAGGACCTCCTTTACACTACCTCCTTTAGTATAAAGTGTCTTACAATCTAAAGAAATACGGACAACATGATATAAATGCATTTCTGTAAGGTAGAGGCCACGCCCTTAGTCAATGATATTTTTTGAATGAAAACGAGAATTCTCGTTTCCCATCGTGAATGTGTTAATTATTTAATTATTTTTACTACTGAATTTTCGAATATTAAAGTGTGAACCACCCGTAGTGCATGACGTGTATGGAACAGTCGAGTGCGACCCACCTGTAGTGCACACCACCTATGGAAGAATCGACTGTAACCCACCGGTGATGCACGCCGGCGTGAACGTGTTAACTTAACTACCTCTAATCGACCCTTTTCTATAATTTATTGTATTCCATTTGAACCAGAAATTTTATACTAAAGTTATTTAAATTAAAGGCAAACATTAATTTTTGCTTTCTCCGGCTATGACGGGTATTGAACAGTGTAAACGTCTTAATCTTCTTTATTTGCTCTATTCTAGTTTACTCTTTTTAGACTTTTTTTTATCACATTTTATGATTATTTATGTTAAACTTAATCATTGTCTTCGCTCACCCAGTAGATCCGCCTCCTTCTCTCGGATTAACGAATAAATTTTTTTTATCCTTTCCCATACCTTATCACTTCCTTTCCTCGACAAATGCTTTTTTTTTTTCCAATTTCTTCTTTATTCTACATTTTATCATTATAGCAGAACTATTGTGCTATGGATAGACTTTATCTTCATGACTTCTCTGTCATATGATAAGCATATACTGATGTACAGGGAGTGGAGTAGCACTGCTACTGGGTATCCCATCAAAAATATCAGCTGTTCACCTGTTCAGTTCCCTAAATATGCTGAATAGTTTTAAATAAAAATTCTGGTGTATATGCTTTTAATGCAGGATGAATAAAATTCCAACAGGGTAGTTAGCTGATTAAATTTCATTGGAAGGGGGCAAAGGGGACAGGGACCGTAGTTACAAAAATTAAGAAAATTGCTTTTGTGCTCATAGTACAATGCTAACACTGGCGACTATTTTTTAATTCTATCTCGCTCCACTTTTTCAAAACAAAAATCTTTCCAACACACTTTAGCAACACATTGAAATATAGTTCAAAATTTATTTTCTAAAAATAGTTGTGCGAATAGATATAAATAAAGTCACCAGTGGCAGTCATGATTCTACTAGCTAAACTACTGTAGCCGCCTTTTTTTTTTTTACAATTGCTTGCAGTTTAGCGAATTATATTATGAACATTGTAAGAAAGCCGGTAGTGCAACACAAAAAATCAGTAGTTTCTAGCAAATATCAGTGCTACATTTAACGCTGCTTTAATAAAAATAAAAAGAAGCATCATTCTTGAAATCAAGAGATCGTAACTCGCTTCTTTTGCGCAAAATATGTTTTGCTCAGCTATTTGCGACTGTCATCTCTGTTGTTTAGCATCCCACCGCATGGAATCATACAATTTTCCATTGATACTTGTTTGTAAAACCATACGTTGAACCACAAAAGAAATTATTTATCTTGCTGGCAACAGATTTCGTTAAAACAGTGTTTCTCCATTTGGAATTGCTGTATTTAGGTATTTATTTATTGTTTTCTTTTAGATTTTTAAGTAGTATTAGTAGACTTAGTAGATTACGCAGACATAAAGATAACACTTATAGTGCTCTTAGTTTTTAAAAGATGTCTGTCTCACATTATACAAAAAAAAAAGAAATTCAAAATAAATAAGCATTCCAGTGCGGGGGGGGGGGGGGGGAGGGATGCAAATGCATATCTACAAATAATAATAATAATAAATAAAATAAAATAAATAATAATAAAGGCTAAAAAAATTACTGTTATTTTTTTAAAGCGCTGTAAAATTTACAGTAAAATATGCTGAAAAATTCATTTTGTTTTAAATCTAAAAAACAATATTACTATAAAATTAATTCTAAAAAATGCTGTAAATTTACAAGTTTGTTGTTTACCCGTGACTAACAAAATTGCTGTAACTATACAGCAAAATTTGCTGGCACCCATATTGCTAACATTTTTTGCTGTAAAGTTACAATGATTTTTTCTTTACAGTGTAACTATAAATTTGTCTATGCTGGAACTGATTTGATACAGGTTGTATACATATAAACACAGAAAAAATTACATTTGGGGGAAACTGCATACTTAACACAAAAATACCGTGAATTTTACTCAAGTTTTACAAAAATATTTGTCACCAGAATTTTTATTCAAAACTGTTCAACTTATTTATCTAACATTTTTCTTCTTATTTGTCTTTTAAACTTATTTTATAAAGACATTTCTGGTTTCGAACCGTAATATATTCATTTGGTAGGGGTCAAACATATACATCTCTATATAATAAAAGGCAGTGTAACGCATCCGGGGCGAATCCATCAATCTTACCAGTCTCCGAGGAAGAGACGCAAGGGTGAAAGGATCCATTCTCCCATTGGTTGACAAGAAACAAGAATCCCGCGATTACTTCTCAAGGTTACAAGTCCTGATAATTGAGCAGTGGTAGACACTTCTTCCTAAGAATTCAGAAGGCACATCGCATTTCACCACCAAAATAAATCGCCAAGTGTTACTTGAGATTATTTCAAGTATTAAGTTGCAATCATATTAAATTTTCTTTGCGACATGTAAGGAATTTTAATTTATTTCTCATATAAAGTGATTCACGGTAAACAATGATATCATATTTTTAAAAATATCCTTTTTTCCCCTGCAAAAAATTGATAAAACTGACTTTCTTTAAAAAAAATAATCATTTTAAATATTTTAGACTTATTATTTTGTAACTTATTTTTAAATTACACATTACTTATATTTTCCTTTTCTATATACAAGTGTATGTAAATTTAAACAAACAAACAAACAAAAAAAAAAAAAAAAAAAAAAAAAAAAAAAAAAAAAAAAAAAAAACATATCCCATATTTTAAAAGTAAAAAATTAATATTTATACGAAAAGTAAAATTAATAATTTTTATTTATAGCTTTGCATCAGGAGGACAGAAGCTTAGGGGATTAGACGGTTGGGATTCAAACCGAGATACTTATTTATTAATCAATATACATATACAGAAAATTTCGAGGGGGGAGGAAGGGGCGGGGGGGTAAACTATAAAATACAATTTCAAAGTGTTATTAAAAAAAATAGTATTATTTCAATAATTGCAGCAGACTGTTTTAATTACGCACTTATATTGTATATTTATTAAATTTTTGTTTTATTAAGAAATCTTAATTTTGTTATAGTATATTAGCCGGAAAACCTGGTTTACCCAGAAATATTGTAAATGCTAATTGTGTGTTTATTAGAACATAAACTAGCCGAACTTTGCTCATCTAAACGCTTCCATATTGTCAATTATTTTTTTTATCAGTTTTTTTAAATTTTAAGTGAAAAACACAATTTTTACCTACCGTCCTAGGACAGGCATTTACACTAGTATATATATAAATTGGAAAAATGACATAATTTTTTTTTCAGCCACTAGGGGGCTCTGCCCCCTACGAGCTACGCTCGTCAACCCCCGTTCAGACACCGCAGACTGTAACAGCACGCTAATTTGATCGGCTTTAAAAAGATTTCGGAAGATTGAATTATAATTTGAATCTGACAATTATAATCTGACGTAATTTTCACCAAACGTTTCTTTCTCTTTTTAATATTCACGTAAAAATACTTTTGTTAGAAATGAAATATTATGATCATCTTAAAATATCAAATAAATGTCTCGCGCAATTTTTAAATTTAAACTGTTTTGCAATATTATTTTTTATTCATTTTGCGTAATAAGTGTAATGTGACGTAAATGTGATGTAAATTCTCCTATTTAAGACTTGTAACGCATGTTAATGAATTTATTATTTTACAATATTCTTTCTCTTTTAAAATTCACGTGTAATTATAGTTTTTATGACGTAATTTTCAATGAGTTCCGGCTTTTTATATTTTCTGTTTATAAGAGTCACGTGTAAAATAAATTTTTAATTTGAAGCAAACATTATTGTTTGCGCTGTTTATACAGTTGACAACAGTTTAAATTAATACAATTTTCTAAAATAAATAAAAAATATCTCTCGAAATGCTGAAAATTTGAATTTAAAATAGAAATAAAGCCTCAAAATATGACTCAAATTAAAAAACTAAAATGGAGTCTGCACACCGGGAAATTCTGACGCATAAAATGATCTAAAAATGATTAAATTCCTATGTATAGTTTTTGTTCCTATAAAACTTTTTTAATGGAACGATTTTGTCCAACTTTGGCATTAAATATCTCTTAAAATAATTCTTCGATTTGAAAACTGTCTGCATCAGCGTGTTTATCAAACATTTCTCTATAATAGTACCGATTTTCATATATTTGTCTGCAACAGTATTTTTTTAATATTAACGAAAAAAGGCGAACATCTACGCAGATTTTCATTGGTCCATTTCCAAATCAAAACTTTTTTTTATATATAGAAGGATATATATATATATATATATATATATATCCTTCTATATATAGGGGTAGGGTTATAGGGCTCATGATCGGCGTAGATGTGCAAAAAGTTTTCAGAAATTTAACATATGGGAGAATGAAATAGGTAGTACTTCTTACTAAATCTACCTAAAAACCGTGTTGATTCTAGAAGGCAGAAGGAGAATGTATGGGTTTAACAAAACAGGGCGGTTGTACAAATTACTTCCAGAGATGATTTAGAGCATACACATTAAGTTGTTGAATGTTATACCACGCAAACATCAACGGAATTGAAAGTTTGATTATTTAAACATGAATTTCACAAGCAAAGTCGGCACGAGGCGCAAAAATGGAACTGAAATTAACCTTTTGTGCACAATTAGCAAATATATGCATGCATTTCAAGAATTTATTTTTTTATTGAGAAATATCAAATCTAAATTTTCCGCAGCTTCTGTTATATTAAATGAAACAAACAACACTGTTCAAATTTCTGGTATGAAATGGGAATTTCAGAATAAATATAATCACGAAACTTACAACCCTGTCTAAACTAGGGATGAGCAGAATGAAAGAATTTACTACTTAATGAATCATTCGGGTGCGCCGAAAAACATTGTTTCCAACATTTGTATAAGCTTTTAGTCAATTACAACTAGATATTTTGCAAAAAGAAATGAACCGAATGCATAGTTACCAGCCGTCGTCTTTCTTTTAATCAATTATCTAAAGCATTTTGAAGATGAAAAGTATTTTCATAGATTTCTGGAATCCTTAAATTGATTCTAAAATTGAAACTTCTTTTTTAATGCAAATTTATGGTAGATATTGAATTTTTAAAAATCATACGTTGTCAGCTATGCTTTGCGCGTGCTTGAATAATTCTTTCGAATAGTAAAATCATTCATTCTTCCCGTGATGTAACACTAGTCCTATGTAAACGCTAGAACGTCCGGAAATTTTACTCAAACTTAATAAAAATATTTTTCTCCAGAATTTGTTTTTAAAACTATTTAACTTATTTATATTTAGCTCAGATATCCATGGTTTGTATTTAACTTATTTTACGAAGAAATTTCTAATTTGAATCGATATTTAGTCGTTTGGCCTGTGTCGAATCGACATTAGCTGAACGTTCTAGTGTTAAAATATCTTCTGTCATTCCGAAAAAACAATGAAATGTTTTAAGATCATTAACCCTTTCAGGGGCGCCGTTTGCAGTCTGCAAACGCTTAATTTTAATGGCCAAACTACGAAATGGCACCGGTAATTTTTTAGTACAGTTTTGATCTCATAATATACGTGAAGAAAAGCTTTTGATTATTTTCAAATAAATTTGTTCATAAATTGAGGTGTGAATTAATTATTTGAACAGTTTTCGGGCAGAAATGCCTTGACCCTGAAAGGGTTAAACACTTTTATTTGTCTTCTTACATGGGTTTTGTAGTGTAAGTCACATAGCTGATGACCGCTATGCTTGTTGTATACCGTTATTTTCTAATAGTTTGCTTTGCCTTATTCAATTAATGAGATGTCTCCGATAAAATAAGTCACTTTTTTCCGTTCTTAAATATTGGTAGCCAAAAATCGTTGTATGTGATTTACATTACAAGTATTCATAGAACTAGCTATTTGCATTTTGCATTTTTTATAGACTTATTTCACTCGTTTCGTAATATAGTCACTTTCTGCGAAACAAGGATTTCGGTGCCGAATGTTACATTTTCGAATCTCTGAAGGTGGAAATTGATGACAGTGTGTAATTTTTATGGATAATCTTCTAGATGATTGCAGCATAGATAATTTTTTTTTTCACATTCTGCAAGGAAGTGCTCCCTTCTAAAATTTCATTTTGGCATGTATGCCTTCCACCTTTTAGATTACCAGAAAATTGAAATATAATCACGCTACTAAAGCAATCAATCGGCGCAAATCATATGAAACATTCAGTACTCAAAATAATACGGAAATACTTTGCAGCGTTTAATATTTCTTATCTTCTGATAAATAATATTACTTATATCCACATTAATAAAAAGTGATAGAGCATATTGAAATTATGGAGTAATGTTTTTAACAAGTAAATGTAATTGCTTTTTTAACGCGTTAAAACTTGTCAGTTCCTTTAACTCTTTGCGGTCTGGTGACTCTTACAAATATTTTATTCGGTCGGCACCACTTTTTTAAAAGAAGTTACTTTCAATTACACAATTTCGGAAGTGCTCTAATTAATTAAGGCAAATTTTATTTTCCTTCATTACCGGTGCCAAAAGCACATTTTGGAGAAAAAAAAATTATACCGAGTCAGATTTGAACTATTTTTCCATTATTTTCTTTCTCCAAAGTTATCAATTGGGATTTTTTTTATTCAGGTTGCTTAATTTCTATAACTTTTTTTTTAAATTCACCTTATTTCGCCTTATTTTAAACTTATTTACTCTGTCATCATAAAAAGCAAATACTACTACTAAGTCGTAAAAGCGATCATGTAATGTAAATAGAAAATGCAACTGGCAAATCGGGACCAATTAACGAAATATTAACAAATCTTTAAGAAGTGAGGACTAAAGTGGAGTTCGGACACCTTTAGGCGAGCCCGACATAAGCACTTAAACCCGATTTAAGGTCGACTTAACTGGATCGACAGGGAAAATTTTGCAAACTTTCTCCACCAATTTTTAAATATTGTTATATCTAAAAAGATACAATTACTAAAACTTTTAAACTAATGGTAAAATTATGCCCGTAAAGTGCACACCGGAACACAAAAATTTTTGTATCAACAGACCCCGAAGCGAAAAATGCGCAGCCGAAAATTGCTAATAGCATTTTTAAATTATTCCAAGATTAATTTTCTCATTTAAAAATATCATCTTGATTCTAAATAAATATGAATCCCCATGAATAGGAATAATAGGGATAATAAATATGAATCCCCATGAATAGGAATAATAGGGATAATAAATATGAATCCTCATGACAATGTTTCGTGATTTTCATGTCCGTTAAAACCTGTTTAAAATAGCAATTTCTTATTAATACCCAACCACACGCAGGAATCAGAAAAAGTTCTTTTAACCCCTTGGGGACGAGCGACACGTATACGTGCCGCATGAAGCGCTCAGAATCCTTGTTTTTTCACACTAGTAAAATTTTACTGCAAAATTAACCTTATTTAATCAGCGCATTTTCTCGATTCAAGAAGACACAAATTTCTGTTTTTAAAAAACGGTGATAAAAGATTAAAAATTTCGTAAAAGGCTCTCGGCCCGAAGGGGTTTAGATGTCATTATGCAATTATAGCAGTAAAACGTGAGTTTTGTTTCCAGTAATTTTGGAAAAGGACCTGAAACAAAAAACCACTATTGACAAGGCATATCCCACGGCATTTTTATTTTACTTACACTTTCCATGCGAAGACTTTAGATTGAGATAGAATTTTTCTATATATATATCCTATCAATAACAATTCAGTTTCCTTTGAAACTGATTTTTAAAGGATTAGAAAAATACTTAAAGAAATTGATACTACATTCTTGTCCAGAAATTGCATGTTTTATCCCATTTTAGGTGCATTCATCTATACTTCCTATTATAAAGAGGAAAAAATTGTTTATTTGTAGGAGGTAAGCTCTGGAACTACCAAACCGATTCCAAAAATAATGGTATCAAAATGATGGTGTTAGTCCAACTTAGAACATAGGCTATATCTTATGTCGGTGCCACTACCCCAAAGGGGGTGTAGGAGCAAAAAAACGTTCTAAAAATGCGATTTTAGCGTTACTGAAGGGCCTAGAAATATGAAATTTTGAATATTAGTTACTTATAAGATATAAATGATGTCTAAGATCAGTTCTTAAACAATTCGAAATTTAAAAGGGGTGAAAACGCACAAAAAGCGTTCTAAAAACGTTCTAAATGGTAGTTTCTACACAATCTCAGGAAATACCAAACCGATTTAAAAAATATTGGTGTCAAAATGATGGTGACAACGCTTGTTCCAAGATAGGCTATGTTTTATGTCTGTGCTACTACCCCAAAGGGGGTGTAGGAGCAAAAAACTTTCTAAAAATGCGATTTTAGCATTAGTGAAGGGCCTAGAAATATGAAATTTTGAATATTAGTTACTTATAAGATATAAATGATGTCTAAGAACAGTTCTTAAACAATTCGAAATTTAAAAGGGGTGAAAACGCACAAAAAGCGTTCTAAAAACGTTCTAAATGGTAGTTTCTACACAATCTCAGGAAATACCAAACCGATTTAAAAAATATTGGTGTCAAAATGATGGTGACAACGCTTGTTCCAAGATAGGCTATGTTTTATGTCGGTGCCACTACCCCAAAGGGGGTGTAGGAGCAAAAAACTTTCTAAAAATGCGATTTTAGCGTTAATGTAGGTCCTAGAAATATGAAATTTTGATTATTAGTTATAAGATATAAATGATGTCTAAGAACAGTTCTTAAACAATTCGAAATTTAAAAGGGGTGAAAACGCACAAAAAGCGTTCTAAAAACGTTCTAAATGGTAGTTTCTACACAATCTCAGGAAATACCAAACCGATTTAAAAAATATTGGTGTCAAAATGATGGTGACAACGCTTGTTCCAAGATAGGCTATGTTTTATGTCTGTGCTACTACCCCAAAGGGGGTGTAGGAGCAGAAAACTTTCTAAAAATGCGATTTTAGCATTAGTGAAGGGCCTAGAAATATGAAATTTTGAATATTAGTTACTTATAAGATATAAATGATGTCTAAGAACAGTTCTTAAACAATTCGAAATTTAAAAGGGGTGAAAACGCACAAAAAGCGTTCTAAAAACGTTCTAAATGGTAGTTTCTACACAATCTCAGGAAATACCAAACCGATTTAAAAAATATTGGTGTCAAAATGATGGTGACAACGCTTGTTCCAAGATAGGCTATGTTTTATGTCGGTGCCACTACCCCAAAGGGGGTGTAGGAGCAAAAAACTTTCTAAAAATGCGATTTTAGCGTTACTGTAGGTCCTGGAAATATGAAATTTTGATTATTAGTTATAAGATATAAATGATGTCTAAGAACAGTTCTTAAACAATTCGAAATTTAAAAGGGGTGAAAACGCACAAAAAGCGTTCTAAAAACGTTCTAAATGGTAGTTTCTACACAATCTCAGGAAATACCAAACCGATTTAAAAAATATTGGTGTCAAAATGATGGTGACAACGCTTGTTCCAAGATAGGCTATGTTTTATGTCGGTGCCACTACCCCAAAGGGGGTGTAGGAGCAAAAAACGTTCTAAAAATGCGATTTTAGCGTTACTGCAGGTCCTAGAAATATGAAATTTTGATTATTAGTTATAAGATATAAATGATGTCTAAGAACAGTTCTTAAACAATTCGAAATTTAAAAGTGGTGAAAATGCACAAAAAGCGTTCTAAAAAATGTTCTAAATGGTAGTTTCTACACAATCTCAGGAAATGCCAAATCGATTTAAAAAATATTGGTGTCAAAATGATGGTGACAACGCTTGCTCTAAGATAGGCTATGTTTTATGTCGGTGCCACTAGCCCAAAGCGGGTGTAGGAGCAAAAAACATTCTAAAAATGCGATTTTAGTTTTACTGAAGAGCCTAGAAATATGAAATTTGAAATATTAGCTACTTATTAGATATAAAGGATTTCTAAGAACAGTTCTTAAACAATTCGAAATTTAAAAGGGGAGAAAATGCGCGAAAAGTGTTCTAAAAAACGTTCTAATGGTGGTTTCTACACAATCTCGGGAAATGCCAAACCGATCTAAAAAATTGTGGCATCAAAATGATGGTGATAACCCTTGCTCCAACATAGGCGATGTTTTATGTCGGTGCCACTACCCCAAAGGGGGTGCAGGAGAAAAACGTTCTAAATTGCAGCTTTTGCGTTACGGAAGGGCCTAGAATCGTGAAATTTGGAATGGTAGTTAGTTATAAGATATCAGTGATCTGTAAGGACATTTCCTAAAAACATCGAAATTTAAAAGGGGGTCAAAATGCGCAAAAAGCGTTGTAAAAAACTTTCTAAATTGCGACTTCTATGCAATCTCAGGAAGTACTGAACCGATTTCTAATATAATGGTGTAAAAATGATGGTGACAGATCTTGCTCCAAGATAGGTTATATTTTATATCTGTTTCCACTACCCCAGAGGAGATGCAGGAGCAAAATGCGCGAAAAATGTTTGACAAACTTTCTAAATGCCGATTTGTGGGCAATATCTAAGGACGAATGAATCTGATTTCAAACGTAATGGTAGGAAATTGATGCTGACAGCCTCTGCTCTAACATAGACGCTATTTTATGTCGGTATCACTATCACCAAGACGTTGCAGGGGCAAAAAATCGTTCTAAATTTCGATTTTTGTGATCGGTAGGGGCTAGCAACTTAAAATTAGGCAAGGTACATATTTATTGGATATAAATGATCTTTAAGAACAGTTTCGAAAAAATTGGAAATTTAAAAAGGGGTGAAAATTTGCGAAAAGCGTCCTAAAAACGTTCTAAATTGCAATTTCTACTCAATCTAAGGAAATACCAAAGCTATTTCAAAAGTAATGGTTGCAAATCAATGGTGACAGTCCCTGCTATAACATAGGTTATATTTTATGTTGCTGTCACTACCATCTGAGGGTTGCAAAAGCAAAACATGTTCTAATTTGCGTTTTTTGCACAACTGAGGGGTTTAACACTTTGAAGTATGGCATGGTATTTACTTACAAGATGCAACTGCTTTCTAAGAACAGTCGAAAGAAAATTCCAAAATTTAAAAAAATGAAGTGAGTGAAAAGCATTATAAATTACAATTTTTAAGCAAACTTAGAAATTACAAACCCATTAAAAAAATAAAGATGACAAATTTTGGTGATAGAACCTCCTCAAACATAAGCTATATTTTATGTCTGTTCCACTACCACCAGAGGGTTGCAGTCTCTAAAAACTTTCTAAATTGCGATTTCTGTGAGACTGAAAAGGCTAGAAACTTTAAATATGTTATGGTAGTTACTTATAAAATATAAATGCCCTCGAAGAAATGTCGAAAATAAATTCGAATTAAAAAGGGGTAAAGCGAAGGGGAGGTGCGAAAAGCATTCTAAAAAAGTTCTAAATTACGATTCTATGCAATTGCAGGGAATATAAACCGGTTATAAAAGTAATAGTTACGAATCAATGGTAACAGTCTCTGATTCTACACAGGCTATATTTTATGCCGGTGATTCTACCACCTGGGGTTCACAGGAACAACAAACGTTCTAAAAAAGGGCTTTAAAAGCTTTTTAAATTACGTTTGTGTGGAATATTAGGAAAAATCAAACCGATTTCAAAATTAATGGTGGCAAATTAATGGTGACAGTCCCTGTTTCAACATAGCCCTTTATGTTGAGAGAGGCGGTAGGACTTGGAATTTGACATGATGGTTAATTTTAAGATGTAAGAAGATGGTTTCTAAAAAATTCAAAACTTCAAATGAATACTGAAATGAGCGTATTAATTGAGCATAAAAGTTTCAAAATATTTTCTAAATTATTATTTATTTAGTTTTATTTCATTTTATTAATTTAAGTCTCATTTCTGCCTAATGCAGTGTAATAATGTTTAATCAAACTCTGTTTTAAATAGTAATTTTTGAATTATTCCTAAAAGTAATTAGTACCTTAAAAAAAAAAACCTTTTAATAAAATAAAATATTACCTTTTAATAAAATAAAAATTTAGTTAGTACCTTTTAATAAAAATTAGACACATAAATATCACTTGGCATATTTCAAATATTACGCGAGCAAAGCCGCGGGGTTTTTCTAGTAATTATATAAATACGTATCACCTATAGTCGTCGTCTGGTCCTTCTGTCCGCATATAACAGCACAAAAACTATCCAACCGGATAGTTTGAATCTTCGTATATATAATCGATGCACAATGTTGTCGGGTCATTTCAAATTTTATGAAAATCGAAACGAAACTTAAAAAGATATTAATAAAAATTTTCTTCATTCTCTTAAAAACTATCATACGTAATTAATTCAATGATATCGAATGATAGGTAATGATTCTAAGTTGCCTGGGTGATTATGTCCTATTTCAGATGGAGTCATATTATTTCCTTATTATTGAATTTAATTTACATAATCGTAATAAATTTTGTATTCATACAGTTTTGCATAAGAATGAAACAGCTGTTGCACCAAGATCTGAATATTTATATTCATAAAATATGTTATGGCACGAACGCACTTCATTTTCCACGTTTGACGTACAATTTCCGACTTGATTAACCCTCTCACTGCGGAACCCGAGATTTCCTCGATGATGCCTTTTTCCGTCTAATTAATCCTCCTTGAGTATTCCCACCAGTTATTTTTTATTGTAAATTTTGGCTTATTTAATTGGAGCATTTTCCCGATTAAATTAGACAAAAATTTTTGTTTTGAAAAACCGATGATAAAAGAATAAAAATTCTTTAACCCCTTGGGGATGAGCGACACGTATACGTGCCGGAAATAGGTCAAAGGATCCTAGTTTATTCTCACCAGTAAAATTTTACTGTAAAATTTGCGTTATTTAATCCGAGCATTTTCCCGATTTGAATAGGCACAAACTTCTGTTTTTTAAAACCGGTAGCAAAGTAATAAACATTTCGTAAAAGGCTCCCGTCGCGAAGGGGTTAATATAAAATTTTTGAAACTATTTTGATAAAACTATTACGCAGCTAGAGAGTTAAATTTGTGAATGAAAACAGATTTTACTTACACTCTGGCTAATTCTTTTTATCTAGTCAAAAAACATAATCGAATTTCTACTTTTAACCTGAGTCTGAAGCCCGGACTAAGCCTGCCTGATGCCTGTTGACCCTTTCAGAGGCAAACTACATCTGTTGTTAAAATGATTGATCGACACCAGTATTTACAAGAAAATTTATATGAAAGTAAGTAAAGGCTTTCTTAGAGTATACAATATAAAGCACAGTTTAGTTTTTAAATTCTTGGGCCCATTTGGCATTCGATATATTAAAATTAAGTGGTATATATAACTTACCGCAGCCATTCAAGGGGTTAATACCAGGATAACACAGAGTTTAACTAGCAATTCTGCTCAAATTCGCAGACCAGTTATACCGATCGCGATATCTTGAACTGCATACGACAATCAGAAGAGACGAGGCTGTTGGCAATTCCTTAATAGGATCAATAAATATCTTTTAATAATTCCGGTAATAAAAGATAAATTTTTACGGTTTGTGAAAAATCATTTACTGGAAATTTCATAAAAATGTAATGGTATTTCGAAGTAGCTTAAATTATTTTCACCGACAAACTTATTGATGAAACAATAACAACACAATCAGTACAGTCATTCAGGGTAACTTTGATCCGCATTTTCTCAATTTTCATATGCCACACTCTTATTTTAAGAATATTGTTGCGACTAGGGGCATAAAAGAGAAAAAATAAACATTAATTATTGTATGACTATCAAAAATTAAGGAATAATAATGATAAAAGCAATAAAAAATGAATTTTTAACCTGGTTCAAAGTTACCCAGCCATTTAGGGTAACTTTGCACCATATGATAAATATTATCGAAAATAATTCATTAAATAAAAAAAAGCATTACAGTTAGGGCTAATTCCATGCGAACTTGTCATGTCTGTCACGCAATTAAAAATCTCTATGCTTGTTGGCCACCATTATTTTCGAAAAGTTTGTTTCGCCTTTTCAATTGATGAGATATCTCCGATAAAATAAGTCACATTTTTCCGTTCTAAAAAACTGGTAGCCAAAAATCTTACTATGTGACAGACATGACGAGTTCGCATGGAAATAGCCTTAGGACAACTTTGAACCCCCGTAAATGTTTTCAAATATGTAAAGACTCAGATTTTACATTTCCCAACATCACAAGATTTGTATAATTTATGATATTACAAGAAATATTATGCTTAAGAAAAGTGGAAGAAGAGAACCATGAATATTTAGAATTAAAAAAAACTGTTTATTGTTCATATAAAACATAAAAATGCAGTGAAAAACAATTTTCAATGTTTTAACTCAATAATATATCCATAGTTACAGTAATACATACTAGTACTAGTATTATTCAAATAAGAATAAAAAATGTCGAATATATGACATGTCAAATTTGAGTAGCTCCGCTCCGAAAAACGTCTTTAAATGAATTTTATGTATTTTACACATATTTGAGAAAATATTTACTTTTTTTATTTCTAATGAACACTTTCGGCATTTATATAAAATATGCGTGCAGATATGGGAAATTTTTGAAAGTAGCACCTATAATCAGTAAATCATAAAAATCGGTATAACTTTAACCCTAGATCTATCGGGAATTTTATTCAAGTTTTAATAAAACGTTCTACACCAGAATTTGTATTTAAAACTATTTAACTTTTTTATTTACCTTATTTTTGTCTGGTTTATATACTTAGTTTATTTTAAAGAAATTTCTGGTTTGAATGAATATTTTGTATGTACCTGTCGGGTCCAATGGACCCGTCTGGTAGACGGAGGGTTAAGCCGGCTCAAAATTACCCTGAAAATATGGTAAAATGTTAGTGCCTTCTTATTTTACATTTTATTAACTATTAATAAATAAATAATCACAAAATATTAACGCATTTACAACATTTAGATAATAACATGTCTGATAAATGAGTTTATTATTAGTTACTATGAAAATTTAATTGGATTACAACAACTTCAAAACAATACTTCACAAAAATAGTTAGATGATGCAATTAATTGCGCATAATGTTGCTAATTTAATTTCTAAAATAAAGAGTAGAAATCCTAGTTTAGAACCTTGCCAACAGAGCACAGTTCAGGAGTTTATTTAGTCTTTTGGAATCAAAAATATTGAAAATTAGGAGGTGGTGCAAAGTTACACCCCATGGTTCAAAGTTACCCTGAATAACTGTACAAACACTAACAAACATAAAAAATAACTTTTATAAGGATAAGATTCTTTTAAAATATGTTAATATTTCATTTAGGTTCGAAAATGTAACAAAGGATATTCCTTTTACGTCGCGACCAGGTGCTTAAGGTAAAGGGCTTCTAGCGTAAAGAAGGGTACACTTCATAGATGTAATGTAAATCCCCGTCAGCAAATGAAACAGCTCATAGTCCGCGAGCCAGCAACAGATTTTGATGACCAAGTTCTCTCGGCCGATAATTTGCAAAACGCTTCAGAGAGTTGTATCATGAAGCTCCGTGAACGTCAGCTGCGGTTCCGTAGGTGGGTTGAGGAGTGGTAGCCTCCGACATACGTAAAATAAAAAATAAATTAGTCAATTCCTCCCGATCGAAAATTTGCCAAATTATAGCTAACCCAATATTTTGAAAAAAAAAAGTCAACTGATTATAAAGTGATGGTTAATACGTCAGCTGGTCACACGAACATGAATAAAATATACAGGGTGTGATGGAAAGTCCCTCTAACCCCTTGAGGAGCGGTGGGATATATTTTATCCCACTTACGATTAATGAAGATTTACACAGGAAAAATTTTATGACATTTTACTTTTCTAACTTTGGTGGAAAAAAATCGAAAAATTGCGTTTCGTTATTTTGAATTTTTTTTCTTCTAACTCCGTGACTGCTGCGTTTCCTCCATGAACTTTCAGGATGATGAAGAAGAAGTACTTTTTATGCAAATTTTCTATGTGTATAGGAAGAAAAGTGTAATAAAACAGCAGTCATAAGTGGGCGTTATGTTAAAGGGAGGCTGTTGTAAGTGGGATTGTAGTAAGTTGATGTATAAATAATTATGCCGGAATACTCTAACGAAGAATATGCGGACATGCATCTGATGTACGGGCAAGCTCATGGAAATGCATGTCTAGCACAGCGCATGTACCGTGAGCAATTTCCAAGGAGACGTTGCCCAAGTTCGAAACTCTTCATAAAAATCGATAGACGATTACGGGAGACTGGATCGTTTAATACAGCAAGCATTGATGCAGGGAAACCTCGACATGTACGAACACCTGCAATGGAAGAAGATGTACTGAATATTTTTAAAGATAACCCCTCCACGAGTACACGAGCTGCTGCGTCTGAAGTCGGTGTTTCTCACCAAAGTGTGTGGCGTGTTCTGCATGCAGAAAACATGCACCCCTTTCATGTGCAGCGGGTACAACTGTTATCAGTAACAGATTGTGCTCAGCGGACAGAATTCGTACGCTGGTTGCTTAATGTAACAGAAAATAATCCACAATTTCTGGAAAATATTTTATTTACTGATGAAGCAACATTTACGAGAGAGGGCGTGGTAAACACGCACAATATGCACACATGGTCATATACAAATCCGCACACTGTTTTCCCGTCGAACGCACAACAAAAGTTCAGTGTGAACATATGGACAGGTGTCCTCGGCGATTATCTCATAGGACCATATTTACTCCCAGATGTACTCAATGGCAGTACGTACTTGGTTTTCCTACGGGATATCTTACCGCAGTTACTGCAAAATGTGCCAGCAACATTGCGCCACAATATGTGGTTTATGCACGATGGCGCACCGGCACATTTTTTCATAGGTGTTCGCAATCACCTCAATTCAACATATCCTGGGAAATGGATTGGACGCAGTGGACCTGTTGCTTGGCCTGCACGCTCTCCAGACCTCAATCCGTTAGACTTTTTTGTTTGGGGACACCTTAAATCGCTGGTGTATGAAACGCCTGTGGATACACCGGAGGATTTACTAGCGCGAATCGTTGTCGCTGCAGGAGACATTCCCAACTCCGTCGGAGTTTTCCGGCGTGTTCGCCAATCTTTACGACGTCGCTGTCGGCTGTGCGATTCTGTTAATGGGCGCAACTTCGAACACCTATTATAATAATGTCCGTTCGTCTGCCTTCCGACATTGAACTGTGCAGCGCAGGCCAGAAGACTATGCTTCACATATGTCATAAAGTACGTGGAATGTAATTCTTTATTTGTCATTTTTCTTTTATTTTCAACACTTTTTGGCACAGTATTTTGTAAGTCACAGACTGTGGTGTACTCAAATTGTAAATTACAAAGTTTGTATGAATTAATTTAAAATTTAGTGTCTTTTTTAAATTTATAATTAATAAAATTATTATGCTATTTGTTATTATTATTTCCTATCATAAATTATGATGCACATATACATACAATAATTGTCCATGTAAAACATGTACTGAAACTTCTTGCATAGTTACAAATCGCAATATTTTTAATTATTTCCGAATTTTCACCACCAGTTTAATTTTAAAGAATTTAACTTAAGCTTTATATCAATAAAAGACCACTTTAAAATGTAGACTATTATTGTAAAGTTATTTTGGTTCATTCAACTCTTGAATAATTAAAAATGTTGCATCTCAGAAGAAGCATGATCGAAAATGTATAGTTGAGAGTAATTAAAAAGGCGGTGTTTCCAATCGTGATGGGCGGAGTTTAACCTTTGCTAGTGTCAAAGAAAGCGGAGTTGTAACTAAGAAACTGATTAATTTCTCTCACACAATTAAACCGATATGGTTCATTGTAAGCTTTTTCGAAAGTTTTCGGAATGGACCAAATTTTACTACATTTTCCTTGTTGTAGCTAGAGTTGTCTTTTTGGAATTAACGATTAACTATTTTGATGTATATTGGATTTCGTACTTTTTTCACTGTTTCAGGGCTTGTAACTCGTCAATAAATATTGCTATTTTAATACAATTGATGTCATTTTGTAGGTTTTTTTCTGCTCTTTCTAAATATGTGCTTCGTTTTTATGTAGCATTATCGATAGTTTAGCAATGAGGGTTCTTTTACAATTTTCCGAATTTTCATTCTATTTGCTGTTACTTGAAAACTATTGAGATCCGACCAGGCTTTATATACTGATTTATGCTCCATGTGATCTCCTCTATTACCCCTATTAATATTGGACCCCTTTAACGGAACACCCTGTATATATTACGTGCGTGGAAGGCTACCGCTTCTCAACCCACCCCACGGAACCGCAGCTGACGTTCACGGAGCTTCATGATACAACATTCTGAAGCATTTTACAAATTATCGGCCGAGAGGAAATAACTGGTGAAATTTGTACCTGGCTCGGGGACTATCATGGGGTAAAGCAGTAGTTGTTTCTTATTGGAACTTCTTTGAGTAAATTACCATTGGTGTTACGAATAAAGAAGGCGAGACATATAATGTTGGGACTATCAGTTGCGAGAGAGGTAATTGAGGAGGTTGTCACAAGATGGCGGCTGATTTTTTTCATCAGATTAACAGTTTGTGATTATCGCCGAAGTTAACTTCCGCTCCTAAATTTTGAATAGAAAATTTCGCCTTATTTTAGCGGCTTTTTCACGCATAATTTCTCTTACAAATATGGTTAAAATTTCTATTCGTTTTTACTGGTGGAAGTAAACCCGGAAATTGTCATCTATTTCCCTGACACTCACAGGAGGTTGTTTAGGTGTTACAAAATGACGGAAACGCAATTCCTTACTATAGCCAATGGAAACGTCCACCAGTAAAAATAAATATGTGTTTTTCGCCATGATTATGGCTGAAATTCTACATTAATAAGACTTTTAAATAAAGAAAAAAAAGTATTCAAGTTTACTGGTGGAATTTTGCCCCGGTGGTAATGAGCCACAGCAAAACCGGTTACAGTTTAAGCTTCATCATGTGGAGGATATGTCCATTCCTCTGTATTCATAGTTCCATGAAGTTACCGGTACCGCGTGGCTGAATTCAGCCTCAAACCCAGATTCGGAATATAGTCCATTGTCGTGAAAAAATATGCATAGAATGAACAAATTAAAACCGGAAATATGTCATTAACGTTTCGTGCCTTTTAATGCAACTGCTTTTATGAGCATGCTTTGTGAAATGAATACTTCTTTGATGTACAGTCGTGAAAAAAAAAGTAAACACCCCCTACTAACTCTTCAACAAATTGTCGTAGACGGAAGTTACTGGTACCGAACGATAGGAAATAAAGTTTACTTTTTAATGATGTATATAAATTTTGTTTAGGGGGACAACAGATTAAAACGAACCCAAACCTAACTTTTTTCAATAGAAATACCCAATTTTAATGAGATATTTCAAATCTTCGGTTCAAACTATGCCTAGACATCAAATTTTAAGTCACTTGAAAGATAAGTTTTTGAATTAAAAACATTCAAAATTTAGTGTTTCTAATGTTAAATTACATTTTCATATTTTTATTTATAACTTTTGAAATTATTCTCCTAAAGTGCTAATTTTTTTTGTAGCAATAATACTAATATGCCCAAGAATAAATACGCTAAATTTGCAATTTCTATAATTTTTTGATATGAATTACGAATTATGAAATTAATATTTGAAAACATTATGAATTGCAACCTATAGTTTTTTCAATGGATTTAGATTTATTAAGTCCTGTTTTATGAAAATCCAAAATTTCACATTTTTCTTCCAAATAGTTTTCAAATTATGCTTAAAAAACGGCAAAATGATGGTTTAATGGTCGTCTATGATAGAAGTAAGTAGATATTTTGAAATTTCTTCTGCTGTCCAGTCTTACCAGATGGGCTACTTTCTTTAAATTTAGATTCTTGATTGGCACCACTTTTTTGAAATGGTAAAATGCACCTTATTTAATGACATATTAATTAAGGCGAAAACAAAGTTAATTTTACCGTTTCAAAAAAGTGGTGGCAATCAAGACATCTGAATTTTAAAAAAAGTAGCCCACTGGCAACACTGCTGCTGTCCTGTTATCTAACAGCCTTCATTGACTGCTTGAGTGGTGCTTAACCCCTTAACGGCACCACTTTTTTGAAAAAGAAATATTCACCTTATTTAATGACAGGTAAAAGGATACCATAATAAAGCTAATTACACTATTTTATAAATGTGGTGGGTTGGATTGGATTGATTTTTGACGGCCAATTATCTACACGAGGGATATAGGCCCGGGGGGAGTGCCCTCCGTGGGGGTCTTTCTAAGGGAACCTAATCCGTATTAACGCATGGAAGATCCACGGCTCGAAGAAAACCACGAAAACTCCGAACGATTAGGCCGACGGGCGCGATTGGGATCGAACCCAGCACCTCCCATCTACCAGCTTCGAGAGCAGAACCTCTCGGCCACTGGTGGGGCATAAATGTGGTGGGAATCAAACATATCCGAGTAAATCTGAAAAAAAAGACACAGCCCGTGAATATGACGGGAGCGAGAGTTAAGGGGTTAAGGTGCCTTGATCAAGAAGGGGGCTCTCTCGGTTAACAATCGAGTAGCGAACTTCAATTTGGATACAGCCCTTAAAATACGCTCGGTTTAAAATAATTGATTTCTCGGAAACTTATGGTACGAATTGCATAGAAATTTGTTTTTAGGGTAATTGAAGGGTGTAGAGTTCATTTATGCTGTCAAAATTGTGTATTGCTATTGAAAAAAACAAAGTTATGGTTCGTTTTAATATGTAGATGGCCCCCTAAGCAAATTTTATATACATCATTTAAAAGTAGACTTTATTTCCAATCGTTCGCTATCAGTAACTTTCTTCTACGATAATTTGTTGAGGAGTTAGTAGGGGGTGCTTACTTTTTTTTCCACGACTGTACATGTCTGTTTTATTTGTTCATAAGAGTCCATTACATCTCTGTCTCAACACATAAAGCAAATGCTTCATTTTGCTTAAATATTTTAAGTAGAATTGCCAGATTGGCCTCTTTTTTTATTCCGAAATCACAATGGAAATTCCGAAAGAAGATTTTTTAGTTTAAGTAATAAGGAAATGTCTATCCCGAAATTAAGCAAAAATTTTCTTCAGAATTTCTGGAATTTTCTCCCAATTTATAAAATGAAGATTGGCGATCCTCCAAAGGAATCTTTTAAATTTAACCTTCGCCCACTTTTCTATGAATTTTCTATTGCCATAATAAATTTATGTTCTCTTTTTCATTAACCCAGAGAGCTACACACCTCCTCCTAAAGAATCCGATGATTTCACCCTCGGCATAAAGAAACTCCTACATCCTAAAAATGAAAGAGAATACAGAGATGAATCCCATAAAGAAGATAAAAGGACTAGAAAACAGGAATTCTGCCTTTTCAGAATTTAGTGTCGTCCCCGATGAAAAAAAAATATATGTATATATAAATAGTACAAAACATATTTCAATTTTAAGACTTAAAGCACACACTTTTATTTTATGTAAAATGACGTCATTCGCATCCGCTTAAGAATTCCACATTTACGATCAACTCTTAAACATCTACAGTAAAGCATGCATAGTATGTCACTATCTCAAAACAATACACAAATGCAGCAAAAAGATTCCGTCATTAAAGAAACTGGACAAAAAAAAAAAAAAAAAAAAAAAAGGCTGTCTAATGATTCATAGGCATTCATTTGTTTGTAACATCAATATAGACGATTTCAGTCGTGACGTCAGTCATGACGTTTTCGTTGGAAACTGACTCCAAACAAACGGTTGATGTTGTATTTTCTATTTTGCTTGTGTGTTGCAACTATATCTTATATCTATATCTCACATCTAAGTGTTTTAATACTTGATATGTATTGGTAACATTTTCCACGATTTATATTTAAAAAGAAATGACGCATAGCAACCGTTTGTTTGGAGTCAGTTTCCAACCAAAACGTCATGACTGACGTCACACTGAAAGGGTCCACAGATACTTAAAATTAAATGTAGTTTATAATAGCTCCATGTTTTATTATTCGTAGAAATTATTCGTTTATATATTTTTTTTCAAAATAGCGCGTATTTTAAACAACATTTTCTTTCGGTTGTTATGAGAAAATGGCAACAAAAAGATATAATTGCTATTTTTCAAGTATTTTCCCTTTACTTTCTATATAAATGGAGTACTTGAGTTGCCAAAATGAAACAAATGATGCTAAAAACTACACAAAAAATTAATATTTAAGAAATAAATGGAGATACAATTTTCAAACAAATTGCATTTAAAAGTATTTCTTTCCCCAATACGACGGTATAAACATTGAAAATGTGCGATGTTAGAAAATAAAAAAATTGCTTTAGAGCATTTCATTGTACAATGATATATCTGCTTTGTTTATCTTCTGTAGCTTCTATAAGGTAACGTTATTTTTTGGAGACAAAATAAGCTTGAGAAAGAAATAGCATACCGTTCCGGTGGCTAAAAAAAAAGGAATCTGAATTCATTTTTAGTGATTTAGTTTCACATTTCGTTCTCAAATGCATGGATATTTCAATATTTTTAGTTGCGTTCATAATTATATAAACGCGTAGCATCTGCAATAGTCGTCTGGTCAGTCCGTCCCTCTATCTATCCGTCTGTCCACATGTAACATCGCAAAACCTATCCAACCGAATGATTTGAAATGTAATACACTATGACGCAAAAGTTTAGACAATGACGTCATTCAGCTTTAAAATGTAGAATTATGACGTCAGAATTACAAAAACCTGTAAATATATTCAAAAACTGATTTAAAATGCTATGTACAAAAGACAGTCGTTTTATTTGCTATAATACTAATTTTTTTCATAAAAATTCAAATGTGCTTGTCGCAAAAGTTTAGACACTATTCTAAATTTCTTTGAATATTCGCTGGCATATGCAAATTTAGAATCGATGATGTCACAAATTTGGAGTACTTAAGTTCTGCAAACGATTGCGCTTCATAGTCGACATGCCGAGAGCTAAAGAAATTCAAGTGAATGAGGTTTCAAGGATTTGGCAGTTGAAAGGTGAAGGGAAGAACGTTTCTGAAATTTCTGCTATTATTAATAGGTCAAAAAAATCTATTTATCGAGTTTTATCGAGTGGTTCCAAATATAAAGCAAAATGTCGGTCTGGGAGGCCACGTGTGACAAATGTACGAGAGGATCGCCTGATACAAAGACTAGCGAGTACTCAACAAATGAGCGTACGTGGAGTTCAAAGCTCATCGGGACTCTCTGTATCAAAGGATACGATTCGTAGACGAATTTTGGAAAAAGGAACAATCGTTTATAGCAAAATGCAGAAGAAACCAGCTCTGAAACCACATCATAAGTTACAAAGACTTATGTGGGCTCGAAAGCATATGTCATATGGAGAGAAATGGCAGTCAGTCATATTTAGCGATGAAAAAAAGTGGAATCTGGATGGTCCAGATGGTTGTTTATCGTATTGGCATGACTTGCGGAAGGAACCTCGACGTTTTTTTAGTCGCAGACAAGGAGGGGGCTCGGTATGGTTTGGGCAGCCTTTTGCTATAATGGACAAGTATCTCTGACCTTCACCAGTGGTCGTCAAACTTCACAGCATTATACACAGACATTAGAAGAAAACCTACTGCCATTTGCTGAGCTTCTAGGGAGTCCTCAGTGGGAATTTCAGCAAGACAATGCTTCAATTCACACTGCAAAACATTCAAAATCTTGGTTTAATTCCCATAATATAAGAGTTCTCGACTGGCCAGCATGTAGCCCAGATCTTAACTCTATAGAAAACCTTTGGAGCATCATGTGTCGCAAAGTTTATAGCAACGCTAGACAATACTCTTCTGAAAAGGAACTTAAGACATCTATTGAGAATGCATGGTACGATATCGATCCACAAACTATGCAAGATTTAGTTTCTTCCATGCAATCTCGTGTATATGACGTAATACATAAGCATGGATGCGCAACCAGGTTTTAAAAATTGTTTATTTCGATTTTATTTAATTTGTGTCTAAACTTTTGAGACAGCAGTTTATTTTTGTTACCATTTAATTTATTGCAATATGCACAATTCCACTTTTCTTTGTTATAAATATTGTTTATATGTACAGCACATTAATTTCAAGCAGTGATTTGAAAATTGAATAAATATTTTTCAAAGTATGTAAGAATTTCTTCATTGTCTAAACTTTTGCGTCATAGTGTATATGCAGGGCTGCCACAATCGTTTATTTTTTAACACTAGAACGCCCGGAAGGAGTCTATCCGACTCCGACCATGTGATTAAATGTCAAGTGAAACCAGAAACTCCTTCATAAAATAAGTTAAATTTAAACCACGCAGATTTACGTTAAATAAATCAGTCAAATAATATTTTTAATAAAATGTCTGGTGTGAAATATTTTTTTCAAACTTGAGTAAAATTTCCGGGCATTCTAGTGTTAACCCCTCTAAGGGCGGTGATGCCGTCACGGCATCACATAATTTTAATCCCCTAATTTCCACATTGGCACCGGAATTTTATAATCAAAATTTCACCTTTCTTAAATATGCGAAAACATGCTTTTACTTGTTTACAAATAAATTCTCTTGTAAATACTGGTGTCAATAAATTATTTCAACATTTTATAAATAAAAGTGCTATGCCCCTGAAAGCGTTAAGTCTATTTCGCACTACTTTTAAAAAATGATTTTATATGGTTAATTCCATGCGAACTTGTCATGTCTGTCACACAGCTGAAAATCGTTATGCTTGTTGGCCACCGTTATTTTCGAAAAGTTTGCTTCGCCTTATTCAATTGATGAGATATCTCCGATAAAATAAGTCACATTTTCCGTTAGAAAATACTGGTAGCCAAAAAACGTAGTATGTGACAGACATGACAAGTTCGCATGGAATTAGCCATATATGTTTTGATAACATTTTCCACAGAAATATTCTACAAAATGCATTTTTTTTTTAAATAGTGGTGCAAACATAATATAAAAACAGCGCCTGTAGCAGCCTAGTATATAGAATCGCTGCAGAATTTTGTCGAGCCATTTCAAATTTTAAGAAAATCGAATCAAAACTTAAAAAGATATTAACCCTCTCGCTGCGTTTTTTTTTTTTTTTTTTTTTTTTTTTTTTTTTTTTTTTTTTTTTTTTTAAATCAAAATAGGTTCAAAAATTGCGCAGTTTTTATTACATATTTCAAATCTATATATATATTGGAGTTTAAATATGTAAACATTTTTTCTAAAAGAGTTTTTTAATCCAAATCTGAATCAATAATTAAACATTTATATCAGGCTAAATCAGGGCTGTCTCTGGAGACTATTTTTGTATTCTCGCACCACTAATTTAAGAAAATCAATTTTGCATTATATTTCTCTTGCACATATTGTTAAAGTCTATATGGAATGTTTTGTATTTAAAAATTGGCCCGAGTTGAATTTAAAAATAGTTGCCAGTGGAAAAAATGAATCCCAGAGGAAATCTCGGGTTGCGCAAATTTTGCTACTTTTATGTTGCCCGAGGAAATGTCGGGTTACGCAGCAAAAGGGTTAATAAAAGTTCCCTTCATTCGATTAAATCCTATCATGCGAAATAAATTCAATGACATCACATGATAAGTAATGTTTCTAGGTTGCCAAGTTGATTACATCTTATTTTAGATGGAGTCCTATTATTTCCGTTTTGCTGATTTTTATTTATATAATCTTAATAAATATTGTATTCATGCATTTTTTCATAAGAGTGCAACAGCTATTCCACCAAGATCTGAGTACAGTAGCCTCCCGCTTAATCGGCCTAAACGGGACCGAGGGTTAGCCGGTTAAGAGAAAAGCCGGTTAAACCGGAGAAACACACACACACACACACACACACAAAGTAACTGTTTAATTAATTAAATGCGTAGGATGCATTTAGTTATTTAATTTGCGTAGTTTTAAAAAAGTACATATTTTCCATATTTTGTGAAATGAACACTAGTAAGTAAATGAAATGAATTAGATATTACTAGCAAACCCCGCGGCTTTGCTCGCGTAATATTTGAAATATGCCAAGTGATATTTATATGTCTAATTTTTATTAAAAGGTACAAACTAAATTTTTATTTTATTAAAAGGTAATATTTTATTTTATTAAAAGGTACTTATTACTTTCAAGAATAATTCAAAAATTACTATTTAAAACACAGTTTGATTAAACATCATTATTACACTGCATTAGGCAGATATGAGACTTAAATTAGTAAAACGAAATAAAACTAAATAAATGGTAATTTAGAAAATATTTTGAAACTTTTATGCTCAAATAATACGCTCATTTCAGTATTCATTTGAAGTTTTGAATTTTTCATAAGCCATCTTGTTACATCTTAAAATTAGCTATCATGTCAAATTCTAAGTCCTACCACCTCTCTCAATATAAACGGCTATGTTGAAATAGGAACTGTCACCATTAATTTGCCATCATTAATTTTGAAATCTGTTTGTTATTTCCTAATATTCCACAGAAACGCAATTTAGAAAGCTTTTGAAGGCCTTTTTTAGAACGTTTGTTGTTCCTGTGAACCCCAAGTTTGTAGAATCATCGGCATAAAATACAGCCTGTGTAGGATCAGAGACTGTTACCATTGATTCACAACTATTACTTTTATAATCGGTTTATATTCCCTGAAATTGCATAGAAATCGTAATTTAGGACTTTTATAGAATGCTTTTTACACCTCCCCTTCGCTTCACCCCTTTTTATTTCGAATTTATTTCCGACAGTCCTTCGAGGGTATTTATATTTTATAAGTAACTACCGTGCCATATTTAAAGTTTCTAGCATTTTCAGTATCACAGAAATCGCAATTTAGAAAGTTTTTAGCTCCTGCAACTCCCTGGTGGTAGTGGCACAGACATAAAATATAGCTTATGTTTGAGCAGGTTCTATCACCAACAATTTGTCATCGTTATTTTTTCAATCGGTTTGGTATTTGATAAGATTGAATAAAAATTGTAATTTATAACGCTTATTGCTCCCTTCATCTTTTTAAATTTGGAATTTTCTTTCAACTGTTCTGAGAAGCAGTTGCATCTTGTAAGTAAATACCATGCCATACTTGAAAGTATTAGACCCCTTAGTTGTGCAAAAAATGCAAATTAGAACATGTTTTGCTTTTGCAACCTTCAGATGGTAGCGACAGCAACATAAAATATAACCTATGTTATAGCAGGGACTGTCACCATTGATTTGCAACCATTACTTTTGAAATAGCTTTGGTATTTCCGAAGATTGAGTAGAAATCGCAATTTAGAACGTTTTTAGAACGCTTTTCCCGCATTTTCAACCATTTTTAATTTTCTAATTTTTTCGAAACTATTCTTAAAGGTCATTTATATCTAATAAATATGTACCTTGCCTAATTTTAAGTTGCTAGCCCCTACCTATCACAAAAATCGAAATTTAGAACGCTTTTATGTTCCTGCAACGTCTAGGTAATAGTGATACCGGCATAAAATAGCGTCTATGTTAGAGCAGAGGCTATCAGCATCAATTTCCTACCATTACTTTTGAAATCAGTTTGATTCTTCCTAAGATATTGCTGACAAATCGGCATTTAGAATGCTTTTCGCGCATATTGCTCCTGCACCTCCTCTGGGGTAGTGGAAACAGATATAAAATATAGCCCATCTTGGAGCAAGATCTGTCACTATCATTTTTACACCATTATATTTAAAATCGATTCAGTACTTCCTGAGATTGCATAGAAATCGCAATTTAGAACGTTTTTTACAACGCTTTTTGCGCGTTTTGACCCCCTTTTAAATTTCGATTTTTTAGGAAATGTCCTTAGATATCTTCTATACCTTATAAGTAATTAGTATTCCAAATTGCATGTTTCTAGGCTCTTCCGAAACGCAAAAACCACAATTTAGAACGTTTTTCTCCTGCACCCCCTTTGGGGTAGTGGCACCGACATAAAACATAGCCTATATTGGAACAAGGGTTGTCGCCATCATTGTGATGCCTTTATTTTTTAAATCGGTTAGGTATTTCCTGAGATTGTGTGGAAACAATCATGTAGAACTTTTTTTAGAACGCTTTTCGCGCATTTTCACCCCTTTTAAATTTCGAATTCTTTAAGAATTGTTCTTAGAAATCCTTTATATCTGATAAGTAGCTAATATTTAAAATTTCTTGTTTCTAGGCCCTTCAGTAACAAAAATTTCGCATTTTTATAACGTTTTTTGCTCCTGCACCCACTTTCGGGTAGCGGCACCGGCATAAAACATAGCCTATGTCGGAGCAAGGGTTGTCACCGTCATCTTGACACCATTATTTTTTAAATCGGTTTGGTATTTCCTGAGATTGAGCAGAAACCACCATTTAGAACGTTTTTTAGAACGCTTTTCGTGCATTTTCACCCCTTTCAAATTTCGAATTGTTTAAGAATTGTTCTTAGAAATCCTTTACATCTAATAAGTAGCTAATATTTTAAATTTCATATTTCTAGGCCCTTCAGTAACACATAAATCGCATTTTTAGAACGATTTTTGCTCCCACACCCCCTTTGTGGTAGTGGCACCGACATAAAATATAGCCTATCTTGGAGCAAGCGTTGTCACCATCATTTTGATGCCAATATTTTTTAAATCGGTTTGGTATTTTCTGAGATTATGTAGAAACTACCATTTAGAACGTTTTTTAGAACGCTTTTCGCGCATTTTCACTTCTTTTAAATTTTGAAATGTTTAAGGGCTGTCCTTAGAAATCATTTCTATCTTATAAGTAACTAATATTCCAAATTGCATGTTTCTAGGCCCTTCAGTAACGCAAAAATCGCATTTTTAGAACTTTTTTGCTCCTGCACCCCATTTGGGTTAGTGGCATCGACATAAAATATAGTCTATCTTGGAGCAGGCGTTGTCACCACCATTTTGACACAAATAATTTTTAAATCGGTTTGGTATTTCCTGAGATTATGTAGAAAGTACCATTTAGAACGTTTTTTAGTACGCTTTTCGCGTATTTTCACCCCTTTTTAAATTTCGAATTGTTTAAGAACTGTTCTTAAACACATTTATATCTTGTAAGTAATTAATATTCCAAATTGCATGTTTCTAGGCTCTTCCGTAACGCAAAAACCACAATTTAGAACGTTTTTCTCCTGCACCCACTTTGGGGTAGTGGCACCGACATAAAACATAGCCTATGTTGGAACAAGGGTTGTCGCCATCATTTTGATGCCTTTATTTTTTAAATCGGTTTGGTATTTCCTGAGATTATGTAGAAACTACCATTTAGAACGTTTTTTAGAACGTTTTTCGCGCATTTTCACTCCTTTTAAATTTCGAATTGTTTAAGGACTGTCCTTAGAAATCATTTATATCTTATAAGTAACTAATATTCCAAATTTCATGTTTCTAGGCCCTTCAGTAAAGCAAAAATCGCATTTTTAGAACTTTTTTGCTCCTGCAACCCATTTGGGTTAGTGGCATCGACATAAAATATAGTCTATCTTGGAGCAGGCGTTGTCACCATCATTTTGACACCAATAATTTTTAAATCGATTTGGTATTTCCTGAGTTTATGTAGAAAGTACCATCTAGAACGTTTTTTAGTACGCTTTTCGGGTATTCTCACCCCTTTTTAAATTTCGAATTGTTTAAGAACTGTTCTTAAACATCATTTATATCTTATAAGTAATTAATATTCCAAATTGCATGTTTCTAGGCCCTTCAGTAACGCAAAAATCGCATTTTTAGAACGTTTTTTGCTCCCGTACCCCCTTTGGGTTAGTGGCACCGACATAAAATATAGCCTATGTTCTAAGTTGGACTAACACCATCATTTTGATACCATTGCATTTGAAATCGATTCGGTAGTTCCAGAGCTTACCTCCTACAAATAAACAATTTTTACCTCTTTATAATATGACTAGCAAACCCCGCGGCTTTGCTCGCGTAATATTTGAAATATGCCAAGTGATATTTATATGTCTAATTTTTATTAAAAGGTACTAACTAAATTTTTATTTTATTAAAAGGTAATATTTTATTTTATTTATATTTTTAATTAAAATGTAATATTTTTAATTAAATAGTAATATTTTTAATTAAAATGTACTTATTACTTTTAGGAATAATTCAAAAATTACTATTTAAAACACAGTTTGATTAAACATCATTATTACACTGCATTAGTCAGAAATGAGACTTAAATTAATAAAATGAAATAAAACTAAATAAATGATAATTTAGAAAATATTTTGAAACTTTTATGCTCAATTAACACCCTCCTTTCAGTATTCATTTGAAGTTTTGAATTTTTTAGAAACCATCTTCTTACATCTTAAAATTTACCATCAAGTCCTACCACATCTCCCAACATAAAGGGCTATGTTGAAGCAGGAACTGACACCATTAATTTGCCAAAATTTATTTTGAAATCGGTTTGCATTTTCCTGGTATTCCACAGAAACGTAATTTAGAAAGCTTTTAAAGCCCTTTTTTAGAACGTTTGTTGTTCCTGTGAACCCCAGGTGGTAGAATCACCGGCATAAAATATACCCTGTGTAGGATCTGAGACTGTTACCATTGATTCGCAACTATTACTTTTATAATCGGTTTATATTCCCTGAAATTGCAATCTTATAACTAACTACCATTCCAAATTTCACGATTCTAGGCCCTTCCGTAACGCAAAAATCGCATTTTTAGAACGTTTTTTTGCTCTTGCACCCCCTTTCGGGTAGTGGCACCGACATAAAACATAGCCTATGTTGGAGCAAGGGTTGTCACCGTCATTTTGACGCCATTATTTTTTTAATCGGTTTGGTATTTCCTGAGATTGTGTAGAAACCACCATTTAGAACGTTTTTTAGAACGATTTTCGCGCATTTTCACCCCTTTCAAATTTCGAATTGTTTAAGAACTGTTCTTAGAAATCCTTTATATCTAATAAGTAGCTAATATTTCAAATTTCATATTTCTAGGCCCTTCAGTAACACATAAATCGAATTTTTAGAACGTTTTTTGCTCCTGCACCCCCTTTGGGGTAGTGACACCGACATAAAACATAGCCTATCTTGGAGCAAGCGTTGTCACCATCATTTTGACACCAATATTTTTTTTAATCGGTTTGGTACTTCCTGAGATTGTGTAGAAACTACCATTTAGAACGTTTTTTAGAACGCTTTTTGTGCATTTTCACCTCTTTTAAATTTCGAATTGTTTAAGAACTGTTCTTATACATCATTTATATCTTATAAGTAACTCTTATTCAAAATTTCATTTTTCTAGTCCCTTCAGTAACGCTAAAATCGCATTTTTAGAACGTTTTTTGCTCGTACACCCCCTTTGAGGTAGTGGTACCGACATAAAACATAGACTATCTTGGAGCAAGCGTTATCACCATCGTTTTGACACCAATATTTTTTAAATCGGTTTGGTATTTCCTGAGATTGTGTAGAAACTACCATTTAGAACGTTTTTTGGAACGCTTTTTGTGCATTTTCACCCCTTTCAAATTTCGAGTTGTTTAAGAACTGTTCTTAGAAATCATTTATATCTAATAAGTAGCTAATATATCAAATTTCATATTTCTGGGCCCTTCAGTAACACATAAATCGCATTTTTAGAACGTTTTTTGCTCCTGTACCCCCTTTAGGGTAGTGACACCGACATAAAACATACCCTATCTTGGAGCAAGCGTTGTCACCATCATTTGGACACCAATATTTTTTAAATTGGTTTGGTATTTCCTGAGATTGTGTAGAAATTACCATTTAGAACGTTTTTTAGAACGCTTTTTGTGCACTTTCACCCCTTTTAAATTTCGAATTGTTTAAGAACTGTTCTTAGACATCATTTATATCTTATAAGTAACTAATATTCAAAATTTCATATTTCTAGGCCCTTCAGTAACGCTAAAATCGCATTTTTAGAACGTTTTTTGCTCCTCCACCCCCTTCGGGATAGTGGCACCGACATAAGATATAGCCTATGTTCTAAGTTGGACTAACACCATCATTTTGATACCATTACTTTTGGAATCGGTTCGGTAGTTCCAGAGCTTACCTCCTACAAATAAACAATTTTTCCCTCTTTATAATAGGAGTACAGATGACTAGCAAACCCCGCGGCTTTGCTCGCGTAATATTTGAAATATGCGAAGTGATATTTATATGCCTAATTTTTATTAAAAGAAATTATACTTTTAGGAATAATTCAAAAATTACTATTTAAAACATATTTTGACTAAACTTCATTATTACACAGCATTAGGCAGAAATTAGATTTAAATTAATAAAAAGATATAAAACTGAATAAATGATAATTTAGAAAATATTTTGAAATTTTAACTCAATTAATAAGCTTCAGTATTCATTTGAAGTTTTAAATTTTTTAGAAACCATTTTCTTACGTCTTAAAATTAACGCCAAATTAATGCCAAATAATCATGCCAAATTCCAAGTGCTACCACCTCTCTTAACATAAAAGGCTATTTTGAAATAGGAACTGTCACCATTAATTTGCCAACATTAATTTTGAAATCGGTTTATTATTTCCTAATATTCCACAGAAACGTAATTTAGAAAGCTTTTAAAGGCCTTTTTTAGAACATTTGTTGTTCCTGTGAACCCCAGGTGGCAGAATCATCTGCAAAAAATATAGCCTGTGTAGGATCAGAGACTGTTACCATTGATTCGCAATTATTACTTTTATAATCGGTTTATATTCCCTGAAATTGCATAGAAATCGTAATTTAGGACTTTTTTAGAATGCTTTTCGCACCTCCCCTTCGCTTCACCCATTTTTAATTCGAATTTATTTTCGACAGTCCTTCAAGGACATTTATATTTTATAATTAACTACCATGCTATATTTAAAGTTTCTAGCCTCTTCACTATCACAGAAATCGCAATTTAGAAAGTTTTTTGCTCCTGTAACCCTCTGGTGGTAATGGCACAGACATAAAATATAGCTTATATTTGAGCTGGTACTATCACTAACAATTTGACACCATTATTTTTAAATCGGTTTGGTATTTGATAAGATTGCATAAAAATTGTAATTTAGAACGATTTTAGAACGCTTTTCGCTCACTTCATCCTTTTAAATTTGGAATTTTCTTTCGACTGTTCGTAGAAAGCAATTGCATCTTGTAAGTAAATACCATGCCATATTTCAAAATGTTAGACGCCTCAGTTTTGCAAAAAACGCAAATTAGAACATGTTTTGCTCTTGCACCCCCAGATGGTAGTGACAGCAACATAAAATGTAGCCTATGTTTGAGCAGAGACTGTCACCATCAATTTGCAACAATTACATTTGAAATAGGTTTGTTATTCCCTGAGATTGAGTAGAAATCGCAATTTAGAACGTTTTTACAACGTTTTTAGAACGCTTTTCGCGCATTTTCGCCCCTTTTAAATTTCCAATTTTTTCGAAACTATTCTTAAAGATAATTTACATCTAATAAATATGTAACCTTGCCTAATTTCAAGTTGCTAGATCATTAATATCCTATAAGTAACAGCAATTCCAAATTTCATGATTCTAGGCCCTTCTATAACACAAAACCGCAATTTAGAACGTTTTTTTTTCTCCTGCAACCCCAAGGTGGTAGTGATACAAACATAAAACAGAGCCATGTTAGAGCAAGTCCTGTCACCATCAATTTACAACCATTACTTTTGAAATCGATTTGTTACTTACCGAAATTGAGTAGAAATCACCATTTAGAATGTTTTTTAGAACGCTCTTCGCGCATTATCACCCATTTTAAGTTTCGAATTTTTTAATAACAGTTCTTGGAAATCCTATCTAATAAATAACTAATATTTCAAATTTCATATTTCTAGACCCCACAGTAAAGTAAAAATTGCATTTTTAGAACGTTTTTTGCTCCTGCACCCCCTTTGGGTTTGTGGTACCGACATGAAATATAGCCTATCTGGGAGCAAGGGTTGTCACCATCATTTTGACGCTGTTATTTTTTAAATCTGTTTGGTATTTCCTGAGATTGTTTAGAAACCACCATTTAGAACGTTTTTTAGAACGCTTTTTGTGCATTTTCACCTCTTTTAAATTTCGATTTTTTAAAGAACTGTTCTTAGAAATCCTTTATATCTAATAAATAACTAATATTTCATATTTCTAGGCCCTTCAGTAACGCAAAAATCTTAATTTAGAACGTTTTTTGCTCCTGCACCCCCTTTGAGGTAGTGGCACCGAAATAAAATATAGCTTATCTTAGAGCAAGGGTTGTCACCATCATTTTGACACCATTATTTTTTAAAATCGGTTTGGTATTTCCTGAGATTGTGCAGAATCCACCATTTCGAACGTTTTTTACAATGTTTTTTGTGCATTTTCACCCCTTTAAATTTCGAATTGCTTAGAAAATGTTCTTAGATAGCAGTTATATCTTATAAGTAACTACCATTCCAAATTTCATGATTCTAGGCCCTTCCATAACACAAAAATTGCATTTTTCGAACGTTTTTTGCTCCTGCACCCCCTTTTGGCCAGCGGCACGGACATAAGATATGGCCTATGTTCTAAGTTGGACTAACACCATCATTTTGATACCATTACTTTTGGAATCGGTTCGGTAGTTCCAGAGCTTACTTCCTACAAATAAACAATTTTTACCTCTTTATAATATTACTAGCAAATCCCGCGGCTTTGCTCGCGTAATATTTGAAATATGCCAAGTGATATTTATATGTCTAATTTTTATTAAAAGGTACTAACTAAATTTTTATTTTATTAAAAGGTAATATTTTAGTTTATTAAAAGGTACTTATTACTTTTAGGAATAATTAAAGCAATTACTATTTAAAACACAATTTGATTAAGCATCATTGTTACACTGCATAAAGCAGAAATGAGACTTAAATTAATAAAACTAAATAAAACTAAATAAATAATAATTTAGAAAATATTTTGAAACTTTTATGCTCAGTTAATACGCTCATTTCAGTATTCATTTGAAGTTTTGAATTTTCTAGAAACAATCTTCTTACATCTTAAAATTAACCATCATGTCAAATTCCAAGTTCTACCACCTCTCTCAACATAAAGGGCTGTGTTGAAATAGAAACTGTCACCATTAATTTGCCAACATTAATTTTGAAATTGGTTTGTTATTTCCTAATATTCTACAGAAACGTAATTTCGAAAGCTTTTAAAGGCCTTTTTTAGAGCGCTTGTTCTTCCTGTGAACCCCAGGTGGTAGAATCACCGGCATAAATATAGCCTGTGTAGGATCAGAGACTGTTACATTGATTCGCAACTATTACTTTTATATTTGGTTTATATTCCCTGAAATTGCGTAGAAATCGTAATTTAGGACTTTTTTAGAATGCTTTTCGCACATCCCCTTCACTTCACCCCTTTTTAATTCGAATTTATTTTCGACAGTCCTTCGAGGGCATTTATATTTCATAAGTAACTACCATGCCATATTTAAAGTTTCTAGCCTTTTCAGTATCACAGAAATCGCAATTTAGAAAGTTTTTAGCTACTGCAGCCCTCTGGTGGTAGTGGCACAGACATAAAATATAGCTTATGTTTGAGCAGGTTCTATCACCAACAATTTGTCATCATTATTTTTTTAATCGGTTTGGTATTTGATAAGATTACATAAAAATTGTTATTTACAACGCTTTTCGCTCACTTCATCTTTTTAAATTTGAAATTTTCTTTCGACAGTTCTTAGAAAGCAGTTGCATCTTGTAAGTAAATACCATGCCATACTTCAAAGTGTTAGACCCTTCAGTTATGCAAAAAACGCAAATTAGAACATGTTTTGCTTTTGCAACCCTCAGATGGTAGTGACAGCAACATAAAATATAACCTATGTTATAGCAGGCACTGTCACCATTGATTTGCAACCATTACTTTTGAAACAGCTTTGGAATTTCCTGAGATTGAGTAGAAATCGCAATTTAGAATGTTTTTAGAACGCTTTTCGCGCATTTTCACCCCTTTTTAAATTTCCAATTTTTTCGAAACTGTTCTTAAAGATCATTTATATGTAATACATATGTACCTTGCCTAATTTTAAGTTGCTAGCCCCTACCGATCACAAAAATCGAAATTTGGAACGCTTTTTTGCTCCTGCAACGTCTAGGTGATAGTGATACCGACTTAAAATAGCGTCTATGTTAGAGCAGAGGCTGTCAGCATCAATTTCTTAACATTACTTTTGAAATCAGTTTGATTCTTCCTGAGATATTGCCGACAAATCGGCATTTAGAACGTTTTTAGAACGCTTTTCGCTCATTTTGCTCCTGCATCTCCTCTGGGTTGGTGGAAACATATATAAAATATAGCCTATCTTGGAGCAAGATCTGTCACCATCATTTTAACGCCATTATATTTGAAATCGGTTCATTATTTCCTGAGATTGCATAGAAATTGCAATTTAGAACGTTTTTTACAACGCTTTTTGAGCATTATGACCCTCCTTTTAAATTTCGATTTTTTTAGGAAATGTCCTTAGAGATCATTCATATCTTATAACTAACTACCATTCTAAATTTCACGAATTAAGGCCCTTCCGTCACGCAAAAACAGCAATTTAGATCGTTTTTCTCCTGCAGCCCCTTTGAGGTAGTGGCACCGACATAAAACATAGCCTATGTTGGAGCAGGGATTTTCACCATCATTTTAACGCCATTATTTTTCAAATCGGTTTGGTATTTCCTGAGATTGTGTAGAAACTACCATTTAGAACGTTTTTTAGAAAGCTTTTCGCGCATTTTCACCCCTTTTAAATTTAGAATTGTTTAAGAACTGTTCTTAGAAATCCTTTATATCTAATAAGTAGCTGATACTTCAAATTTCATATTTCTAGGTCCATCAGTAACACATAAATCGCATTTTTAGAACGTTTTTTGCTCCTACACCCCCTTTGGGGTAGTGGCACCGACAGAAAACATAGCCTATCTTCGAACAAACGTTGTCACTATCATTTTGACACCAATATTTTTTAAATCGGTTTGGTATTTCCTGAGATTATGTAGAAACTACCATTTAGAACGGTTTTTAGAACGCTTTTTGTGCTTTTTCACCCCTTTTAAATTTTTCGAATTGTTTAAGAACTGTTCTTAGACACCATTTATATCTTATAAGTAACTAATATTCCAAATTTCATATTTCTAGGTCCTCCAGTAACGCAAAAATCCCATTTTTAGAACGTTTTTTGCTCCTGCACCCTCTTTGGGGTAGTGGCACCGACATAAAATATAGCCTATGTTCTAAGTTGGACTAACACCATCATTTTGATACCATTACTTTTGAAATCGGTTTGGTATTTCCTGAGATTATGTAGAAACTACCATTTAGAACGTTTTTTAGAACGCTTTTTGTACATTTTCACCCCTTTTAAATTTCGAATTGTTTAAGAACTGTTCTTATACACCATTTATATCTTATAAGTAACTAATATTCCAAATTTCATATTTCTAGGCCCTTCAGTAACGCAAAAATCGCATTTTTAGAACGTTTTTTGCTCCTGCACCCCCTTTGGGGTAGTGGCACCGACATAAGATATAGCCTATGTTCTAAGTTGGGCGAACACCATCATTTTGATACCATTACATTTGGAATCGGTTCGGTAGTTCCTGAGCTTATCTCCGACAAATAAACAATTTTTACCTCTTTATAATAGGAGTATGATTACTAGCAAACCCCGCGGCTTTGCTCGCGTAATAGTTGAAATATGTCAAATTCTGTTTTTGTGCGTATATTCATTATTGTATATTACACTGCTACAGATAATTCAAAAATGACTAATTAAGGCAACGTTTGACCAAACCTCATTCTTATACTGCATTAGGAGAACGTGAGAATTTAATTAATGAGAAAAACTAAAATTAATTCCCAAGAAATGGTAATTTAGAATGTATTTTGATATTGGCTAATTTCATTCTTCTTTTGCAGTTTGAATACTTTTAGAAATCGTTCTCAGAAAGCGTTTACATCTTAAAAGTAACCATCATGTCAAAATCCGAGCTTCGAGTTATGCAAGATTTTTCTGATTATAGAAATCGCAATTTTATAAACATTTTTGCTCCTGCAAGCTTTAAAATTTCTAATTCTTTTAAATGTTCTGTGGATGTATTTAAGTCGTTAAAGTGATAATTATGTCAAAATTTAAGTTTCTATCTGTAACAATTTCAGATAATTCATAGTTTAAAAGATTTTTATAAAGTTTACCGTTCATTTAACTGATTTTAAATTTTGATCAAAAGAAAAAACATACTCAGCGAGCACTTAAATCTTAAAAATTGTCACAATGTCAAACTTTAAGTTTCTAGCTCAGCAGCATCACAAATATCGCAACTTTAAAACGTTTATTGATTTTGCATCTTTTAAAATTTCGAATTTTGTAAAAACTCTAACTGATAGTTCTAAATAAACGGTAATTTAGAACATTTTTCGCTTACTTTTAAATTTCGGAATTTTAAGCCATTGTTTTATACCATGCATCTGCATCTTAAAAGTAACCTCTATACTAAATTTCAAATTTTTACCCGAAGAAATCTAACTAAATCTTAGTTTAAAATTTTTTTGTAACATTTTCAGCTCATTTCATCTTTTTGACTTCGAATTTTTTAAAACCATTCTTAACTAACATGTAAATCTTAAAAATAGCCATCATAACAAATTCTAAGACTCTATACCAATTGCTTACATAAATCACAATTTTAGATTTTTTTTTCTTTTTGCTCCTGCACTCTGTTAAATTTCGAATCTTTACAAAACTGTTTTGAGCGAGCATTTTCGTCTTTAGAACAACAGTCATGCCAAATTTTAGTTTTTCTCATTAATAGTTCGAAATAAATCGAAATTTAGAACGTTGTCCGCTCATTTCAGCGTTCTGAATTTCGAATTTTTTAGAAATCGTATCACATAAATCGTAAATCTAGAATATTTTCTGCTTATGCATAGTTGTAAATTTCGAATATTTAGAAAACTGTTCTGAGAGAATATTTACATCTCTAAAGTAAGAACTATGCCAAATTTTAAGCTTCTAGTTCTAACAATTCCAAATAAATTACAATTTATAAAATTTTAGACCGTTTTTGTCTCATTTCATCTTTTTAAAATTTGAGTTTTTTAGAAACCATTAATAGCAAGTATTTACATCTTAATGCTACAACCACGCAAAATTTAATATTTCTAACCCGAACAATATCACAAAAATTGCAATTATAGAACGTTTTTTGATTCTTTATCTCCCTGGTGGTAGTGGCATCGATATACAATATAGCCTATGTTGGAGTAGAGATATTTAGCAGCATTTTGCCACCCTTATTTTTGAAATTGATAAGTTAGTTCCAGAGATTACCTCCTACAAATAAACAAACAAATATTACTTATTTATAATATTAGTATGGATTAGCATATTATTGTTTTGTTCTCTTTCCAATTTTAAATTCTGCTTCTATGACCTGGTAAACTTTATTCTTATTTATAAATTGCCAACGTAGCACCTTTTTAATAATAAAAAAATTGCCATCGTGCCAGAATTTCTGTTAAGCAATTTTTTTTTATTTAATCGCGAAATGTCTGTCGTTAAATAAAACATAAAATATTTTACAGAAATTCCGATAGGTCTGTTTATTTTAATAAAAAAGGACTAAGTTGGTAGCACTGTAGTAATTATTTACAATTTATGAAATACATTTTATGAAATACATAAATATTACAATTTATTTACAATTTAGTAAAAAGATGACATCGGTTGAAAAGTTGAAATCGGTTCTGAACAGAATATTTATTTTAGTTATATTTGTAGGGGTGAGAATATATAAGTTTATGAAAAGATATTGAACACTTGTTTCTGTAAAATCAAACTAAGGTTTTAAAACCTCTGTATAAACAATATTTGAGGTTTTGTTGCCCTGTAGCAGCAGAATAAATTGGTTTTCTGCGCTACCAGTTCTAGATAGTCCTACATAAAGTTGTCCGTGTGTGAAACATTCTTGCCTCAAATCGATACCTACCGTTTTAAATGTCTGCCCTTGAGACTTATTAATTGTTAATGCAAAGGCTACTTTCACTGGGAATTGAAGACGCTGAAATGAAAATGGAAGTTCTGTAGGGATCATTGGTACCCGCAGAATGTGAGCCATTTGTCCTGTTGCTGGACCTGTAAGTATCGTCGCCTCTATTAAGTGTTCTCTGAAATTTTTAATTTGAAGTCTTGTGCCATTGCACAAATTAGGTGGGCTCAAATTTCGTAATAAGATAATTGGTACACCGATTTTTAGATATAGTTCATGTGGTGGTAAAGCAGGTGGGCTTAAGGAATTTAAGAATTCCTGTGGGTAATTAATTGCGTCTTCCACTTGAACAACAGTGTCAATAGACTTGTACAGCCGTAGATCACCGGGTACTTTTTTCAATATGATGTTATTTATTTCATTTACAGCATTATTTATTGGACAAACTATTGCTCTAGAGCAAAACCACTCAAAGTCTTTTTGCAGAATAGAGTCAATATAAGGGTAAACTTTTGTTATTAGTTTTTCAATATCGTATATAATGTGTCCTAATTTTTCAGTTAGTTCAACAATAGTCGAGTTATTATTTGATACACTGTTGCAAAGTTTGCCCTCAACCAACTTCAATAATTCAGTAGGAAAATCACTATTGCTTCTTGCTAGATGGGCCCGCATATTAGTTCGCAAATTAAGTGTTTGTACAGAACTCCACACTACTGAAGATTTTAAGCATGCTTTAATAATGTCTGCTCTTGTTCCTCTGGCAATTACCGGAAGCGTTTGACGGTAATCTCCTGTAAAGACAAATGTGACTCCACCCATAAGTGCATTACAATTTCTAAAATCTTTAAGTGTGCGATTCACAGCTTCAACATGTGTTCTGTGGCTCATTGTGCATTCATCCCACATAATTATTGACACTTGTTGAAGTAATTTACCAATAGTACCATTTTTGCGTATAGAACAAACATTTTCTTGATGTAGAGGCACTGAAAGTGGTAACTTAAATGTCGAATGGGCAGTTTTTCCACCTAAAATAAAGTTGCCGCTATTCCAGATGAGGCAACAGCAAGAGCAATTTTCCCCATTTGTCTAACTTTAGCCAATATCAAATTAGTCAAAAAAGTCTTGCCAGTTCCACCTGGTGCATCTATGAAAAAAACTTTTCCTTTATTTTGTTCTACACTTTCAATAATTTTATTAAAAGCTTCAAGCTGTTCAGGGATTAGTAGAGTAAGGTTTTCTTTTACATACGCAGTTAACTGGTTTTTGTCATGCATTTTTTTTAGTGTTTCATGAGATGAAGGCTTATTCGAACGATTAGGTGAAGGTATTCCAAAATCGTTTAATGTCTTATCGTTTAACTCTAATATCTTATCTTCGATAAGTATCAACCCTTCATTATAAATTTCTTCAGAAAATGGCAGATCAGGATTAAGGTTTAATAACCTTTCTCTATGTAGAATATCCTCAGAAAGATCTTCTTTAAAACGTTCCCATAGTTTTGTTGGTTCAGAAGGATGGCAGAATAATAAAATAATAACAAACAATTCTCTTAACATGATAGGGGATTGAGCGATTACAGCTTCTTTCATTGTGCATTCCCAATGTTTGTCCGTTTTTAATAAACCTCGTTCGTGGCAGGCTGCTTGAAACGTTTCTTTAACGACCCCGTTTACAATCCTTAGACTTTCAAAAGAAGTTGGACCACGAACATGATGAAGCAGCATTCTTAAATGAAAACACTCCGTTTGGCTTGGATGAATATTGTAAACTCTGCCCAAAGCAGTGTCCTTTTTAATTCCGGGATATCCATCAACATCTTGTCCACGTTTTCTTCGTGAAAATTTGTTGTCGGCCCACGTGTAATAATGGGGAACTTCGGGATATAATAGAGTCTTTGCAAAATCATCGGTAGCGCATAATTCGAAAAAGGCCGTAAGAGTTGTTTTTCGTGGATTATTAATAACCTGTTGCAAAGTATTGCTGGAGAAATATACCCTCTGACCGTCCTCCAGATGAACGGCTAAATGCAAAACCGTTGGATATCTTTCATGAATATTAAAATCTAGTAGTCTCCACATCGCTTCAGACGTGCTTATATATCGGCCATTCAAATACTTCGCGATTTCATCATTAGGATTCTCAATGGAAACAGTGGCTTGATCCGAGCCTTTGTTTATATATTTGCGTATATACTTTATTGCTTTAATGGAATGACAATATTCAATGTTGATATGAGCGTTAAATATCCGGCACAAAAACGGTGAATAAGGGACAATATAACGGTTATCAATACTAACTGGTTTTCCGCGGATATTTATAGTAGTAGTCTGGCCACCATTATTTGGATCTCTCCGCCGATATAGTGGGTAACCTTCCTTCCCTGTTTGAGTTTCAGAAACAAATTTTCTTGGATATTTTTTGCTACATATGCCATTTTTCATACAGGGAGATGTTGGGTTAATTTCGCAGCAGGGCCCATGGATCATATTTTTGGAAACAATTTCAAATAATGTAGGGTCAGATTCTTTATCTGGTAACTCGGCCGAAATGATTTTGTCAATTTCATCCGGTTGAATTTTTGTATCGAGCCAGAAAAGCAGATGGCAATGAGGCAAATCCCTCTTTTGCCATTCTACGGTAGCCATGTAACATTTTAATGAGCCAAATGCTTCGCCTTTTGTGAATAATTTGATTAATTTTTTCATTTTTAAATGAAATACCCTGGATATAATATCATGTCTGTGAAAAGAACTCTGTCGGTGAAATAGTTCATTTTTAATTTCCAACCACTCTGGATTGCATGTAAAAGTTACAAATAAATCAGGCTTTCCGTAATTTCTTACATATGTAAGTGCGTCTTGCGATTTTTCGTGCATATATCTCGGCGACCCTGTAAAGGTAGAAGGTAAAATAACACATTGGCCAATATTTTCAGCCTGAATATTAGCATCTTGGTAAACAGCATCTCTTAAATGTATATAATCGTCAGCTCTCAACTTTTGTTGTTTTCGGCGTATAAAGTGTAAACGCTCTGAAATCATTTTAGCCATCATATCAACAAAATACTGACTAAATAAATCCCGGTAATAATGCAATGCATTAAAACTGTTTGGTCTGACCATTAAACGGTATGCGTAAAATTGCATACATGATACAATTTTATTTCTTGTTGAATCTTCTTGCTCTATACCAATATAATAACCATCATCTCCTTTTATAAAAATTAATGGATATTGGAGGGGATCATATGCACGATGTAATTCAGACACTCTTTTTAATTTGCCGTCCCTACAATGTAAGACTATGTCTCTTGGACCTTTCTCTTCATCAACCATCAATATCGAAACTTCATTTATTGCAGGACAATTATAACGGCCTCTATGCTCGTTTCCAGGGTTACGATCGGCATGGATGATTAACTTCAAGTCTTCACCGGAGGAGTTATTTTCCATGTTACTTTTAAAACTTTTAATGTAATTGTTATTCTTGTTTAATAATGTCTGACATTCATGAATCAAATCAACTTTTAATGTCGGGGCTGTATTTGACCGTAAAGATAACTGATCAGCATCCGAAATGAAATATATTTGCAAAAAATTGGGTTTTTTTACCTTGTTCTGGCAGCAAACTTCCAATTTTATGATATACTTGGCCTTCTATTTTAAAAGTTGGCATAAAATTACTTTCACGCACTACTTTAGCACCAAAGGATGTCATCTGAAATAAAGAATTGTACTTTCTGATATTATTCAGAAAATTTGAACAATATGGATGAGAACCTGTTAGCAGATCTTTGAGTGACTCGGGTGGATCTTGTATTTCAGGTAGGTTAACTTTTCCGCCTGAACAGCACATACCGTTTGCCTCGTCGGCCAACTTCTTTGCGTTACATTTAGGGTAAATTTTATTCATAAGACCAATTTTAATATTGTTTTGTTCAGAATAGTCAATATTTGGAACGTATGAAAAAGCAGATCGATAACTACTAACAGACATACGGCTAACCATTCTAAATTTGACAGAGCGTGACTGTTGCCCAGTAAGACGCTGAGACCTTTCATTGCTAGATTCTCTAACACGGGATTGAATTGTGCGGTCATTTTGACTCGCAAGACGATATTTTCTTTCGACATTGGACTCCCTAGCGTAAATTTGAGACGATCGGTTTCTTTGCTCATCAAGTCGGTCTAAACGTTTCGGGTTACATTCTTCAATTCGACGCAGTTTAGCTGCTCTTGAACCAGTAGTTCGTGATGACAAATGAGATTTTCTTTTTGGCATCACGTTTGGAAACCAAGAAAACTGCAAATAAAAAAATAAAATTAGAATTTATAAAATCGGTGTTTGTTTATTATCCCGTCGGCCACTTACCGTAAAAAGAAGTCGACAAATTATAACGCCAAGTAAACATATTGAAGATTGCTAAGAATCCAAGCTTTTATACATAAGAATATTAAAGAAATATAAGTTAAAAAGTCACTGAAGAGTAGAGTGTTTTTATATGAGAGTAACAACATACCAAATATGAAATTTGATTAATTCAGATGATTTTGGACAAAAGAATGCTTAGAATAATTGGCGTTGCATTATGAATGCTAAATTTTGGCTATGCAATGTCTTAAATTAATAAAATCTGTTTATGTAAAAATTATGTTTTAAATTGTTTATGTAAAATTTTTTCAATAATTTCCTCACCCTTTTGCAATTTTCTGTACATTATTTTATGGAATTTTGTGCATATGCTCAGAAAACATGTAATTTTTTTTTAAATCTTTTTTAAAAATTAAAAATAATACGTACGTGGCTTTTTTATCCTTTTTTTTATTTAATAGTTGCCTAGCAACTGAATTTTAAAACATATCAGAATAAGATAGTTAAATAAATCTGGCTTATTTGACATTCGTAAAAATGAGATTTTCTGATCTTTTAAGACAACTTATATGCTTAGAAATTTACTAATAATCTAATATTATTAATTGCGTATTTCAAGGTACCAGATATTATCTGAAGCGAGATGAAAATTAAATTATTAATTAACGTTTCGGATTGTAGATAAATGTTTGTAGCGTCAATTCAAATTGATCGATTCTACGTGTCGTAATATTTTTTCACTGCCTTTTTCTATCTTATTATCATCACATCATCATTTAATGACGCAATGGTTATGTTAATTAACAAAAGAAGTTATTAATTAGTAAAACGTCATTAAAAGTACAGATACAAAATCGAATTCAAAATCTTTTGATGACGTAATAAACGCGTGTAAACGCATCTGACATCAATTGAATGTAACCCCACGATCATCCATTTTTGGCGTTAAATCCTATACTTCGGGGATTTTTCTTTTTTTGCGAAAAGTGGTCGACGGCATAATAGACTTAAAATCTAAGGAATCCAGGGTTCACTCTGCCAATCACTTTTGAGCAAAACATAGTAAAAATTTTAATTTGGAAATAAAATAATAGTGAAATTGCAGAATTAGGAATTTTTCAAAATTATTTTCTTTGGGGGGTCAGTTTTAATCAAATTACTGAAAGATTGAATGTTTTTTTATGCAACTTATTATTTGCATTTTAATTTTTTCAGATTTCGTTCTTGTAATTTAGCCCGAGTTCATTCGAGTTTTGTTTCATAACACTATTTAGAACAAAGCAGTTTTAAACACTTTCCTCAGCTTTTGAAATGCATCTACATTTACCAGTATTTCCTTTTTATAACGGCCTTGGCGAGATGGAGAAAATGGTCTTGGCTAGAAAAGGAATATTTTCATACTTTATGGCAGCCCATTGACTGTTTACTACAGACACAGAATTCGTTCAGTATTTACACCAAGTAAAGTGTAACAGGCGCAATTTACCTAATATATACATAATTAGTTTAATATATATCTAGGGCAAAGGAAAAGCTCTGTAAGTTGCATTGCGAACTGGCGTATTTTAGCAAGTGAGTTTTGGCAAATAGTTAACTGCATAGTTACAAACAATGTTGAATCTCTCATATGTTTTACGGACTATATATTCTGAATGGCGATTCCAAATATATGTTCTGAGTGGCGCGATCGACGAAGGAATCGAAAATGGCGCCAAGATGCCGTTTTAGCATCTTACCAAATTTTTCAAGATGGCAGAAACACATGAAATCACAAAAAACGCATTTGTATAAAGTCCATTCCAGTAGTAAAAAATGCAACCCCAAATGCTGTAACTGTAAAGGCTGTAAAAGGCCCAAGTGGATCGTAACAACCACATCGATACATTTATCGCAAAAAAAAAAACAGAATAGGATATAGAACCTTTTCCCATTTTAATTTAAAAATTGAGGTACTTCTTGCTTATCCCGTCGACCAAATTACTGCCGCCAAATTATAAGATTAAATGCCAATAATGGTTGCCATTAATTAATTAATTCTAAGATTAAATGCCAATAATGGCCAATAAAACCATTAATTCGACGTTTTATTTGTAATTTTATTAATGTTTACTAATTTATTTGTTCTTTCGTTATTTAAAATAAAAATTAAGTCAGTGTGTATAATTTGGCGAGTGGTTTGGCGATTTATATAATTTGGCGAAATTGGTCGACGGGATAACTAAGAAGTACCAAAATTGAAATTAGAACACATGTGTCACGCTAATCTTCATTGTGATTACGGAAGAATGTATATTCAGTCAAAACGCAATAAAATATATGCAATTAATTTATTGTGTTTTGATTACCTATGCAATAAAATATATGCAATTAATTTACTGTGTTTTGATTACCTACGCAATAAAATAATTGAGTAATGGTATGCATGCTGTTATAATTAAATTATACACGCAATAATATTACTTTAGATACTTTTATTTTAGATGGACTTACGTGACAAATCGCTAAATATTTTTTTTTGTATTAGGTAACTTCTTCATTATCCCGTCAATCAGTTTCCATTAAAAAAAAAAAAAAAAAAAAAACTTTCGCCAATAAACTAAAGGATTTCACGCCAAAAAGGCATGATCGTGTCATCACCCTAATTTAATGTCAGATGCATTGCCCTTGTCATCAAGTGTTTTTTTTTAATTTATTTAAACTTTTATCTCTATTTTCATAATGTTTTAGCGATTAATTAGTTATTACGTTAATTACAATTATGTTCTTATATGGTGATACCATGATACTAAAAGAGAAAAAGCATTGAAAAAAATCTTGTGATGCATAGTTACATACTGTAGATCAGTTTCAACTGACGTCACAAATATTTATGCACCAGCCAAGAGGGATAATTAAGAAAAATAATGTAAATAAATAAATATTATGGATTATTCTTTTCTGTTTTGATTAATATATAATGAATTTTATTGTTTAAAGTTACTGGGAGTTGATACTTTAGTGAGTGAGTCTTTTCCGAACTTGTTGTGTATATATATATTTGAGATTCTAATGAAATGATATTTTTCTATTTCTTTATTGGACTTTACATTTTGGCGAATACTTTGGCGACAGTTTTTAAGGAAAATGCTCGACGGGATAGTTAAGAAGGACATTCTTTGTATTACATTCATTTTTTTAAATACTACACCTTTTACTAATTTCATTTAAAATACACAGTTCATATAAAATATATATTTTTAAATACATATATTGTATATATTTGAAATAACATATTACATATTTTTAAAATGCATCATTTCACTCATTTCATTTAACATAGCTCCCAAAAATAAAATAGGAGAAAAGTTGCATAGTAGATATGTTTCCAATTAGCGTATTTTATTGACACAAAGTTAATTTTAACATCAATTAAACTCTGGTTTGTTCACCGTCACTGTCGTGCGTGTTAGTAATATCTGGCAAGAAATTTCACTTTCTAAAGAATGAGCTATGCCAAAAGCTGCTTCTAAAAAAAGAAATTTGCATTTATTTTATTAATTTCATGGCGATAGTTGATTTTAGGTGAGTAACTGATCGATAAATAATTGGAAGAAATTGGAATATATTACACAGGAATTACGGGGAGATGTTAATGGGATTTAAAAGCTATTTTGGAACCAGTGTTTCACGATGAAAATATTTCGGATTATTATTTTAATTTTACTTTAGTTCATTTTGCTGAATAATTGAATTTATAAGGTTAGTCAAAAGCCAGTAAGAATATCCTGATTCAGATTAAATAAAGATGTAAATTATGACTTCGATGCAACATCCATATATTAAAAAATACATTACTAAAAAGACAAATATTTCAATATTTAAAAACAATCATTCGAAAATAAAAGTATTTTTTTTTTGTTAATCTAAAAGTTAGTACGTACCAATTCAATCTTTATTTAATCTTTGAAATAATCCTATTTTAGGATAACTATATAACAGAATACAGAATAGTATTGTCCATTGCCACTCAGAAAATATACCCTCTAAAATTGTTGGAAAATAGGCAGGTTACCATAAGAGTGTGATGCGTTTTACAAGTTCTCTACTATTTGGCGCACATAATGACGTCATTTTTCTCAGTGGGAGCATTTTACCTATACTGTTGTAATACGCACAGATCTTAAAATCATTTCAATAGTGAATAAATCCATACATATAATTTTTGGACATTTTTTGTGGAAAATTTCTCACGCCTTGAATTTAAATAATGCTTAAAAGGCGTACAGCCAAAAGAGTGAAAAGTATCCAAGCCTGGAATCTAACCAAAGTCGTTGATTATACGCGTCAATGCTTTTACCACTAAGTTGCAAACCGTTTTTAGAGTGCATTTATATTTTATAAATATCTACCACGCCAAATTTAAAGATTCTAACTTTAACAATTGAATGGAAATCGCAATTCAGAACGTTTTTAGAACACTTTTCGCGCATTTCAACCACTTTTAAATCTCGATTTTGTTTCGACTTCACTTAGAGAGCATTTGCATCTTATAAGCGACTACCACGCTAAATTTAAAGTTGCTATCGCCTTCAGTATCACAAAAATCGCAATTTAGAACGTTTTTTGCTCCTGCAACTCACATGTGGTAGTAGCACTGACATAAAATACAGCCTATGTTGGATCAAGGACTGGACCATCAATTTTCCGCCATTAATTTTAAAATCGGTTCGGTATTTCCTGATATACAGATTGCATAGAAATCGTCATTTAAACGTTTTTTAGAACACTTATCGCGCATTTTTACTCTTTTTAAATTTCAAAATTTTCAGAAACTATTCATAGAGAACGTTTACATCTTATAAGTAACTACCCAGCATAATTTCAAGTTGCTAGCCCCTACAATATCACAAAAATCACAATTTAGAACGTTTCTTGCTCCTGCAACGCCAGGTGATAGTGAAACCGACATAAAATAGAGCCTATGTTAGAACAGGGATTGTCACCATCAATTTCCAACCATTACTTTTGAAATCGGTTTGATACGGTAGTTCCTGAGATTCCGTAAATATCGCCATTTAGAACGTTTTTTGCTCCTGCAACCCCTTTGGGACAGTGACACCGACATAAAATATAACTTATATTGGAGCAAGGGCTGGCATCGTCATTTTGTCGCCATTATTTTTTAAATCGCTTTGATACTTCCTGGGATTGCGTATAAATCTCCATTTAGAACGTTTTTTAGAACGCTTTTTGCGCATTTTCACCCCTTTTTAATTTCGATTATTTTAAGAAATGTCCTTAGAGATAATTAGTATCTTATAAGTAACTAATATTCAAAATTTCATATTTCTAGACCCTTCAGTAACGCTAAAATCGCATTTTTAGAACGTTTTTTGCTCCTACACCCCCTTTGGGGTAGTGGAACCGATATAAAATATAACTTATATTGGAGCAAGGGCTGGCACCGTCATTTTGTCGCCATTATTTTTTAAATCGGTTTGATACTTCCTGGGATTGCGTATAAATCTCCATTTAGAACGTTTTTTAGAACGCTTTTTGCGCATTTTCACCCCCTTTTAATTTCGAATAGTTTAAGAAATGTCCTTAGAGATAATTAGTATCTTATAAGTAACTAATATTCAAAATTTCATATTTCTAGGCCCTTCAGTAACGCTAAAATCGCATTTTTAGAACGTTTTTTGCTCCTACACCCCCTTTGGGGTAGTGGAACCGATATAAAATATAACTTATATTGGAGCAAGGGCTGGCACCGTCATTTTGTCGCCATTATTTTTTAAATCGGTTTAATACTTCCTGGGATTGCGTATAAATCTCCATTTAGAACGTTTTTTAGAACGCTTTTTGCGCATTTTCACCCCTTTTTAATTTCGATTATTTTAAGAAATGTCCTTAGAGATAATTAGTATCTTATAAGTAACTAATATTCAAAATTTCATATTTCTAGGCCCTTCAGTTACGCTAAAATCGCATTTTTAGAACGTTTTTTGCTCCTACACCCCCTTTGGGGTAGTGGAACCGATATAAAATATAACTTATATTGGAGCAAGGGCTGGCACCGTCATTTTGTCGCCATTATTTTTTAAATCGGTTTGATACTTCCTGGGATTGCGTATAAATCTCCATTTAGAACGTTTTTTAGAACGCTTTTTGCGCATTTTCACCCCCTTTTAATTTCGAATAGTTTAAGAAATGTCCTTAGAGATAATTAGTATCTTATAATTAACTAATATTCAAAATTTCATATTTCTAGGCCCTTCAGTAACGCTAAAATCGCATTTTTAGAACGTTTTTTGCTCCTACACCCCCTTTGGGGTAGTGGAACGGATATAAAATATAGCCTATATTGGAGCAAGGGCTGGCACCGCCATTTTGTCGCCATTATTTTTTAAATCGGTTTGATACTTCCTGGGATGGCGTATAAATCGCCATTTAGAACGTTTTTTAGAACGCTTTTCGCGCATTTTCACCCCTTTTTAATTTCGAATTGTTTAAGAGCTGTTCTTAGACATCATTTATATCTAATAAGTAGCTGATACTTCAAATTTCATATTTCTAGGCCCTTCAGTAACACATAAATCGCATTTTTAGAACGTTTTTTGCTCCTGCACCCCCTTTGGGGTAGTGGCACCGACATAAGATATAGCCTATGTTCTAAGTTGGGCGAACACCATCATTTTGATACCATTACTTTTGGAATCGGTTCGGTAGTTCCTGAGCTTATCTCCGACAAATAAACAATTTTTACGTCTTTATAATAGGAGTATGATATGATTAGTATAGATGAGTATAGATATAGATATAGATATAGATTACTAATAACAAATAATGTACAATATTTAATGCAAATTAAGTTGTTGAAAATCTTGTCACATACTTTTATAAGAAGTTGGAATTATTCTACATTATGTAAATTTGAGTTAATCATCATATCATATCATATCATATCATATATATTATAAAGCAGTACTCTCTAAATGTTCCGCTCGAGTGTTTTCAAAAAGTACCGGGTGGATTTTTTTTGCAAATAATGTCATTCGATAGAGAATATTCAAGCGGTGGTTTATGAGTAAAATATACAGGGATTACTATGATTTTTGGTAATAAATTTCGTATTTTATTGTTATTTTGAACAAAAAGGTTGCCAGTGATTATTTTTGGCGAAAGGTTTGTTGGTTAAAGAATTGCAATAGTTATCCGTCCGTTAGAAAATAATACAAATACCTCGCAAAAAAGGGAAAAAAAATACTGATATTTAATTTAAAAAGACAACAAAAAAAGTTTTAATGAGACACAATATTATAAAACGAAAATATTCAATTTAAACATGAAATAAATATTTTTAATGCTTAAAAATATAATTTATTGTGAAATTTTACAATTTATGCAATATTTGGCGAATTATCGGCTGCGTTACGTTAAAAAAATGAATCTGAAAATTTGATTAGACTAATTTTGAATTACAATTTTTCTTTTAGTTCTTTTCTTTTTTTCTTTTTCTTTTTTTTCTTTTTTTTTTTTTTTTAATCTAACTGCCACGTCATGTGATTTACAGGAGAAATAAAGAGATGCAATTGTAAAAGTTACTGTATTTACGATTTCTAATTTATGTTTGTCGCCAAACAATGTTTAGCTAATTTTTTTTAAAGCCAAAAATGCATAAGCGTGATATTAGCTTGAGGATTTTCGCAATAATGGTGTTTTTTCAAATGACCGAGATCATTTTTGGAGTACATTTCTATATTTAATTATAAGTTATATAGACATTAATTAATATTTTAAAATTAGAATCAAATATCTAAATTTTAGTTTGAATTTCTGCCGTACATACATATTATAAAATAAGTTCAAACTTTTTAAAAAGCTTTTCGCCGTAATTACGGAAGCATATGATTTTTATACACTCCAACTCAGATCAAGGATTATTATCCTTTTTTTTTTCTTTTTTAGAAAATATTATTGTTTATTTCTTTGGCGATAACGCCAATTTCACGTATAGGAAAATTCGTTACTATTTGGTTATCCCATTGACCCAAAATCTATCGCCAAACTATAAGATTAAATGTCGATAATGGTTGATCGTAAATGTCACAATCACTTGACTTTAAACAAAGTTACACGCGTTTACGTCATCAAGTGATTTTTATTTCGATGTTTTATTTGTATTTTTATTAATGTTATACTAATTTATTTGTTCTTTCATTATTTAAAATAAACAAAATTATTAATTTGTATAATTTGACGAGTGATTTGGCGCTTTGTATAATTTGGCGAAATTGGTCGACGGGATAACTAAGTAGTACCAAAAATTCACAATTTCAAAATTTAGGAATCATCTGTTATTACTATAAAAAAATCAAAATTTTTAAATAAAAATTGCTTGCTGAAAAAAAATTGCAAATCTTTTTAAATTTGTTATGTCTTCATATTTTCCTCCTTTGTTAGGTAATATTTTTAAAAGATATTGGACTAATCTTAGATATTTAAAAGCACATAAATTAACGTCTGAATTCCAATTTTATATTATTATTATTATTTATTTATTGTTATTATCATTATTTAGTTTATAATTTTCGATAATCAAGTCACCACCAAATGGCATATTTACTATATTATTGGAAGCTTTGTTAGCACAGATGTCATATACGCTCCATGGACCTAATGGGGTCCAAAATGGCGTCATTTTGCCTGACATGGTAACCCGGCTATTGTTGTTTGTTTATTAATAAATTGTTTATTTAACTTTATTTTCTTTTTTAAAATTATATAAATCGTTTTTATCTATAGTTATTAATTAAACTTTTTTTATTTATTGTTATTTCCGTTTAAAATAATAGAAAATAATTTAAATATATACATGTAACGAAAGCGATGTTTTCGCCAAGTTGGCGTGAAAAAAAATCCCGCCAAACCAGGTATGTATATAATATCTGTGCCTAACACTTTTTTACATTATTGTGATTACTTAGTATCAGACAACAGATTGAAGAGTATTTGGTATATTTTTATTATATGGGCTTTGGCGAGATAGGGAAAAAGGCCTTGGCGAGTGAAGTGAATTTTTTGTACATTTACTGGCAACCTATTTACTTTTCATACTCATATAAGCATTTTTTTTTCAATATTTATGATATTTATTTAATATAAAGAAGAGCTATTTATCGACATTTTAATACGAACAGAAATAGTTTGTAGTACTTCTTGATTATGCCGTCGACCAAAAAAATATCGCTAAATTATAAAATTAAATGCGAATAATGGGTGTCGTAGCTGTCAAATTTACTTGACGTTAAACACTTTACACTTGTTTTTTACGTCATCAAGTAATTTTTAATTCGATGTTTTATTTTTATTAATGTTTTAATAATTTATTTGGTTCTTCTTAATTATCCAGTCGACCAATTTCGCCAAATTATATAAATGGCCAATCACTCGCCAAATTATACACATTGACATAATTTTTATTTTAAATAACGAAAGAACAAATAAATTAGTAAAACATTAATAATAATAAAGAAAAGTGCCCAGCTAAACTGATGGCATTGAGCTCACAGACTATTCACACTAATTGTATATTATGCTCATAAAGAATAATGCCACTCAAAAAAAATAAGTGAAGGGGAATTAGCCCCCGTTTCCCCCTTTATACTTAACGAGTGAACCTCCATAGCTAATCAGGGAAGCTCCTTATCATAATAAACCGGTATACCAAATTTGGAGCAAATAGAATAATCTTGCAAAAAAAAACATTTATCTAAATTAAGGGGTGGGCTAGCCCCCCCTTTATCCTTAACCAATGAATCGCCAAAACGAATCAGGGAAGCTCCTTAACATAATAAACCGGTATATCAACTTCGGAGCAAATCGAATCATTCTGCATGAAAAACCCATTTATCTAAATTAAGAGGGGCGGGCTAACCTCCCTTTTCTCCCTTTACCCTTAACCAATGAACCCTAAAACTAATCAGGGAAGTTCCTTAACATAATAAACCGGTATACCAAATTCGGAGCAAATCGAATCATTCTGCATGAAAAACACATTTATCTCAATTAAGGGGGGTGGACTAACACTGTTTCCCCCCCCTTTATCCTTAACCAATGAACCCCAAAACTAATCAGGGAAGTTCCTTAACATAATAAACCGGTATACCGAATTCGGAGCAAATCGAATCATTCTGCATGAAAAACCCATTTATCTGAATTAAGGGGGTAGACTAACCCCCTTTTCCCCCTTTATCCTTAACCAATGAATCGCCAAAACGAATCAGGGAAGCTCCTTAACTTAATAAACCGGTATACCAACTTCGGAGCAAATCGAATCATTCTGCATGAAAAACCCATTTATCTAAATTAAGAAGGGCGGGCTAACCTCCCTTTTCCCCCTTTACCCTTAACCAATGAACCCTAAAACTAATCAGGGAAGTTCCTTAACATAATAAACCGGTATACCAAATTCGGAGCAAATCGAATCATTCTGCATGAAAAACACATTTATCTGAATTAAGGGGGGTGGACTAACACTGTTTTCCCCCCTTTATCCTTAACCAATGAACCCCCAAAACTAATCAGGGAAGTTCCTTAACATAATAAACCGGTATACCAAATTCGGAGCAAATCGAATCATTCTGCATGAAAAACCCATTTGTCTGAATTAAGGGGGGGTGGACTAACCCCGATTTTCCCCCTTTATCCTTAACCAATGAACTCCCAAAACTAATCAGGGAAGTTCCTTAACAGAATAAACCGGTATACCAAATTCGGAGCAAATTGAATGATTCTGCATGAAAAACCCATTTATCTGAATTAAGGGGGTGGACTAACCCCCTTTTCCCCCTTTATCCTTAACCAATGAACCCCCAAAACTAATCAGGGAAGCTCCTTAACATAATAAACCGGTATACCAACTTCGGAGCAAATCGAATCATTCTGCATGAAAAACCCATTTATGTAAATTAAGAGGGGCGGGCTAACCTCCCTTTTCCCCCTTTACCCTTAACCAATGAACCCTAAAACTAATCAGGGAAGTTCCTTAACATAATAAACCGGTATACCAAATTCGGAGCAAATCGAATCATTCTGCATGAAAAACACATTTATCTGAATTAAGGGGGGTGGACTAACACTGTTTTCCCCCCTTTATCCTTAACCAATGAACCCCCAAAACTAATCAGGGAAGTTCCTTAACATAATAAACCGGTATACCAAATTCGGAGCAAATCGAATCATTCTGCATGAAAAACCCATTTGTCTGAATTAAGGGGGGGGGGGGGGGGTGGACTAACCCCGATTTTCCCCCTTTATCCTTAACCAATGAACTCCCAAAACTAATCAGGGAAGTTCCTTAACAGAATAAACCGGTATACCAAATTCGGAGCAAATTGATTCTGCATGAAAAACCCATTTATCTGAATTAAGGGGGTGGACTAACCCCCTTTTCCCCCTTTATCCTTAACCAATGAACACCCAAAACTAATCAGGGATGTTCCTTAACATAATAAAGCGGTATACCAAATTCGGAGCAAATCGAATGATTCTGCATGAAAAAACCATTTATCTGAATTAAGGGGGTGGACTAACCCCCCCTTTCCCCCTTTATCCTTAACCAATGAACACCCAAAACTAATCAGGGATGTTCCTTAACATAATAAAGCGGTATACCAAATTCGGAGCAAATCGAATGATTCTACATGAAAAACCCATTTTTCTGAATTAAGGGGGTGGACTAACCCCGTTTTCCCCCCTTTATCCTTAACCAATGAACTCCCAAAACTAATCAGGAAGCGCCTTATAACAATGAACCTAGGAAAAAAATTTTAAGCAAATCGAATGTTTCTATCAAGAGTTATCGCGTTACGTACATACGTACGTACATACATACGTACGTACTAGGGTGGTCACAAGCAACATGGGGAAATTTTTTTTAACGTTTTCTTCTGAGGGACCCTCCTAAAAGTTGCCAATTAGTTAGAAAATCAGATTGGCAAAATTTCAGCTCAAATAAATAACATTAACCCGTGCCTCATCGAGGTTGAAATCTTGAAAATTTTCAATTTTTGGCAAAAAATTGTCGTTTTTCTTTCTTTACGTGAAAAATATTTGTCTTAGAAACCTGATTCGTGTTTTATTTCCAGAAACTGTTGTTGCCTTGAACTTTTACTCTCATGAAAACTTATATTTCATGAACATTTAGTATTTTTCAGGACAGCTAGTGAACCATACCCTCAAACTCTGCATTTTTGAAACATAGGTAAAAAATGACAAATTAAAAATTGTATTACTTTTGATAATTTTTTTGTATTATTTTTATTAATAGGCAAAAATAAGTGAGCAATTTTTGTAACTTTAAAAATATTTCACGAATTATAATTGATTATTAGTTATCTAGTTCTGTGTCTAGTAAGAAAGAGCTCCTCGATTTGTATTGCAGTTGAACCTCTGAATTTCTCTTTTTATTACAAGGCTGTTTTTGTTATCTGTTATGGTTATCTATTTTTAGAATTGACGAAACATTCCGTAAAACCCCTTCACCCTCTTGATATAATGGCAGAAATGTAAGGTTTTTTAAATTGGCCACATGTCTCACCAGACTTAGAATACATCCACTAGCTAACCACAGACATCGACTCTGCAAATAACTGTTTCGTAAACAAAAAACTGAGCTCATCAAAAACAGATTTTTAAATTCCCGTTTAGAGAGAACTGTTGTTCACTGGGTTGGAAAACTGCTTCACCATTTTTTGAATAAAGAAAATGTAGAGTGGATAAAAGTTTAAATTTGTTGTGGGGATGAAGAACAGTTACTACGAGTTCCTCAACTTGAAAATAGTATCGGATAATTCAGGCGAAAGCTGAATTTTCAGCAGTTGAAGAGTGGGACGAAGTTGGTAAAATCCAGGCAATATTTTTTGATACAACTGCAGTAAACACAGGTCGCCTCAGAGGAACCTGCATTTTTCTATAGCAATTGTTAAAGGAAAAGTCTTCTGTATTTACCATGCCTCCACCATAATTTAGAAATTTTCCTAAAAGCTGTTCTTGATTGTAAAATGGGCATAATCACTGCCCCTCAGCCAGATATTAAAAAAAAAATTCTGATTGGGTGGTCTAAATTAAACCAGAGTAACTATACAAATGATATTGAAGATGAAATACTGGGTATAAATAGTTAATTCAGAAGAAATTTCAAATTTTCTTACAGGGGCTTTTAAAAATTAACAGCTCAGGGATGATTGTAAAGAGTTTATCCAACTTTGTTTAATTTTTGTAGAACTCCTTCCGGCAAAAGAATTTTTTTCAGAGCACCTGGTGCTTTTAATCATGTCAGATGGATGGCGGCACAGGCCATTCATTCTCTCAAAATATATTGTTTCAGGGATCATCTTTCAATAACAAATTTAGAAAAAGAAGGTATCAGAGATCTTTTCTTATTTTTAATCAATATTTCTGTAAAAGCGTGCTTCAGTACTTCCACTGCCACTTTAGTCCCCAATTCAAGACCTGAAAATAATAAAATCACTTGTTCACTACAGAAAATTTGATAAATAGGTTACAGACAAAGCACTTGCTAAAATGACAAACCCCTTTGGTATCTTAACTCGGATCAAGTTGCATTTTCATATTTAGATAATACTTTGGTAAAAAAATCAACATAAGCCACCTTATCTAAACCGTTACCACTTAAATCCTTTAAGGCGCAGTGTCCCACGCCGGGACCACCTAATTTTAATTTCAAACTTACAAACGGCACGAATAATATTTTAATAAAATTTTGCTTTTACAATGAAAGGTTAAAGTAATGTGTTTTTAATTTCTAAAAAAGTCGTTTGTAAATTCTGGGGTAGACAATCATTTCATCCTTTTACGAATAGAATTTTTCTGTGCCGGAAAGGATTAACGTGACAGTTGTAAGGTAAAATAATTTATTTTCTTTATTATGCCTCCTTTCTTGTAACACAACATTAATAATAAAATGCAATTGAGCATTATTTGCTCTCATTTCTATACTTCCTTTGTCCTCCTTTTTTTAGGTAGCTTTCATTACAAAAAGCTACCTATTGCAGCCGTTCGGAGGAAAGCGATTTAAAAAAATTTTGGTATATTTTCATCGATCATGACCCCCAGACCCCGAAACCACCCTCCGTTCAAAATTGATATATATATATATATATATATATATAAACATATATATATAAATATATATATATATGACCTATGTCACACTGTAACTCTCGTATTTATGATCCGATTTCGATGTAATTCGGTGTGTACATAGTACATACCAATGTCTCGACCGAGTTCGTTGGCCAGCTTCATCCGCCATTTTGTTTCAAAATGGCGGCCATTTAAAATTTTTAAAAAAATTTAAAATTTGAAATGTGGTACCAAAAAATTGAAAATGGAAAAATATTTTTTTCTTATGTATTTGACCTTTATACAAAGATTCCGGAGCAGTTTTTGTTTCGTCTATATCTTAAAAAATGGCTGAGTTATAGCAATTTGAATTTCTAGCATGGCTGACATTTTGAAACGTCCTGAAATTTGTCACGTGATAACAGGCGTATTTATGAACCGATTTCGATGTAATTCGGTGTGTACATAGTACATACCAATGTCTCGACCGAGTTCGTTGGCCAGCTTCATCCGCCATTTTGTTTCAAAATGGCGGCCATTTAAATTTTTAAGAAAAATTTAAATTTGAAATGTGGTACCAAAAAATTTAAAATTGAAAAATTATTTTTTTCTTATGTGTTTGACCTTGATAAAAAGATTCGGGAGCAGTTTTTGTTTCGTCTATATCTTAAAAAATGGCTGAGTTATAGCATTTTGAATTTCTAGAGTGGCTGACATTTTGAAACGTCCTGATTTTTGTCACGTGATAACAGGCGTATTTATGAACCGATTTGGATGTACCTTGGTGTGTACATAGTACATACAAATATCTCGACCGAGTTCGTTGGCCAGCTTCATCCGCCATCTTGATTCAAAATGGCGGCCATTTAAAAAAAATTTTAATTTTAAATTTAATATGAGATAAAAAAAATTGGAAAATGAAAAAAATTTTTTTCGTATGTGTTTGACCTTAATACAAAGATTCCGGAATAGTTTTTGTTTTGTCTATATCTAAAAAAATGGCTGAGTTATAGCATTTTGAATTTCTCTTGTGGCTGACATTTTAAAACTACCTGATTTTTGTCACGCGATAACAGGCGTATTTATCAACCGATTTGGATGTAACTTGGTCTGTACATAGTACATACCAATGTTTCGACCGAGTTCGTTGGCCAGCTTCATTCGCCGTCTTGTTTCAAAAGGTTTGCCATTAAAAAAAAATTAAATTTAAAATTTAAAATGAGGTATTAAAAAATTGGAAAATTAAAAAGATTTTTTTATGTGTTTGGCCTTGATACAAAGATTCTGGAGCAGTTTTTGTTTCTGAAAATTTGTTCTTTTGTTTATATCTTTAAAAATGGTTGAATTATAGCACTTTGAATTTCTAACATGGCTAACATTTTGAAACGATCTTGTATTTGTCACGCGATAACACACGTACTCGCCTATTTCGATGTAAGAGGGCATGTGGATAGTATACATCAATATCTCGGCCAAGTTCGCTGGCCAGCTTCATCAGCCATCTTGTTTCAAAATGGCGGCCATTAAATTAAAAAAAATTATATTTAAAGTGAGCTGCAAAAAAAATTAGAAATTGAAAAAGGTTTATTTCTTAAGTATTTGACCTTGATATAAGGATTCAGGAGCATTTTTTGTTTGTCTTTATCTTAAAAAATGGCTCAGATATAGCAGTTTCAATTTCTAATGGGGGGGACATTTTGAAAAATCTGTTTTTTTGCCTGCGACAGCACTCGTATATATCACCCGATTCCGATGTGAGTGAGCATGTGCACAGCAATTACTAAGGTCTCGACCAAGTTCACTGGTTAGCCACATCCACCATGTTGTCTAAAAATGGCAGGCACTTTAAAAAATCGCCGAATTTGGCAGCCAAATATAAGTTACTTTAAAGAAAAGCAACTGGGATAAAGCTGACTAATTTCGCGAAATTCTCATTCGTTATATTGAAAAAATTAGTATTGAATCTCCTACATTCGGTTTCCACTTAACTGGCCGGAAGGACTTTTTTTAGGTAGCTTTCTTTACAAAAAGCTACCTATTGTAGCCGTTCGGATGAAAGCGATTTCAAAAAATTTTGGTATATTTTCATCGATCATGACCCCCAGACCCCGAAACCACCCTCCGTTCAAAACTGATATATATATATATATATATATATCTAACCTATGTCACACTGTAACTCTCGTATTTATGAACCGATTTGGATGTAATTCGGTGTGTACATAGTACATACCAATGTCTCGACCGAGTTCGTTGGCCAGCTTCATCCGCCATTTTGTTTCAAAATGGCGGCCATTTAAAATTTAAAAAAAAAATTAAAATTTGAAATGTGGTACCAAAAAATGAAAATGGAAAAATATTCTTCTCTTATGTATTTGATCTTTATACAAAGACTCCGTAGCAGTTTTTGTTTCGTCTATATCTTAAAAAATGGCTGAGTTATAGCATTTTGAATTTCTAGCAAAGCTGACATTTTGAAACGTCCTGAATTTTGTCACGCGATAAAAGGCGTATTTATGAACCGATTTGGATGTAACTTCGTTTATACATAGTACAGACCAATGTCTTGAACGAGTTCGTTGGCCAGCTTCATCCGCCATCTTGTTTTAAAATGGCGGCCATTTAAAATTTTAAGAAAAATTTAAATTTTAAATGTGGTAGCAAAAAATTGAAAATTGAAAATATATTTTTTTCTTATGTGTTTGACCTTGATAAAAAGATTCGGGAGCAGTTTTTGTTTCGTCTATATCTTAAAAAATGGCTGAGTTATAGCATTTTGAATTTCTAGCATGGCTGACATTTTGAAACGTCCTGATTTTTGCCACGTGATAACAGACGTATTTATGAACCGATTTGGATGTACCTTGGTGTGTACATAGTACATACAAATAACTCAACCGAGTTCGTTGACCAGCTTCATTCGCCATCTTGTTTCAAAATGGTGGCCATTTAAAAAAATTTAAAATATAAATTTAAAATGAGATACCAAAAAATTGGAAAATGAAAAAGTTTTTTTTTCGTATGTGTTTGACCTTAATAAAAAGATTCCGGAACAGGTTTTGTTTCGTCTACATCTAAAAAAATGGCTGAGTTATAACATTTTGAATTTCTATTGTGGCTCACATTTTAAAACGACCTGATTTTTGTCACGCGATAACAGGCGTATTTATGAACCGATTTGAATGTAACTTGGTCTGTACATAGTACATACCAATGTCTCGACCGAGTTCGTTGGCCAGCTTCATTCGCCATCTTGTTTCAAAAGGGTTGCCATTTTTTAAAAAAAATGTAATTTAAAATTTAAAATGAGGTATTAAAAAATTGGAAAATGAAAAAGATTTTTTTATGTGTTTGGCCTTGATACTAAGATTTTGGAGCAGTTTTTGTTTCTGAAAATTTGTTCTTTTGTTTATATCTTAAAAAGTGGTTGAATTATAGCTCTTTGAATTTCTATCATGGCTAACACTTTGAAACGATCTTGTATTTGTCACGCGATACCACACTTATTCGCCTATTTCGATGGAAGAAGGCATGTGGATAGTATACATCAATATCTCGACCAAGTTCGCTGGACAGCTTCATCAGCCATCTTGTTTCAAAATGGCGGCCATTAAATTAAAAAATATATATATTTAAAGTGAGGTGCAAAAAAATTAGAAATTGAAAAAGGTTTCTTTCTTAAGTATTTGACCTTGATATAAGGATTCAGGAGCATTTTTTGTTTGTCTCTATCTTAAAAAATGTCTCAGATATAGCAGTTTCAATTTCTAAAGTGGGTGACATTTTGAAAAATCTGATTTTTTGCCTGCGACAGCACTCGTATATATCAACCGATTCCGATATGAGTGAGCATGTGCACAGCAATTACTAAGGTCTCGACCAAGTTCACTGGTTAGCCTCATCTACCATGTTGTCTTAAAATGGCAGGCATTTTAAGAAATCGCCGAATTTGGCAACCAAATATAAGTTACTTTAAATAAAAGCAGCTTGGATAAAGCTCACTAATTTCGCGAATTTCTCATTCATATTGATTTAGTATTGATAAAAATTAGTATTGAATCTCCTACATTCGGTTTCCACTTAATTGAGCTTCGTGTGTTTGAATAATATAAGTTGGCTTTTTAAAAATAAGGAATATGAAAGCTACCTCTTCCTCCCGGCACTGGCCGGAAGGACTTTTTAAATTCTTTCAGTTTAAAATTCGATTTTTTCCTTTTCTTTGGAATTTTTTTCAATTAAACACTTTATAGAACTTCACGAAACGAAAAAAAGAAAAACAAAAGGTGGAAAGAAGATGAAATGGAATGTTACAAATTTTTTTCGCTTTTTCATAAAAAGTCAATTTTTAGGTTTCAGGTGAAGTCTGGTCCTGAAAAATGCGCATATTTTTAAATCTATACATTTAAAAAAAAAAAATGGTGTGTGGTCCTTCAAAGCAAAACTTGTTTTTATAAAATGAGACCTGCATTATGTTTCTAGGTTCAATTGTATTCATTTCATGAAGGAAAAACAGCATTTTTTTGCGAAAAATCACGTTTTTTTCAAACTTAAACCTCAATGAGGCACGGGTTAATATTATCCAAATGAGCTGAAACTTAGCCAATCTCATTTTCTGGTCAATTGGCAACTTTTTGGGGAGTCCCCCCGAAAAAATTCGAAAATTGATTTCTTGTGACCACACTAGTACGTACGTACGTACATAGATACATACATACATAACGGGCGGGCACATTAGCTCTCAGGCTTTGATAGCCTGTGAGCTAAAAATACAAATAAAACGTCGAATTAATGGATTTATTGGCCATTATTGGCATTTAGTCTTACAATTAATTACTTAATGGCAACGATTATTGGCATTTAATCTTACAATTTCGTGGCAGTAATCTGGTCGACGGAAAAACTAAGAAGTACCATTTATTTTTTCTTTCGTTGTCTATAGTAATAAAAGAACACATCGTTCTGTCTGTCTGCGTGTCTGTCTGTGTGCGATGGCTAGCGAAATCTACCGCACGTAGAAGTCTGAAAATTTAGGTGAGGTTAGTTCAAGACAGTTCCTGATGCACCTGAGGCTCGGATTTTTAACTATTTAAGGGCCAGGGCCCTTGGACCCCTTAAACTTTTTATGCGCAAAATTGTTAATAACTTTCCTACTTTTTATTCAATCTTCTTCGTTCTGAGGTAGCATTCACCATATGAAATAGTTATTCTCGCCATTCTACTTTCCAGTTATGTCCCTGGTTCCTTGGGGCCCGATACAGGGTCCCTTGATTTTTTGCGCTAATAAATTGTTAATAAATTGCTTCCTTTTAATCCGATCTTCACTTTCGGGGTCCTTTTTCCATTTAGTTTTTATCACGTTTCTACATTCCAGTTAAAACCCTGGGGCCCCCTAGGGAATCGCAGGGCCCAGTCCAGGGTACCTTGAACTTTTTGAGCGCCAAGCATTCCCCCCCCCCTAATTTTCTCATCTTCTAAGCGAATAATTTTATAGTTGAGTCTTGGGTTTTTATTCCTGCACCCACACCCCCATATGTTTATTGGAGCCCTAGGTCTCTTTTTTAAACATTTTCCCAATATTTCGTGCATTTCTTTAAAATATTATTCTAACGAATAATTCATACCCTATGCTTAATTTTGACTGAAGTTCTAAAGCGCTAAGTACTAAGACATTTTAACATGTTTTCATGTTAGGGCCCTTTTTAAACTATGAATTGGCCCATTTTGGGCCCCTATTGTAGCTCCCTTAAAAATGGTCCGATTCTCTAGCTGTTTTTTTCTAACAACTTCTTAGGTCCTCCAGCTACTAAATGAACGACAAAACAATTTCTCAGACTTCAGCTACAACCAATTTTGAATATTAATAGCCTTCTTGGGGCCCTTGGGGCGGATCTTTTTAAACGGATCCGAATTTCTTGAAATTTTCTTTAACATTGTTCTAGAATCATCTGATTACTTTAATAACTACTAAAAATATCTTTATACACAATAACATGCCAGCCTTTTGGGGCCAGCTTTCGGACCCTTTGAAATTTTTACATCATAAATTGTTAATTAATTGCCCCCTCTTAATAAAATCTTCATTTTGGAACCTTTTTTCCATTTAGTTTTTCTCCCGTTTATACATTCCAGTTCAGGCCCTGGGGCCCCTATGGTCCCGTAGGGCACAAGGGCCCGGTGCAGGGCCTTTGACCTTTTTGTGCGCCATGTATATTGCATCAACTAATTTTCTCACCTTCTCAGTGCATAATTTTAAAGTTGAGTCTTGCACTCTTCTTCCAGGACCAACACTCTCATTTTTTTTATTGGGGCCCTTTTTTACGAATTTAATTAAAATATTATTCTAACGAAAAATTAATACCCTATGCTTAATTTTGACTATATGTAGATCTAAAGAGTTAAGTATTAAGATATTTTAACATGTTTCCATTTCAGGGCCCTGCCTTTAACTGTCAGTTCAACCCTTTTTGGGCCCTCTATTATAGCCCTCTTAAAAATGGTCCGATTCACTAGCTTTTATTCTAACAACTTCTTAGGTCCTCCAACTACTACATGAACGACAAAAAATTTTCAGTCTTCAGTTACCACCAATTTTGAATAATAAATCGCCTTCTTGGGCCCTTGGTGCAGCTTCTTTAAAAATGATCTGAATTGCTTGCAATTTTCTTTAACATAGTTCTAGCGTCTTCTGATTACTTTAAAAACTACTCAAAAGTATCTTTTTACCAAACTACATGCAAGTCCCTGATCCCTTGGAGCCCGGTACAGAACCCCTTAAAGCTTTTGCAGTATAAATTGTCAATAAATTGTCCCTCTTAATCTTTATTTTTGGCTGCTTCATTTGCCATTTAGTTATTCTCCTGTTTCTATAATCCAGTTAAAATCTTGATGCAACCTAGGGTCCCGTTTGTCCCGATCCGGGGCCCCTTGAAGTTTTTGTGTGCCACGTATTTTTTCCCCCTAATTTTATCAGCTTCTCATTGCATAATATTAAAATTGATTCTCGGACTCTTCTCCCTAGACCAACACCCGCATATATTTATTGGGACTTTAGGGCCCTTTTTAAAGCATTTTCCCGATTTTTTGCACATTTCTTTAAAATATTATTCTAATGATTAATTCATACTCTATGCTTAATTTTGCCCGGTCATTCTTTATACCTCAGCTACGACATTTTTCGAACATTAATCTCCTTTTTCAGCACCAACTTACGTCTACTAACTACAGCCGTAAATTAAAAATTGCGTTACTTTAGATAAGGGATTTCATCCGTTTATTAAATATCGTGTTAATATTAAAAGTAATTCATGAAATTTACAAGGGGAGGGGGCATCTTCCACCGCTTGGGGAAGCATTCTTTCCTCGGATTCTAAGGGGCCAATTTCAACGAGATTTGGTTAATTCAACTTAGATTACAATTCAGCTACTCTCTGTATTATGACATTTTATCCTTAGGCTTCAGTTACCCACATTTTCTAACGATTCTTAATTATTAATGGTGCATTCTTTTTTTGGATTCTATCAGTTTGATTACTACGAGGTTTTGCTCACTCAACTTGGTTTTCGATTGTCTCCGGCATGTGCGGGGTAAATGCTACCATAGGTAGCGGGGACCCAAGTTACAGGTTCTTTCGGAAAGAAGTTTGTTGGAAACACACTAGACGCTGCGGAAGGCAATGGGGTTACCGAAATAAGATTGATTTAAAAGAATTTCAAAACATATAAAATCATACAAACTTGAGTTTTGCTTAAGGTAATTGTTTACGAACCCCGGGCAACGCTGGGCGGGTCAGCTAGTTATAATTATAAAATACCAAATGTCCACATATGTAGCCAAAGGCGTGAAGAGGTTAATTTAATCCCATATATTTGTCTGAGCGAAGCGAAGGTTAATACTCAGCGACACATACAGCTACGATGGATATTAACGCCATGTCCAACTAAATAAAAAGCCTAATAAAAACCTTTCGTCAAGCATAACTCAAAAAATATTTATCGGATTTCGTTTCGGATTGAGCCAGAAGGTACCTTTGAGGGTCACTTACTGAATGCACCTACAATGAAAAATAAGTTCCAAACCGTTTAAAAATTATATAGAAAAAAATGATAAAAAAAGCACAATTTATCTGCATACGTCACAGAATATTGGTGTGCGTCACTTTCACCGGTTGCTGTTTTCGTAGACAACTCGTTTGAACACATGGAGCAAATAAAAAAAATACGCACGCAGTAATACTGAAGTGCCATAAAACATATTTAAATTTAATCAAACAGGAAAATAAATTTGTTTGTTTTTCCATTTAAAAGAAAAAAAGGCATAAAAACTTTGATATGAAATTTTGCGACAATCTCTCAATAGAATTTTTTAATCGACAAAAGCATATTTTATATTTCGCGTCTGAAAATTACAAACAATTATATGATGCGAAATAAAATATTTTACTTTATAGCACCATTTCTTCTTATTTTCTTTCTTTCTTTATTTTTTGTTTTGTTTTACATGCTTTCTTTTAACTTACAATTATATTTGTCTGTGGCACTCAAATCTTGTAATACATTTTTCACCCTTTTCCTGTTGACAGAGAGTTTTGAAATTTGGAATATATATGTATTCCTGAGGGCAATATATGAATTGGACATTGGTTTTTAAAAATTCGATACCTAAGGGAGCAACGGTGTGTATGTGTGGGGGGAGTGAATTACTTATTGGTTTAATTTCCCATAGAGAAATCAGCATTAGCTTCAACAATGAGTATTTGTTGGAAAGTACTAATGACAGGGTTACCATGATATCGCCAAACTTCGGCCAACATGGTGAAATATCGCCAAATTTGGCGATAAAAAAGTTTCTACATATGAAGCCAACTTGGAGATAGCTGGCTAACTTAGCAAGATTCAAATTTAAATCCATTTATCTTCCATAATTGAACTCACCGAATTAAATTTAAACTCCGTGCATTTAAGGTTTCTTTCAAGACTTTTCTAATATTTAGTGCGTTTAAGAAACATATATATTTTCTAAATGTTTGTGAATTTTAATGAAAGCATGATTTTCAAAAAAACAATATCCATTTATATTAATTTCTTTTTAATCTTTAAAAATGAAATTGGTACTTTTCCTGTATAAGGACCTTGGCGAGGTAGATAAAATGGTTTTGGTGAGATAAGTAAGCTTTTTATGCCTATTTTCGTGCAACTTATTCATTGTTTCATATACTCAAGAAATTTTTTAAAGATTTATGCAATTTATTTTGTGTTAAATGTAGCTTTCCACTTACCGATTTTTATATACAAACAAAAGTAAATTGTATGTGAAAAGGAATGATATTACATATATAAATAAAATGTTTATATTTATGGCACAGATGCCATAACCGCACCAGATTTGGCGTGATTTTTTTATGCCAATTTGGCGAAAACGTCGTTTTCGAATACCAGTTACATATAGCGTGCTATTATTGTACGTTATTTTTTATTTCAATATGAAAACAAAATAAAGTGATAAACAAAACATTTTCTATTATATTTAAAAGGAAATAACAATCATTAAATGATATAATTATAGAACAAAACAATTTATAATAGCGTTATATATGCTTACATCAGTGGTGGCTCGTGACTGCCATTTTGGGGGGCACAGAATCCATAGCTGCCAAATTTATTCTTCTCTTACCACTATTGCTTTAAATGAAGTCTTTGCCATATTTGTTAGCAGAATATTCGACTGTTAAACAAGGCATAGCTGCCAACTTTTACGCCTTTTTCTTACTACTAAAATTTAACAGAAATTTTTGTTTTGTTTAAGTTGCAGATTTCGATGATTAAATTAGGAGAAATTTCTATAAAATTTTAGTGGTAGGAAAAAAGCGTAAAAGTTGGCAGATATGACAAGGTAATCTTTTTTCTTTCAAAAAATAATGGTAAGAAAAGAATAATAATGTCCACCATGCATTTAGTGCCCCAAAATATGACAGTCACATGCCGCCACTGGTTACCATGCCAGGCAAAGTAACGCCATTTTGGCACCAATTAGGTACCTCGGTGCGTATATGACATCTGTGCCATATTTACTTGTAAAAATAAGCATAAATGTTCATCAAGTTTGTTTTCATAGCTATTTATATAGTTTTTAAACAAATCTCACTTTTTGTGGCGAAACTGCACAAAGATTGAAAAAAAAACCAGAAAACGGGAAGTCTGTTTTTTCAGAATTTAGTGTCACCCTCGATGAAAATAAAATATGTAAATATGGATAGTACAAAACATATTTCAGTTTTAAGACTTAAAACACGCGCTTTTAGTTTGTACAGAATGACGTCATCCGCATCCGCTGAAGAATTCTTAATTTACGATAAAGTCTTAAACAACTTCTACGGTAAAGTACGCATAGGACGCCACTATCGCTGGATAATACACAAATAAGAATAAATAAAAAAAGATGTCGTCATTCAAGAAACTGTACAAAAAAAATCGGCTATCTCATGATTCATATGCCCTCATTTGTTTGCAATATTAATATAGATACTTAAAATTAAATTTTGAAAAAGAAATCATTCATTTAATTTTTTTCAAAATAGCACGTATTTTAATTACATTTTTTTAAGTTGTTAAGGGGAAAAGGCAACAAAAAGGTATAATTACTATTTTCCAACTATTTGCCCCCTAATTTCTACAGAAATGATGTACTTGAGTTGCCAGAATTAAACAAATGGCGTTAACAATACAAAAAATTAATATTTCAAAAATGAATTGAGATGCAGTTTTCAAAGAAATTGCACTTAAAAGTACTTTTTCTCATAAAAATTGAAAATTTGTGATGTTTAGAAGTTAAAAATCTTAAAATAGTAGAATAGAGAAGATGTTAAATTGCAGTACAGTACTTCGTACTACTTAGTTAGCCCGTCCACCAAAAATCTATCGCCAAACTATAAGATTGAATACCAATAATGGTTGATCGTAAATGTCGCATTCTACCTTACTACGTTAGTACCTTATTACCATGCATTTAATTCTTTTCATGGTACTTCGCTGTTATATGGACTTTGGCGCTTTTGTAAAAAGCACGCAATTCGTGGTTAAGAAAGTGAGATTTTTCGCCAAATAACTATGAAAATAAAACAGATTAACTATTCTACGGGTTTATATATATTTATTTAAAAATGCATCTGCTACCACGTATTAGATAAGCTATTTATGTTTGTATATAATCTAATATACAAAAATGAAAATTTGTGTATCAGTCTGTTTGTAATTCTATACAAATCGACAGTTTGGAATACAAAATTGTGAAAAGATACGTACATGTGTATTAAAACACGGCCGAGGCAACTAAAGTAATTCGGAATCGAAATAATTTATAGATAATTTTTAATTAATAAAAAACCACCAATTTATCAGCAATTTCTTAGCAAATTCAAACATTTTTTGTTATAGTAGTTGCCAACAATTAAAATATACAATAAAATTCTTACTACAACAATTAATTTTCTGCTGCAAGATATCCACGTCAAAAATGAAAATGAAATAAATAGTTTGCAAAATTTAAAAAAAAGGTGAATATTACGTCATAACTTTTCTCTTGCAAGATATTCACATGAAAAGTGAAAATGAAATAAATAGTTTGGCGAATTTAAATCAAAGTGAATAACTTCATAACTTTTCTATTTCAAGGTTTCCACGTGAAAGAGGAAAATATTACGTCATATTGGAAATATAAAGGACGTGGTGACTATAGTATAACGTCATATGAGTGTGAAAAAACGCATTGAAGCATGATAAATACCCGATTATGGAAATATTGGCGTATTTTAACATTATTGCTCCAATTATAAATTGAAATAAGTTCATTTATAGCTGTATTCTATTGCGTCTGTTATGTACATTTATACATTTTTATATTGTGTTTTCATTTGATTCATGCGTACAACACTTCGACTGCATTTTTAATGTTTGTTTTATGTTGTATGTTAAATTTTGAAATTGATTTTTCAGAACAAACATCCTTCAAATTCTGGGCAACGCCAGGCACTTTACTTTGTAACAAAAAAATGGCTTTTGTATCTGTATATCTAATGCTAATATTATAAAGCGTAATAATATTATAAAGTGTACAATATTATTAATGTTTGTACGTTTGTGAGGTGTTATCTCTGAAACTACATAGCCACTTAAAACAAATTTGGTGGCCATCTCTGCTCCGAAAAAAAGACTGTATTTTATGCCATGGCAACAATCTACATCGCTGCAGGAGCAAAAACGTTCTAAAATATCGATTTCTGTGATATTGATTGAGTTATAAAGTTTAAATTCGGTGTGGTGGTTACTTTTAAGATGTAAATTCTCGTTATGAATGCTCTCTAAAAGGTTCGAAAATTCAATTTGACAGATAAACGTAAAAATTTCTAGAAAGGTTCTAAATTATGATTTATTTGGAATACTGAAATTTCTGGGATACTGTTGGGGTTAGAAACTAGAACTTTGGCATGGCAGTAATTTATGAGAAGTAAATGCTCGTTGTAGAACGAATTCTAAAAAATTGAAACACTAAACAAAGCGGAAAAAGATCTAAGGATAATCTAAGTAACGAAGTACATGGAATTGTTATGAATCTAAACATGAAAATTGACATGACTGTATTTATCATGACGTAAATTCTCGCAATAGAACAATTTCTAAAAATGTCGCTATATAAAACACTACAGAAACAAAAAACTTTCGAAAATTTTCTATTTCTGTGTTACTGCTAAGCCCAAAAACTTGAAATTTTGCTTCGGGTTAGTTGTAAAATATAAAATTGCCTCTATGAATGGTTTCTAAAAAATTTTAAATTTAAAAAGATGAAATGAACGGAAAGCGATCTCAATTACTATTAATTTGGAATTATTAGGTATAGCAACTTTAAATATTTCATAATGCTGCATTTACTCCACAAAAAATGCAATTTATATGCAACAAAACTGATAGATACCCACCTAGCATTAAATAAATTGTGTAAATATTGAATAAAGACCTGTATGAAACAGTAAGTAGGTTGCCCGAAAGTACTTGTTAAAGTGTTCCTTCTCTAGGCTTTTCTCTCTCTCGCCAAGACCACTAACAGAGGGAGGTGCCTTTTTAAATGTGATATGATTTTTTTTTCTGATCCATTTTTCTAGAAATTTTATCATGAGGTCATATTCTCAATTGTCATTAGTATATTTTTTATGTATTAAATTATTCTGGTGAAATTTCATAATCGGGTTCATATTGGCGTATTTTAGCTTGCATGATTTGCTGAAAAAATATGTATGGATTTGTAAATTACTTCAAAAGACACTTTGACAGCTCAAATGTTATGCAGACGATATATTCAGATCTTGTGTCATACTTTATGTTGCACTCACTGCCGATATCTTTTATTTAATACATGCTAAACACAGCTCAATTTGTGCAGAATATGTTTGAAAACAAAACAATACAGCGTATGTAGGGGCCAGCATACACTCATCATTTAAATCCGATTGAGCATATCTAAAACACACTCTAACGACGCATTGCATGCTACTGTTGATGTGTTCAGTGCTTTGATACTACAGTTGCGGTCAAAAGTTTCCGGCCTGTTAGTTTCTTCGATTTGTTTGACAGAACATTTCAGCGAAGAAGAAGCACAATTGCTCCAAAAGTTAGGAATAAGCAAATTACCTCTGACCACGTGATCATTTTGATTGGCTACTGAAGATATTGGATGCAAATGGGGAATTAGAAATTCGCGAGTGCAGAAGTTTTCGGCCATTCCTGATCCGTTAATTTTTGCTATCGGTAAAGTGTTTTTTTTTACCATGTTTGTTAATTAATCAACGTGAATAACGTATTTGAAATTCAATAATGGAAAGTTGAACAATTTATTGTTCCTAAACGTGTGATTTGTTTGTCGCTAAAGGGACAATCCTCTCGTGAGATTGCGGCAAAGTTGCCGGTCGGAAAATTTGCTGTGAACGATATTTAAAATATATATATAAAGGTGGTATTCGGTACTTGACACAGTCCAGGGGTCCCCGGAAAACTATTATTCTTGTGGAAAGAATTATCAGAAGAAAAGCAGTTGTTGACCGACGTAAAAATGCCACTGCAATTCCCCTAGATTTACGGTGTTAAAATATTGCTGAAATAAGTCGGTCTACAGTGTCAAGAGACTTACATGACGTAGAACTTTATGGAACAGTCGGTGTTAAAAAACCTTTCATAAGTAAAAAAGAAATCAGAAGGCCCGACTGGCGTTTGCCAAGGAACACAAAGACTGGTCAAATGAAAACTGGAAAAAGTACTATTTTCGAAGTTCAGTCGATGAATCGGCATTCAATCTTTTTGGGAGTGATAACAGACACTACAACCAACGACCTAAAAACAAAATATAAGATGCGAGATATACTATTCCTACAATGAAGCATGGCGGAGGACAAGTTATGCTGTGGGGAGCATTTTCTGGAAAATGTGCCCGTCCGTTATTTGAAATCGGCAGCAAGATGAATAATGCAATGCATAAGGATATGTTGTAAGATCATTTGCTGCCTTATTGGAGGAACAATTGTGGTCGCAACCATTTCTTTCATCATGATGACGACCAAAAACATACATGCAAGCACGTCAAGCTGTGGATTTCGCACAAAAAAATTCGGCTTTTAAAATGGACACTCCAATCACCCGATCTGAATCCAATAGAAAATCATTGAAACTAACTTGGAAACCTTTGTCGAATTATAGATATTCCAATTCAGCAGCATTTTCACAAAAGAAATTGCAATAGCCGTGGACAAAACTTAACATTGTCGATTTACAATCGTTCATTGAATCGATGCCACGTTGCTGCACCGCAGTACTTATTGCTAAATGTATGCATACAAAATACTAATTGTATATGTTGTTGATCACTGTTATTTTCTGTTATAACACCAATTTTTTCCAAACTTGCCAACGTGGCTGGAAACTTTTGAGAACATGCGTTTTATTTTGCAATTAATTTTGTCAATTAAATTTATTAATATTTATTTTTTATTCCATAAATAAGTTCTTAACTGTTATGTCAATAAAGTGTATAAGTATCACTTTGAGATTCTTTTTCATATGGGTATACTTACAAATTAACCAAAAACGTTATGCCGGCCGGAAACTTTTTACCGCCACTGTACGTATATCAGATTTTGAAGAGAGAATTCCTGATTTCTTATCGACGACCTCATTGCATCCGTAGAAAACAGATATTCTACAATATTAACTTTTCCGGGGAGCACCCACCATAAAAAGTATTGTCCATTCTTTTTGAACATCATATATTTGTCATTTAAGGTTACTCAAATTGGTGCGGAGCGTCTGATTATGCTCTTGACATCATTTTATACAGTTAAAATTTCGTTATAAGGTAATTTAGTGTTTAATTTTCTATTTTACTTTTAATATATTGCGTACTATCAATTTTATATCCATGCATGGCTATCTTGCATGGATTGCTTTCCCATTTTTTAAACAATGTATACAAATTTATATGTAAGATTTTGTAATTCTACGATTCGTTTATTTTCATCATTTCAATTTATCGCAGTATATGGACAATTAAACATAATATCTCATTTTCTTTGCTTCCACATGTTGTTATTAAATCTATGTTCTCAGCAATATCGCTCAGACTAATCCCTCTGAGGGAAGTCCTAGTTTAATAATTCATCAAACAAACATTTATGTTTTGAAATTATGCCATGAAAAAGTAAATGTGATTTATGTATAAAGTAATGACATGATTTTTTCCCATCAAAGCAATAAACGAATAGTTTCCGGTAGAGCTCCTTCGACTACGGGTTTGGACATCAACGTCCCAGTGTAACACTTTTTGAAAAATAACGTTGAGTTACAGTATTTTCAGTACTGAGATATTTTAAAAAGAAATCTACCAGAAGGAAAAGAATTGTAAATTTTGATGCGATTGTATATATATATTAGCTAATCATGGTCCATAATCAAATGGTTAATATATCGGATACCTCATGTAAATCAGGACAACCGAACGTGCATAGAAACATACTCTTTGATAATTACACAATAAAAATATCCGAATTATATAAATTACAAAGCTAGCTAAATGTAAGATAAAAAGTAAATATATTTTTAATATAAATTTGACTCCCCCGTACGTCTTATCCGCGTGTTATCAAGCTGGTTTGCTGCCAGGGTCAATTGCAATATTCAGCAAAGTGCTTCCACAGGTGATTTTTTTATTATTTATTTTTTTATTGTAATTTCATAGTAAATTTCTGCTAAAAAATTACCTTGAAGATTAATTTTTGATGATCAAAATATTGAGTAAAAAAAAAAAAGAAAAAAAAAAGAAAAATCTGCTGAAATTATGTGAGCGGTTTTAATGTACAAGGTCAGTGTTGCCAGTGGGCTACTTTTTTTAAATTCAGATTTCTTGATTGACACCACTTTTTCGAAATGATAAGATTCGCCTTATTTAATAACGTATTGATTAATGCCAAAACAAGGGTGATTTTACCATTTCAAAAAGTGGTGCCAATCAAGAAATATGGATTTTAAAAAAGTAGCCGTCTGACAACACAGTACAAGGTGATTATAAATGAATATCCCACTTTTACAGGGTTATTAAAATAAGAAAAAAAAGAAAAACCCTGCTGTTAATTGTAAATGAAACATAATAGTTAAAAATTTAAATTCAGCACAGTTATAACTGTTCAACGTGCGCCCCCGTCCCCCCCGGAAACACGAACGATATCGAGGTGGTACGATAACTCATCTAACGCTTTTTTTAGCATGTCCGGTATGTGTCTTTGAGGTATGCGTGTCCCAAGTTCCTAAACGACAGTTGGCAGCGGTCAAACAAACACTTTGATCTTTGACAAGGCCCCGCAATTAAAAAAAAAATCATCCTCAGGAAAGTTTGGGATGAGTTACCGTACTACCTCGATATCGTTCGCGTTTCTGAAAGTTCACATTGAACACTTATAACTGTGTTGAATTTAAATTTGCAACTGTTATTTTTGATTTCCGATGAACAACAAGGTTGTACATTTTTGGTTTTCTTTTAATAGCCCTGTAAATTTGGTATATTCATTTATAATCAGTCTGTATTTTGATATGTCTGTAGATTATTATTTTAGAACTGTTTATATGATTTTAATGTTTAAATTGGTTAGAAGTGACGAATATTGCATTAACTGATATAAATAAACATAAGCTTAAGACATCATAATGCTAGGTTGTAACGATCACGTATCTAGAACTCTAGAAAACGTCAGAGTAATATTCCAAAACAGACATTAAAATCTTTAAAAAATATATATTCACACTCACAAACTTGCGAAAATCTGCTGGTCTAAAACGACTCACTACAAAAGAAATTTCTAGTAGTAACGGAAAATAAATTGGAACAGCGATACCTGAGGAATCTCATTCTTACGAAAAACAATTATAATCAGCTGAGCAGTAATTCACAACTCATTCAAACCGTACTCTGTTACACGTTACTGGATAAGCATTTTAATTCCCAATTAAGAAATTATTAGAATTGACCATAGTATCGATTAAATCTATAAATAATATCAGCATCGCTCTTTACTAATTTCCTTCAATTTTTATTTGAAAAATAGCTAATCGTTTTTAATGGAGCTTATAAAATTAAAAAATAAATTTTTCATACATAATTTTAATTAGTTTTCAGCAGGATTGTGTGCTCATAAGACTGTAAAATCTAGTGCTGCAGTTGCAGCCTTACCAACATATATGAGTGAAGGATGCTAAGCTGGGTATCGTCCTCGTAGCTTAACCCTTTAACCCCTTGCGGACGAGCGACACGTATACGTGCCGCATGAAGCGCTCAGAATCCTTGTTTTTTCCCATCAGTAAAATATTACTGTAAAATTTGCCTTATTTAATCAGCGAATTTTCTCAACTCAAGAAGACACAAATTTCTGTTTTTAAAAAACGGTGACAAAAGATTAAAAATTTCCTAAAAGGCTCCCGTCCCAAAAGGGTTAATTCTTGCTCCCGTGATTTTCACGGGCTGTGTCTTTTATTCTGATTATTCGGATTTGTTTGATTCCCACCAGTTTTATACAATAGTGTAGTTGGATTTATTACGGCCTCATTTTACCTGTCATTAAATAAGGTGAACATTTCTTTTCCAAAGAAAGTGGTGCCAATAAGCAATTTGAATTTTTAAACTGTAATTTAATGTGACCGTTAATGTTTTGTTAAATGGTAGAGCACTTGGAGCGCTATTCTAAGGGTTCCAGGTTCGATTCCAGGCTTGACATTATTCACTCTTAGTTCTCATTATTCAACGCTTAGTTAGCAATGTGATAATTTACGTATTAAATATTCAATAAATTTTTCATTTATTAAATATTTTGGTATATCTGCTTGTATTCGCATGTTCGGTATTGAAAATGAAGTATGTAGTGCTTATAGTTCATTTACAGACGTGCTCAAATGTATTCCGGAAAATTAATATCTACGGTGGAGGGGGGGGGGAATCGTTTGTGGGGTAGTTTAATGACGTTACACTATTTCAAGCATATTTAAACTGATATATATATATCACTAAGGTGCACCGCAAGATGATCAGAACGGCATATAGTGAACATAGCATTTATCGTTTTTTTACAGGGGTACGCAAAATTATTCGGTTACAGTGCTGTCTAAGAACATTTATTGCTGGAAGTGCGTTTTAATTTGCTGTAGGCGATTCTGGATTAAACTAATTTTTTGCATCTCACTTGGTCTGTACATATGTTTTAGATGATATACAGGGCAGAACAAAATTGCTCGTGTATTCGTACATATCCGTTTATTAACGAAAATTGCTGAAGAGGAACTTAGAGGTGTTCTAAGCGTTTCTTAAATAAACTAACATTTAACATACTATGTAGTATACATACAAATCTATAGATGAGATACAGGGCTGCACTCATTATTCGGATGTTTTTCCGAATATTGATGGTAATTTTAGAAATTGATTTTTCAAGTATGCTGAGTGTTTTCCAAGTCGTTTACTTAGACATCATCTTTCAGCTTATTGAACGGCGAAATGTTGTAATTGTATTCTAGAAGTGTTGGAAATTGCTTCATAATCTATGATTGACGCAAGGTTTTCCGTTCTTGTTTTTATTACTTTCAGTAAATAATCTTTTTTTTTTTTTTTTTTTTTTTTAGAAAGATTTATTTGTTTTTCAAGGAATTCATTAACGACATGCTTCATACATGAATCCAAAAAGAAATGACTTAGTTGATGTTAGATTTATATTAACGCGTTCTCATCAAAAAGTAAACTTTCAATTAGTTGATTGTATTTGTTTAATTTTTTTTGTCCTATATGTGTAACGTTAGAATCCTCTAATTATGACTCATTTTAACAATATGAATACATTACACAAATTTCATAAACTGTACGCTGTTCTTTACGATTTGAACCAAGAATCTTGCCAGGTTTGCCAGTATGGCCGCAATTTTTATTCATAAATTCCAATTCATATAGGAAATTACAAAAGAAGTGATTTTACATTATGTAATCACAAAATTTCTGTCATTAAATAACGTAAAAATTTATATTTGGAATGTTTGATATGCATTAAGAATTTCTGAATAAGAAAGCGGTGTCTGTGCAAACTGGTAACTCTGTGTCAAAGTATGTATTGTCATTTCAACACAAGAAGTGCCAACAGAAGTGCCAATTTGAATGCTAGCAAATATATTTAATTCAATTTGAACAAAAAATTCCTTAAAAAAATTAAATATACATATTACACAAAAGTAAGATAATTAGATAAGTTAAAAAGCTTTAAATAGAAATTCTAATGTGCATTTGTTTTTATAAAACTTGAGTGAAATTTCCGGCGCTTCAGGTTTTTAAAAAATGGAAGTTAGTACAATGCTTGTATATAAGCGATCTTTTACGCAACAAAATGCATTCGTATTCGAAAAAAAAAAAACAATAATACCTTGATATACTCTTCTATGACAGACGGAACATAATATAGCATGGGTTTGTGTTTACTTTTTTTGTGTGTGTGTTGCCATTTCGTTAACTTTCAGTAGTTTCAGAAGACTATAAAGAAAAATGTTATTCTTAAAAAAGAGTAGCAAAAAATTTTATAAAATAATCTTTTCCAATTCTCGTTTTAAAGGTCAGCAATTTCATTTCTCATTCGGGATACCTTCGAAAAACACGATTTTTCGAGAAACATGTATATGAAACACCATTATAGATCCAAATTTCATAATAAACCGCTTAACCACTTAAAGAATGGTAGTATATCTTTTATATAGCTACAGTAGTATAGTATATTATAGCTACAAAGTTATCGTTGGTTTTAATATGTAGATGGCCCCCTAAACAAATTTTGTATACAGCATTTAAAAGTAGACTTTATTACCAATCATATGGTAAAAGTAACTTTCTTCTACGATAATTTTTTGCAGGGTTAGTAAGGGGGTGTTTGCTTTTTTTTCCACGACTGTACAACACCAGCAATCGCAGGGATTCCAAATGATCCGCCAACTGAATACCAATATTATTTTAGAAAAAATTTCTTTTTAGATTTTTCTTACAAACCGCCCCGGAACCACCTTTGAAAGTTAATTCTAGCGCAAACCTACCATAACATTTTCTGTTAAAATTTATTGGTATTCAGCTGCCGGACCATTTGGGTGCCCTGCAATCGCCATCGACAAAAGTATTTTCTGAAACTTTAGTTCCACCTACGTCATAGTTGACAACATCTAAGGTTTTTTTACAAAAATTTTATAGTAAATTTTAAGTTTTTAATCGCCATAATCTGGCGATTAAGTAAGCCAAAAATTTCAATTAAATTTTTGTGGTACAAAAAAGCGAAAGGGTTGGCGGCTATATTGTGTCATTTTTGTTGCACGATTGTAAGCTTTTGACAAAAAACATATGACTTTACATATAAAATATTTGAATATATCCATTATTAGACTTGTAGCAATTTTTTTATAAACACACCGGATTCAATTACCAGACCTTCAAAATTTACCCAAACTCATAATGTTTAAAGACGACTGTGGCTATTGTATTTATAGAAAATCGTTGGTCAAAAATAATTCACTTCAGATATCTAAGGGATATTTTAATATTTTTAATAAATATGTTTTAGAAGCACACATTTAAAAATGACTCAAAATTTATCAATTACATGTAGATTAGAATACTCGAAATTTGAATAAAATATACTTTAAAGTGATTTATCTCAAAGTGAGGGCTTTTTTTCAGAAATATGTGCAAGCTATTTCTGCAACTACTTGATATTTTTGCATGGCATTTTTAGATGTTATAGATTATACCTACGTCTTACGACAGAAACTAAAAGGGGTATTGTTTAAAAAACAAAACAAATAATACGTTGATAAATTATGACAAAGCAATACGCAATACTTTTAACTTTATTTTTAAAAGAGAAATACATTTTGCTAAAATATATGCATGGTTAGGTTCAATAAAAAGATATACAAGTGTCCCTGAACTCATAGCCAAAACTGCAAGGGGAAGTCAAGTTCAAAAGAAAAGTAATTTTGGTATAGCAACGTTGGGTTCGAAATTAAATATGTTTGCGAAAAACAAGAAATATGGAGAGATGGAAATAGAGCGTTTTATTCACCTAATAATTACATTAGATCTCAAATGTGCCAAGTTTTATATTTTCATGTTTTACATTTAAGGCAACATATAACTGTAAAAATATTTAGCTTTCTTTTTTCGTATCAGGTCAATTAATATTGAAAACGAGGTAGTTCTTATAGCTCGAACTCTTGAAATTTTAATGAGTTATTTTTTGGAATCCTGCTAAATCTTGCAAATCTTCCTTTGGAATCTTGCAAAAATATGAGTATTTAGTTGTAAACACATGAGAAAAAGGCTACTCGAGTATTTATATTCAGAGCAAAAATTTTGAGGATTTTGTACGTTTTTAAATATAAAATTTTCATATTTTAATAAATTTTTACTTCTTACCAATAGAATAATTCATGATTTTCATACGCGGTGTAAATCAAGTATAGGAATAATGCAATTGCAGTAAGTGCTTAAATGCGTTACCACCAACATCAATACAGTACTGGCAGCATCTAGCAAGTGACTGGTGTTGCCTGTCGATGATCAACGAGACACCAATTGCTTCTGATGATGATTTCATTGAAAGAATATCAGTCGCTGCTGCAATTGTTATAGTCCAAGAGCTGTTAAACATTTTAGGGAAGGTATTTGAGGCACCCTGAAAATTTGTGCAACACTTCTTTTGTAATGCCTGAATACAAAATCGAATGTCTGGCTGAAGGATCGTGGCCCAAAACCTGTGCCAGACAAAAGTGGCACTTGACACGTGTCTGGCACAGTTTTTGTGCCGACTAAAGTGTCTGTCATTTTCAAAATATTTTTTTCTAAGTATAAATATTATTCTGTTTCAATCTGTGCGTGCCTCAAATACTTTCTTTGGGTATTCAAAAAATGGCACTTGACACGTGTCTGGCACAGGTTTTGGGCCGACTAAAGTTCTGTCATTTTCAAAATATTTTTTCTAAGTATAAATATTATTCTGTTTCAATCTGTGCGTGCCTCAAATACTTTCTTTGGGTATTGCCAAAAAATGGCACTTGACACGTGTCTGACATAGGTTTTGGGCCACGATCCTTCAGCCAGACATTCGATTTTGTATTCAGGCATTACAAAAGAAGTGCTGCACAAATTTTCAGGGTGCCCCAAATACCTACTCAAAAATGTTCAACAGCTCTCCTACTATTAATGAAACATCTTCGAAGGGGTACACCAGTCACTTGGTGACGCTGCCAGACCTGTATCAATGTTGGTGGTAATAAATTTAGGCACTTACTGAAATTGTTATGTTAATAAAACGCTTTATTTCGTTTCCTCTGCATTTCTTGTTTTCGCCAACACTTTTCATTTACGAACCCATATTTCTATTAAAAAATTGCGTCTTTATGTGTACTTTACCTTCCCTTACAGTCTGGACCGTGAGTTCAGAAATATCCCCAAGACACAATTTTCAACTCCTTGGAGATTTATATTAAGTGGTTCAAGAACAATAGCTAAATTAAAGAAAGAAATATCTTCAAAATTTGAGATTATCAAGTTTAAAATGATCTTTTAAGAATTGCATGCACGCTGATCACCTGATACGTTTCTAATCACATCTAGGTTAATTATAAGAATTATTTTATGGATTTGTTTTAAAATCTGCGAAAACGGTTGACGTTTGCGTATTCATCCAAAAAAAAAACGAATATTTTGAAGATTTATGTGTATTACGCATTGTTAAAAAAATATTTTTAATCGGTAAATCTTGAAAACAATTATTGTGGAGCAAAATGGTTTGATAATAAATAAATAAATAAATAAAAACATATAATTTAAATGAGCGAAAAAATTAAAATAAATTGCTATTACAAAAAAAAAAAAAAAAAATGTTTAAACAACCAGCTCTTTATCTTCTTAACACGTTTCCCCGCACACCACCATAATTATCTATTGTGAAGGCCCAACAACTGGTTTTGTGACGTTAAAAATGAAAATTACTAACTGTGTATGTTTTCTCCCCAATATTCGCTCATAAAACTATTACGAGGATTGTCTCTTTATTTTAAAGGACATATTAGGTTATAAAAATGATATTTCATAAAAGGGAAAAAGATTTTTACGCTTGATTTTTTACTAAAATGCTTTTAACCCATTACCCGTTGGTGTTGGGTTGACGGAACAGTAAAATTATACTGCGCATGCTTAAATTTACTATCAAGCTGCCGCTTTCTTTGAATTAAAAAAATTGCCTAGTTAATAGCAGAAACTTTGATCATTAAATAAAGCGAAGATTTTCTTTCAAAATTTGTGGTGGCAAAAGTTTTTCTGAAAAAAAGTTTAAGATCCCGATGTTATAGTATCGGAGATAAATGGGTTAAAGTAGTATAATATTCAAACTAGCACCTTATAAAATAAAATCATATTTATGTTATTCTGTCAAACTTTATAAAACTTCACGAAATTAATCCAAAGCTCGATCAAAGTTAGCGATTCCAGATTTTACTGAAAACTGTATAGACTATCTATGTCTACTGCAGTACAAGTCAACGAGTCATCCTCTTTAGTGACGTTAACATAGCTGCCAACTTTTACGCTTTTGGGCTACCACTAAAATTTTAAAGAAATTTTCGCCTTGTTTAATCATGAGATTTTGACGATTGAATAATACAATATTTTCTATAAAATATTACTGGTATGAAAAAAGCGTAAAAGTTGACAGCTGAGCTTTAAATTGTAACAATTGACAACTATTGTAGCAGGTGCGAATTAGCATTCGCACCTGTTACAATATAGACGGTAATGGCACCATACAGTGTTGCCAGTGGGCTACATTTTTTAATTCATATTTCTTGATTGGCACCACTTTTATGAATTGGTGAAATTGCCCTTGTATTTGCGTTAATTAATTTGTCATTAAACAAGGCGAATTTTACAATTTAAATAAAGTGGTGCCAATCAAGAAAGCTGAATAAAAAAATTAGTCCACTGGCAACACTGACACCATACTTGCAAGAAGAGTTTGCTTGTTTCGTTTCTAAAAGCTTTACGACACCACGACCTTTAAACAGCAATATTCGATTTATTTAATGCAGACATTGAATTACAAAACGCATTAATAAACTTTGTAAAAATTTTTATAAATCTGTATACAACCTCCCTAACCAATTGTAGCGGAACTTCCCGACTACGAGGTATCCGACCCCACTAACAGAAAACGCCCTAAATACTCGCTTTTGCTTAACGATGAAGACTGAGTTTCTCTCACCTTCTGCTTAACCTTTCTGTTTGTTCTGTCCTGTATATAGCATTAAAAAAAATGTTTTTCTGCTAATTTTTTAGCATTTCATATTTAAGCTAATGTATGGTCTCTGAAAAGAGTCTTTTTTTATGGGGCTATCCCCGGTAGCTTTTTCATCTTTTCCTGCTTTATTTTTTGGAACTAATGGAATTTTTCTTTCTTTTTTAGTTATTTTTTTTCTTTTCTTTGTTTTTTTTTACTTTTCAACATATGTTATACTAGTACTTATGTACTTTGTCTTTTTTTTGTTAGTCTTTTCTTTTTCTTAAAAGTAAACTTAATTTTGTGGCTACCAGCCACGTCTAAACATTATTTTTTTAAGGCTCCCTAATGCCCTTGCAACACGATCACCTATCCACTGGATGTAAAGTTGCAACGCAACTAGGCAATCCATTTAGCTGTTCACATTGTTCCATTGAATTACAAAAGGCCAAATGGGTAAAAAATATATATAAATTAACATCGTAACAGTTTAAATTTATCAAAAATTACTGTCGAAATGTAGCGCATATCTAAAGGGAAGAAAGCTTATTTTGGTAACACGCACACAGTCATGCAAGACAATGTGATTTCGTGAGACGTTTGAACAAAATGACGCCGAAACATAAAGGTTTAGATATTTATTTTTTTATATAGGAACTTGCTTTTATAAATTACCGGTGTCAGTAAAATAAATCTTTTTTTTTTAAATGCATCTGAAAAAAAGGAAAATTTTTCTGAAATTATAAATTAAAATACTAGCAAATACTTTATCAATAATCAACAATTTTTATGCATATAAGATACGTATTTTTTAAGTTATAATGTCGATTTGTAAGAAAATGTGGAAGCTAGTTACTTGATCATCGCAGTTGCTGATATTCTGCTAGATGGTCTTGGCAACCTTATCAAGGTCAACCCTTTCGAAAAAAAAGTACTGCTTCTAAATAGTTGAAATGATTGGATAATATTGATATTTGCCAACAAGTATTTAAAAATAAGCAAAAACTTTTCTTCACTTACATTGCAAAAAAAAAAAAAAAAATAAAATAAAAAATACAATTCCAAAATTCTTGAGTCATTGTGACATTCGGGATGAAAATTAATTGGAATATATAAGAACCCACAGCTATTCAATTGGTTATTTGGGATTTTACTGTTATCGAGCCTAAAAGTATAATTTTTTACCAAAATAATTATCTTATTTATTATGAAAATAAGGTAAATTAATTTTCAACAAAATTATAGTAGAATTATAGTAGCGAGGATTTTAGCGATAATTTTCTGACTAAAACGTTCTACATATACGGCAGAAAATGGTGCTTGCAATTCTCAAGGACTATGGCAACAATAATTTAGACTTGAAATGTTTGCCTAATATTTCTTCTTCAGATTTGGAAGACTTCTGTGATTAATTAGATTCTAATATTATTCTGTTATTAGGTAAAGCAAAGAAAATTGTTGCTTTTGAAGATTGTTATTATAGAAAAGGTAAATATGGTATTAATGTTTCAGTTCGTTGTGAGAGAGGAATATGCTATTATTCAATCCCTAATTAAGCAATATTCCGTTTCAACATTTCTATAAAAATAACTATATACTTGTTGTTTTGTAATTCGTGTTCCTGTACATAGATACGAAAAAGAACATTCCTTTGAACGTACTACTCTATAAATTTTGCGAATATTCCAGACGATCAGGAAATCACAGTGATAAATACATATAAATAGCTTCAAGCGTTAAACTTTCAGCTAGGCAGTTACAATTAGATAAAACGCTATAAAATATCAGAATAATATTCAAAATAGACATTGAAAGCTTGAAATAAACGTCTACGCAATCTGAAACATGTATCTGAAATATACTGGTCCAAAAGTATTTTATGAGGGTATAAAATGACACACTGCAATAGAAATGTCTAGTACTAACCTAAAATAAATTGAAACCGAGAGATAGGAGGAGCCTTACTTTTATAGTAAGCGTTTATAATCAGCTAATTAGTCATTCACAACTGATTCAATCCTACTCTCCCTGCACCCTACTGAATACGTCATTTTAAACACAATTAAGAAATTATGAATATTTAATATTTATCTCTTGAAAGCGGGCTAGGAATGGCGAAGAATTTTATCTTCTCTCCTGCCATGATTTACAATATATATATATCTACCCTATTATATAAAATCCTAATGAAACGAATTTATGAAACGGATATATGAAACGGCTGAAATGTAACGAATTTATGAAACGATTCTTTGAAATGACTGATTAAACAACTGATTATGTTTCACGGCAATTTCTCCTAAAATATGGGATACTTCGCGATGAAATTAACACCAAAAATCCGTATTGATCTGCAGATCTCAAAACTGGTATTAGAATTTTTAAATTCGAATTAGTTTTCGAAATATTTTTTTTTCTTATTTTAAATACATTTTTCTAATGATGGCATCTCAAATTTTAATCAGAACAGATATTTTATTTCATATATCAGAAAAGGTTATTATTTTAAACTAATTTGGCGACCAGTTTGGCCTCCCTTAAATATATGCTAAGAAATGTATCATGCTACTTTTATTCAAAATTCAATTTACTTGAACAATCTTTCGCCAAACCGAAAGATTCTGATTGGCGCCAAAATGGCATTATTTTGATTGACATGGTAACCCGGCTATTGTTGTTTATTTAATAATAAATGCTTATTTACTTTTATTTCTTTTTAAAAATTATATAAATTATTTTGTTCTATAGTTATTAATATTTTTTTTTTTTGAAAATAATAGAAAATAATTACAAAATACGGTACTACTTAGTTATTCCGTCGGCCAATTTCGCCAAATTATAGAAATTGCCCAAATATACAAATTGACATAATTTTTATTTTAAATAACGAAAGAACAAATAAATGAGTATAACATTAATAAATATACAAATAAAACGTCGAAATAAAAATCACTTGATGGCGTAAACATGTGTAACTTACTTAAAGTCAAGTGAATGTGACATTTACGATCAATCATTATTGACATTTAATCTTATAGTTTGGCGATATATTTTTGGTCGACGGGATAACTAAGTGATACCAAAAATGCTTATGTAACTGACATTCAAAAACGAGATTTTCGCCAAATTTTCGTAAAAAAAAAAAAAAAAAAAAATCACACCAAATCTGCGGTGCGTATATGACATCTGGCCTAATATTAAATAATGGGGGAAGAGTTCCATATTCTCTGTTGGTTTTTTTGGCATTAAATGAATCGATGTGGTTTCGATCTTCACCCTTTGGGGTTGCTTTTTTCTAGAATGGACTTTATTCATATGTTTTTGCGTAAATTTTTGCATTTTGCCTATATTTTTCGGAAAAATATATATCTTTTGTTTTAATTTGACATGTATAATAAGTATAATAAATACATAAAATTATATATAAGTACATAATATTTATTTATAGGTGTATATATATTATGTATGTATAAGGTATATCTCTATACGTCTATATAAAACTATCTGTATAAACATCGTATTTTTTTAACATGTGACATATATAACATTTATTAAATGTATATATATAAGTTTACAAATATTTAAGGAACATGTTTTTCCGCCATCCTGAAAATTTTTATAAGATGCTAAAATGGCTTTTTGGCTCCATCTAGATTCCTTCGCTAATCGCGCCAACCAGCATAAAATATGGAACTCTTCCCAATAATGCAACAAACCATGACATTTAATTTCAACTTCAAAGCAATGTTTTAATTTACCACTCGAAAAATAAAAAAAAAGCTAACTGGCAATTTGAAAAAAAGCTATTGGCGAAATTTGCATCCAGCTAGCGTAAACGTACCAAGAATTTTTTGTGACCAAAACAACTTTTATACAGGGTGTTCGGTCTCAACGGTGTCCAATGGCTAATTCCTAAACCGTTAGCCATAGACATATAGTTCCAATTATAAAAATGTTTAAAATCAGGTAAAGAAATATTTTAAAAGCGATTTGGGTCAATAAAAGCATTTCTTAAAAAAAATACGAAATTTAAAATTTTATACGGTCCCCCGCTCCTGTAAGTTATATTTAGTAAAATTTTCCTTTTACACTGACAAGCAAGACAAAAAAAAAAGCCCCATTAATATAACACTAAAATTGAGCGAGTTATGAAACTTTAAAAATGCAAGACTTATGCCACTTTTCTGCCCTGAAAACAAATGAGTTCCGCTTGGCTATGAGGGGTCACATACCAAGTGCTTAAAGTATTCGAAGATCTTATTTCATGTGTATCTGCGCTTTGAAAAAAACTGTACAAGCATTACAATTAAGTTAACATTTATTAAGTTTCAGATTGGCTAAAATAATATATGTTTTATTTTGTCGGTATTTCAGACTGTTTCTTTTATGATTTATTTTAACAAAAATTTGGTACTTTTTATAAGTTTTTATGTTACTTCAACGATCGTATGTACGTTTTTCCAGTTCAAAATTTGTACTCGAACTTTAACCCACTTTCAAATATCCGATAGAGATTACATTTTACATACTGGCGCAAATCCGATAACAATCTAATATTATTATGATTTTCGGTGGTTACCATTTGTACATATTTTGCAGGATAACACAAAAAATTTCGGATAGATTACTGCTAAGAAGTTTAAGAAAAAGTTTTAGATTAGATAATACAAGACTGCGATTGTTGGGTTTTTTAATTTTTATGTATTTTTTAGCAATGAATCCGAAAATTACCTTAATATTTAACCGTCATCTCAGGATATTTCGCAAATCATAAATTGTCAAATTTAAGGAATAACAAAAATCGGATACTATAAAGTAGAGGATGTGGTTGTATTTTTTAACTTTTGATAATTGATTTTTACGTACTTTTTAGCACTGAATCCGAAAATGACCATGATTTTTAACCATCACGTTAGAATTTTTTTGCAAATCGTAAATGTGTTAGCTAAAATATAGTGAAAATCTCAAGATATAAAAAATATGTAAAACTTTATTTATTCATTTTATTTTATTTTATTCAATGATTTGTTCGATATTTTTGCTTATGTTAGGATTCTTACAGCAAAACAGCTGAGTGGTTTGATGAGATTGGGGGGAAGATATTCCATTTTAACTTTGAAATTTGGAATTTGCGAAAAATCCTGATGTGATGGTTAAAAATGAAGGTCAATTTCGGATTCAGCGGTACAGAATACATAAGAATCAATTATCAAAGGCTAAAAAACATGACGTAACCAAACTTTTGCAGGCTAGTACAATCTAATAATATTTTAAAATACGTATCATTTTATAAAGAATTGAGGCTGTTAATTTAGCATCATTTTATTTAACAAAAATTCTGTTTTTTCTGTCTTCTTAAATGTTTATTACAAATTGTATATTTTGCATTAATATGTCAGAATGATTAAAGATTTCAAATTTATATTGCAATGTTAATTTTACTCTCAACCATTTTTTAATATATCTGACGAATTTATATTTCGACTAAATTTGTGAATGACCCCTAAGTTGCAGCAAAAAATATGCTCCAACTTTAAACAGCTATTACTCGGTCAATTTTAATCGTAGAATAACGGGACTTTTTTATATTACTTGTCAGTGTAAAAGGAAAATTTTACTAAATATAACTTATAGGACCCGGGGACCGTATAAAAATTTAAATTTCGTAATTTTTTAAGAAATGATTTTGTTGACCCAAATCGCTTTTAAAATATTTCTTTACCTGATTTAAAACATTTTTGTAATTGGAACTGTATGTCTATGACTGGCGGTTTAGGAATTAGCCATAGGGCACCGTTGAGACCGGACACCCTGCATAGTTTTATTCGATTTTTTTTTAAAAATCAAAATGGAAAACTTTCGACACAGATGTTATATACGGCCCCATATTGGCGCGAATTTCTTCTGACGCCAATGTCATATACGCAACGGGTACTTAACTGGCGCCAAAGTATCTTTTTTGCTTGATATGGTAAGCCGTATGTTGTTGTTTATGCTGTTGATGCGTTCCCCAAATTGGCGTCGGAAAACAATCGCACCAATATCGTATATGACATCTGTGCCAAACTTTCATATGAAAGGAGAAAGGATCAGGCCGTATTTGTTTATGACAGTTGATGACTTGAACTAGTATAATACAGATGAAATGATGGCGATAGAATAATAGTTGGCGACTTATCACCTGTGCTTGGCTAACATTAAAGTACCAAAATGGCACCTAGAGTATAAAAAGTGAAGTGGTCCGCCCGGAACTATTGATGATAGTCACATGACTTAGGCTATTGTTATGAGATTGTTTTAAAATACCGGGAGACAAAGACTGTGTATACTTAATTCATTTTATTTTAGCTTCTTTTCAAATGTTTAACTGATCCTCTTTAATCGAAAACGAAAACAACCATTGGATGTCTTAACAGCAACTGATTCGCCCTTACATTTTTGCAATCAAAGGGAATTGAATGGAATACAATTTACAGGGAGATCTGCACAGCATATTTCATCATGATTCAGAATAATCTTTTCAGCATAATTCAATCTTCTCTTATATTTTTAAAACCCATCAGATTAGCGTGTTTTTAGATTCTGCGGTGTCTGAGCGGGGGTTGGTGAGTGTAGCTTGCAGGGGGCAGAGCCCCCTAGTATATATATATATATACATACACATATATATATATATATATATTCTACTGTATTGGGTGCAGGTCGGACGTGTGTTCAGAAACCTGCAGATTTTTATCAGTGGGGGTGGAGTTAGGTTTTGTCTGTCCTCCCACTGAAGAAGAAAAGACTATTTTTTGCCTGTGTTTTTGTTTTTTACCTGTCTTTTTACTTGTTTTTTTTTTTAAGTTTTTTATAGTTAAATATTGCAGATATACACCTTCTTTTCTGAGTTATGATGTTTTTGCATTTTAAAGTAATGAAATATATTTTTGTTGCATTTGGTATGAGCTGCTATTAGCGCCAGTTGTGCAATAATTTTTTCATTAATTATATATAACATATAAAATATATATATAATGTATATATATATATATATATATAAATTAATTGTGATAAATTTCTTTTGAATGTACCCTTGGTTAAGTGTATGGCAGAAAATATTTTTTAAAAAGTATTGCAAATATAATGCAAAATAGTGGTTGGGACGATGTATGTCCCAACGTCTTAGTCAAAGGATTAATATCCCTTTTTCATAAAAAACTCTTGCATTAGCGTCAGCGTTCTAGATAGTATAATGCCAGTAGGAAGGCAATTCCCCCACTTTGCGTAAAACAAATGTCCGACATCTGAAACCTTCAATAAGAAGTATACTTTCCGACGATCTACGAAGTAACTGAAATGCCATGGAGCCCCTTCCACGTGAAAGAATTGAGACATTTGTTATATTACCCCCTTCTAAATCTGTCATGCCCCAGTCACTACAATCCCTGTTTTGGAACCCACAAAACAGGTTATTCTAAATATACAAATTACTGAACAAGTAAAAAACAACAAAGTAAAATCAAACAAGAGAATAAATGCAATAGTGGAGATATCACAACACAGCTGCCAACTTGTAAGGATTTTTTATGCCACTAAAATTTAATACTAAATTTTAGCTAATTGAATCACCTAAATTCAAGTCATTTTAACGTTTAAATAAGTAAAAAAATTCTATTAAATTTTAGTGGTAAGAAAAATCCATACAAATTGGCAGCTATGTCACAACCATGTGTGATGTGATTTTGTACTCCCTTCGATTTATTACAAGAAGGAAGGATTTTACTACTGCGATTTTTAAAGGATTATATGAACTTCTCTCCCAAAAATCCTATGATAGAAATCTCAAACAAAGCGTTTGAATCCATAATCGGACGACAGAGTGGATTGTTTTAGCCCTTTAATGGCCAGTATAGAATACGTTTGAGAAATTGCGTAGTTCAGAGTATCGGGATTCATAGCAGAAAATCTAAATAGTAAATATCGGTTTATTTAATAACGAGATATCTCTTATTAAATCAAGTGCAACCTTCTCTTTCAAATTTCTCATAGGAATACGGCATATGAATAAAGAAATCCAATAAATCGGTAACACTGATGGTATCATAAATGATACAATGGGCATTTAAGGGTTGAAAGAATATTAAATAAATTCTCACATCTTGCAGGACGTGAGTACCAACGGGGAAAACTTCCAGGAGTATAAAAGAATAGAAATATCTGTCTTATTCATGGACGCAAACTTTCCATGAATCAAGCATTTAAATAAAGCAAAAAGTTCTATTAACATTTACTGGTGGGAGTTTGCTCGGCGGTAATCAGAATCTGGCTCACTTACGTTATCAAGGACGCCAATGCTACGCTCATTTATGGTTCATAAAACACAAAATACTGGAATTTTTTAATGTAGTATTCAGATCACATCGTTACATTTGATATCAAATTGATACCACGATATCTACGACTATGGTTTTTTATGCTAATGTCCTTTCCGAAGCCAGTGACGAAAAGTATTACTCAAGCAAACGCTACCGAATCTTCATCCTCTTTTCCACCTGTGCATTTTTTCTTGCGTAAAAAGTTTGTAATGATTTGAAAGAAAACACATGTTATGTACCATATATTTATATTTTATTTGACTTTTAGGAAATTTTAATTAAATACAAATCTCGGGACATTTTTATTCTAAATGCTTAAACCTGAAAAATCTCAGTTAATAATGTTTAAAGAAGAGGGGGGGGATTTTCTTGTTTTCATAGAAAATTGCTGATCAACAATAATTCATGTACGATTTTTATCAGTTGAATATCTTAATATTTTTTACCGTTAAATGCAGCCCCACCAGTGGCCGAGAGGTTCTGCTCTCGAAGCTGGTAGACGGGAGGTGCTGGGTTCGATCCCAATCGCGCCCGTCGGCCTAATCGTTCGGTTTTCTTCGAGCCGTGGATCTTCCATGCGTTAATACGGATTAGGTTCCCTTAGAAAGACCCCCACGGAGGGCACTCCCCCCGGGCCTATATCCCTCGTGTAGATAATTGGCCGTCAAAAATCAACCAACCAACCGTTAAATGCATACTGATGCTTATCTACATCACCTTTTATTTCATTCTTAGCAACCAGTATATTTATGTGGAAATTTTAACCCTGTAAAATTTCCAAAAATTTAAACTTAAAAATCTGTCTTAAAATTTCTGGTGTCTAATCTTTAATATAAGACTAAAAAATATAATAAAAAAAATAACTTATACATTTAAGGGTTACGATTTACAAAATAAAAAAAATATATAAAATAAGGTATTTAGATTCATACTATTTAAAACATTTACTAATTTGCAATATTTTAGTTTTTACTTGTATTGCACATGTGCAACATAATTAAAGGCTGACGTATTATACGAATAGCTATATTTGATATTATTTAGGTTCCATATCTCTTTGAACTTTCATGGTATACCCGATTGCACTTTTCTAATATATACAGTTATACCCAACCCTACGTTGTATAGTTTTTTACAAAGTCTTAGTAGTCTTTTACCAACTTTTTCTTTTTTTATAATACAATTACAAATTCATATATTTATTCTACGGAACCCTCTGTACGCGAGTAATGCTCGCACTTGACCGTTTATTTTCGTTAGTTTTTCTCGGACAAAAGATCTAACACATTAAACAATTATCGAAATGTTTGTTTTTTCTGTCAAATTGTTAGAAGATTTTTAACAATTTTGGAAAAAAAAATTCACGTAAATTCCATTCCATTAACTACTATTTTGAAAATACACTAATTAAAAGTTATTAAAACGTTATCTGAAGGTCGGTGAAACACCGCTTTTACCAGTTAGTGCAAAATATGATTTGTAACAGAATTCTTGAACAAAATACTAGTTCTATAACTTTGTTTCATGAAAACAAAAAAATTGAATTTTCATATTTTCAAATAAATTTCTTCGAAAAATCTTATCTAAGTTAAACATTGCAGAAACACAGTTACTTACCATTTAGCAGTTTTAGCAATACTTGACTTAGAAAGTGAATTTTTCACACCAGAAATGTTGTTCGATAACTTTATGTAACAAATTTTATGTTTGGCTTATAGCAGACTCTTGAAATTTTTCATCTTTATTACAAGGTACCACAGTCACTTAGATTGTGAAGAGATGTAACAAAATATATTCGCGTAAATGACTTTTTAAAAAGCCATATTTGCACATGTTAGGATAAGGATCTTCAATCTCTCGCGCTCGACTGGCCGCAATATGGATGAATGAATTCTTAAATTTCTGTAGGCCACAAATTATCTAAACGTGATTGGATTTCTAAAGTAAATGAGTACTTTATATTTTTAAGGTACATATACTTTGCACTCTCTCCGTGTAGTAGTATTAAAAAATCTGCAGATGAGGCAGATTTTTTAAGTTTTCTCACCATTACAAGAAAATGCGATGTCAATTAAAAATAACTGTAAAACATATATAACGAAAATTGCTGAGTTACAAGAGTTACCATTGAAAGTAGAGGCCAAATAATTCGCTATCGCCTGAAATATAATTTTTTCTTTCAGAATTTCTGATGTGAATTCGAAGTTTTTAAATTGAAAGTAGAGGCCAAACTGGCAAACCAGTTTATTACTGCCTTACCTGATCATCGACTGTACCTTTGAGCAATTAATGGTATTCAGCGGGCCGCAGTTTTTGACATCACCGCTCTAAAGGCATAAAAAGACACATTCACGCCGTCAGCATGATTTCGTGAAAAGACAGTTTTTATTCCACGTTCAGAAGCGTTTTAACAAAAATATTTATATTCTTACAATAACTTTGCTTACATATTTACCCGGTAAGAATTGAATATATTTTCTTCAACATGTTTCTGTTAAGAGAACGCTTGTTATAAAATTACAAATAAAAATTAACAAATAAATACAGAATTAATCATCTTTGTTCACATAAATTTAAAGTTCAATTACAAATCTATTTTTTAACAAGCTGTAAACTATGGATATCCTTCAAAGCTTACAAAATCATTATTGCACATTTAGTTTTACTGTAATTTATATTTTGCTCAGACACACACACAAAAAGTAAAGCATTTTCTTGCTGTAATATGGCGGAAAAATTATAGAAGTTTAACTGCATTCTGTTGGATGATTATGGTGGTGAGCTCGTGTTGTATAGTTCATTTAAGGTAAGTTTGGTGATGTATGGTTGCATTCTGTTGAATGATTTTGTAAGTGGTGGTGTGTGGTTTTTCATTGTAAGTTAAGTTTAGAGATGTGCGGCTCCATTCTATAGAATGATTATGGGGCTGGGGGGAGTTGTATAGTTTAATTTATTTACTTACCTTATTTATTTTGATAAATTTATTATCATAAAAAAGGAAAGCACAGATATTGGTGATTGGTCATTGATCTAATTTATACCGAATCAGTTCTTTTTATGGTAGCAAATTATAACTATAGTTGTGCTATATTATAGATATATCCATTGAAAGTCAGTTCTTACATTTAAATTCTTATATATCAATATATTTTAATTAAGAGAGGAAAAACTGTGTTATTTTTAATTTACATTAATAAATATTTTTAAGGAGCGTAAAGTTATACACATAACTTTATGCTTTTTAATTTTTATTTTTTAGATAAATTTTATGAGGAAAGAAATTATATATATGCCAGTGTCAATGAAAATAATTATACCTGGACAAACTGGCACCAGTAAAATAAATAGAATTTTAAACCATATTTGTGAAAGAAATTTATCATGAAAAAGCCGCTAAATTAAGGCAACATTTTCTTTCCAAAATTTACTGGTGGAAGTTTGCTCCGGTGGTAATTAGAAACTGTTGATCCGATGTAAAAAAAATCAGCGGCCATCTAGTGACATCCTCCTCGGTTACTTCACTCGCAACTGGTACACAATTCTCTACAGGGTGTATCTGAAATGGTTCAACAAACTTAAAGGGATGATAGTACTCATGAAGACGAACAAAAAATGCAATGGAACATGGGGTTGCAAATGACGTTTAAAGGATGAAAATCGAGAAAATGACCTCTGCGATAAGTGGCCATTTCCTGCAGCTTTGCCATGCACCATATGCATATCAGCCATTTCGTTATTGGAATAGCCATTCCACAAACAAAATGTTTTCGCAATGATAATATTTATCGTCGTTGGCAATTCATGTACTTACAACGCATGCTTGCTGCAAAGTTGCGTTTATTGGTCTGTTTCTAAGAAGATGGAAAATTTGCATACGTGGATTCCTGCTCACAGATTTGTTTGGCTTTCTTCCAACTTTTTGTTATCTCTTTCTGTCCGGATATGTACAAAGTGAAAGGAAAACCAGCTTCGTGCCACAAGCCAGTTCTGCAGAAAAGCAGCATGCAAGATTGCGATATTTTTTGTTGTTTTGCGATTTACACCCTTTAAACGTCATATGCGACCCCATGTTCCATTGCATCTTTTACTCGTCTTGATGAGTACTATCATCCCCCTAAGTTTGCTGAATCATTTCAGATACACCCTGTACATGTCTCCTCCTCTTTATTTATAACTCGATTCAGAATACTTGTTTGTCCTTACCAGTAATTTTGAATAGAAAATTTTGCCTTGTTTAATCACAGCATTGCAAAGCTGTCACAGGCAACTACTTTTATATTCTATCCGCACTGCTATTTTTAAAGAATATTTTTTTGTTAATTATTTTTCTCTTACGCGTATTGGCGTAAGTTAACGATTTTCGTTTTAAAAAAGAGGTGCAAAATACAATTAAAAAATAGTCGCTAGTGGAAGCCCTGCATTGCTGGAATTAAAATTGAGAAATGCTAGTTACAGAATATTAAAAACTATGTAAAGGACGCTTCGCTCGAAAAGGTTTAATCTGGTATTAAATAAGGAGAATGTTTTAATTTAAAGAAGTATTCTGCGTTGACATTTAATTATTCTACACTGCTTTAACAGTAATGAAATCGATAGACATTACAGAGCTGCCACTGTCGATTAATTATTTTATTTCTATCTCACGTCACTTTATCAAAACAAACCGCACTCACTCCTTGAATTCACCTTCCGTTTCTAACCGTTGTCCTCGCAGTGCGTTTTAGAATGCACCAAAATCCCATAGATCTGCACCGCCCCTGAATACTACGCCTGAGCGCTGACCAAAAAAATGGCAGGATTTTTTAAAGCGTATATACGGTTCCCTTAATTCAGACACCAGTATTTTATAAAAGATGTGTTTGTTTTGTTTATTCTCAAAAAAGTTAAGAGAAAAAAAACTTTTACAAATTATTGGTACCATAATTCAAGGGACCGTACACACACTAAAAATACTCCGATTTCGGCAGCCGCCATTTTTGTTTCAGCGCTCAGACCTGGTATTCTGCCGGCGGTGGGAACAGGCTTGATGATGTCATCCACTTTCGCAACTTGCTGGTCTGAGACATGCTTCGGTGTTCCGCTCCACGCGTCATCCCCGTGTGACATGCGTCCTTCGCGAAAGCGCTTCCACTACTCTATAACCCTTGACAGGGACATACAGTGCTCCGATAAATATTTGCTATCCGTCGATGGATTTCAGAAACTCCTAGAACTTCTGCTGTCAAAATACGCACAATTGTCCTCTGCCCCTCTTGTCTTTGGATGCCTCCAGTACGCACCGCTTTTAGAAATGGAATGAATGGATTTGTTAGCTGCTTGGTTATCATTCTTTTATTATTGTTTGCAGGACACCTACTGACACCTAGCGAAAAATATGTGCGCGAAACCTTTTCGTCACACCAGCATTGACATTTCAATCTAGGGTTACCAGTTTGGCCTCCAAATTTAATTCGAAATTTCAAATTCACACCGGAAATTTCGAAATCTTAACCCTTTCTGGACCATGGGTGAATTTATGCACCTTCAAAAAGAGCATACAGAATTTGTTTTTGCCACCAGTGAAAAAGAAAAGTGATATTTGCTTTTATCAATTGGAGCATTCTTGCGATTATTTAAGAAAAGGTAACTCTTTTTTATAAAGTAGTGCCAACACGATAAAATTTATGTAAAAGCCGCCGGTCCCGAAGGGGTCAAAATTTTACTTTATGTGGTCTCCAAATGTCTCTGATGAAATAAAACATAAAATACTACTCTTTATTTCTGGTATGAACTCTAAATTTCTGAATAAAAATACAGGCCAAACTTGTAACTCTGTCAACATTCTTAAAGGAGTTAAATGAGTAGAAAAATATAATAAATTGTTATTAAAAAGTAAAATTAAAAATCTGTATCATAGTCAAATCTAAAATTTGTTACTGTCTAATAGGTTACTTACTTATAAAGGAGAAATCTGTCATTAACACTAAACACGCCGTCATCGAAGACAACGTGATTTTTATCAATGGCTAAAGATAAAACGGCTCGTAAGGCAATTTCTTTTTTATATATAAATTTGTTTTTATAGCTTTCCGGTGTCATTTAAATATATTTTTCGAATTTTATTTTTCTAAAAAGCAACAAACGGGATTCAATTTTTTCGAAAATTCTAAATTACCAAATTAAATTATACACTAATATCCGATTACAAATCAATGATACATATAGATAAAAAATTTTAAATTTTAACGCATTTTAGAAAGTAAATGCTGAATATAATAAAATGACACCGCAGTTGCTTTCGTTCTGCTAAGATATCAACATACTTGACAGCGTTTCTGTTTTAATTGTTTCACTGATGGAACAGTGTAGCAGCAGACAATCAATTGGCACCGCAAAATTTTATTAGTGTTTTACCCCTAATTTCAACACAGCATATCTGGTGTTTTTCTATGCGAAGAATACTATTAAAGTTTAGTTGGGACAATTGCACAATTGCTGCGCCACTGTTCCGTAACTGTAGTTGATTTACCAGTTGTACTGCGTAAAAAGTAGATTAAATTTTATTCAAAAAGATACATACAAATAAATGTGATTAAAATTTCAATAAAATTTGTAATAAAATTATTCTCAATTCATATGCTAATTAAAAAAAATATAGTTATAATTTTCTGAATAAAACATTCTATCAGGATTGGTACGTATCAGGGAACTGCCAGATCAGGAAATTTTTCTGTACCAGTATTTTCTTATAGAAATTCTCTCCTTATATAAGGTAAAATTGCGCGAGTTTAACTACGGCTACCTTCAGAAAGGCTATGGCATTGAAGCCAAAACTGCATACATATTAAGCTTCCTATCTTAACACGTTCACGCCGGCGCGGTTGATCACACTCGACTGTCGCAGAGTTGCCAAGTCTCCGGCTTTTTGGATACCAGTATTTTAATACGGAAAATGTTGTTTTATTTAATTAGAACAATTGGGCGATTTTAAAAGAACAACATTTTCTCTAAAATAACAGTGGTGTGCAAAAAGCCGGAGTCTTGACAACTAAGAGACAGTCGAGTGTGACCCACCGAGCCGGCGTGACCGTGTTAAATGAAAGAGGTAATCGCAAGATTAAAGAAGAGGTCACGCGCCACGCAGTGGATGGGGTTGAACTACAGGAAGATGCATAACTGTTTTCTTAGTTCACACCACTAAAATTGTAAAGTTTTTTTCACCTTGGTTAATAGCCGAAAAGTCTCTGCTTAGGTAAGGCGAAAAAAACTTTGTGGTGCCAAGTGCATCTCGACCACACCCCCTTCTCGCTACGATACTATTTTGCAATAAGTATAAGTATTGTGAACAAGATTCTTCTTCCATGAGTCACTAAAGATTTAGAAAATATTCGCAGATGGTAGATATTCTGTCATATATGACGGCACATTAAAAGCTCGCGAGGCTAAAGAAAAAGACAAACGAAAAGCGTACAAACTTAATGCTGGAATCGGGCGCAAATTAATACAGCTGCGTCATCTTGTGGACGGGGTTGAAAGACAGGCTACCGCGGTGCATCCCACGTGTCTTTTTTTCAGACCGCTAGAGTGACGTGATGCTCTTTTCGCACACCTTCATTGGTGCATTCGGGCATCACGTGACTCTAGCGGTCTGAAAAAAAGATACGTGGAATGCACCGCGGTAGCCTGTCTTTCAACCCCGTCCACAAGATGACGCAGCTGTATTAATTTAAGGCCGATTCCGGCATTAAGTTTGTCCGCTTAATATGTATGCAGTTTTGATTGGAGCTAGACCACGTCACAGTAAAAGGGCATTGCTCTTTCAGAATTTCGAAGTTTCTGGCTTTTTGCATACCACTATTATTTTCAAGAAAATGCTACTAGGTTTTCCATTCTCTTTCCCCCGTACTGCAGCACTGCTATTGTTATGTCAAAAAACGTGCGCCACACATTCTTACCGATTTCAGAAAAGCCGTGGTTTAATCTAGATTTCTTTTTCTATAAAAAATACTGATATTTTACCGGGAAAATTCCTTGAAACGTAGGAACCCTAGTTCTATATACAAGGTTTGAGTACAATCATTCAGATGGCAAGTAAACTTGGTAAGATTTGGAATGTTTTCCTAATATTTCTTTTTCAGATATTGATTTTATTACGATTAATTGAATAGTTTGTAATATTTTTTCGCCTTGTAATAAATCAAAACATTCTATTCCAAAATTGGTGTAAAAATGTACGCGCCCTTTAGATATTACCTTTATTAATATCACAGCATCATATATGAGCTCATTTACGATTTTTTGTTACCGCTATTTCCGAATAGTGATATTCATCTTATACAATAGCGGAAATCTCAGATTGCATACAGTAATGATAATTTTTAGAAAGAGTGGTAACGGAAATCTTAGAAATTGGCAGCTATGTAGCAATTCGAATACTTTAAACTTTTAAAGATTACTAACCACTAACCCACCTTTACGCTTCTATATCTTTGCATAGTACTTACGCAACATTCGAACAAGCAGATAGATCGCCAAAAGTGGTTCACAAGCAAAGCTTCATTATAAAAGGATTTTTGATTCAGTTTTAAGAAAAAGTTCTTTCCGTTAATTCAAGACAACACTGAATAGAAAAACTTTCTACATTTTCCTCGTACATCAGTAAAACCGATTAGCCTCTTTTACATTATACTAACACCTTCATCACATGTAAAAACAGTGAGAAATTTTCTATTAAAAAAAACTTTTATCTAAAAAAGTTGGTAGCTTTGATTATGAATCCAAAGAATGTTACATAGTTGCCAACCTCTGAATTTTTTTTAATATTAATATTTTTATGCCGAAATACTTGTTTTATACAGGGATGAGAGCGCTCCGACCAAAATGGATGATTGTCACACTAAATTTGACTAGTATTCTTTGCTTTATTAAGTCTCAGAAATTTTCTTATTAAAAAAGGCGAGAAATACTAGTAAAATTTAGTGGTGAAAATCAACCATTTGGGTCGGAGCGCTCTCATCCCTGTTTATACAATTGCGGTCCGCCAACTGAATACCAATATTATTTTAGAAAAATTTTCTTTTTAGATTTTACTTACAAACCGGCCCGGAATCACCTTTGAAAGTTAATTCTAGCGCAAACCCAAAGAGATATAAGTAAGCGTCCTATCTTAAATGGGAGAGGTAACAGCAAGATTAAAGGCGAGGTCACATCAGTCAAGGTCGCACGCCACGTAGCGGACGGAGTTAAACTACAGGAAGATGCCTAACTGTTTTCTTACTTGACACCACTAAAATTGTAAATTTTTTTTCATGTTCATTAATAGATGAAACCTGTCCGGAACGGCGAAGAAAACTTCGTGGTGTCAAGTGCATCTGGACACGCCTCTCGCTACGCCATTATTTTGCAACATATGTAATAAACAAATTGCGGTTCCTTGAGTGACAAAAAATTTAGAAAATATGCGCAGATGGTAGATATCCTGTCATATATGACGTCACACTAATAGCCCCCGCGTAGTTGGATTATCACCCCGCCCACAAGATGGCGCAACTATGTTAATTTACGCCCGATTCCAGTATTGAATTTGTACGATTACTTATATCGTTTGGCGCAAACCTACCATAAAATTTTCTGTTAAAATTTATTGGTATTCAGTTGGCAGACCATTTGAGAGCCCTGCAATTGCATAGTTTCTGAAATTAAATAAAGCAAACATTTTTGTAAGAATTTAGTGGTATTCAAAAAATCGGGTGGTTGTCAACCATGCATGTATAAAATAAGTGTGATCACTCAACAGTAAAACTAGTTACGGAAAATATGAACTGTTAAATGCAGAATACGTGAAAATTTTCACATTGCTATCTAATCGTAAACCAACAGAGTGAAAAATGCATAAGCCGGGATTAGAAGGCGGATCCTTGGAGTAATGCACTAATGCTCATGCTCAACCATTGAAATTCTCTTTGGAACAGAAGCTATGGCTTTTAGAATTATACCCACTTAATAGCTGAAGCGGCGTTTCCGAAACTTTGAGGTCATTTATCTCCAAATGACGTTTTTGTGAAAAATGCGCACAATATCTCAAAAACTTCTGAAAATTTTTCAAAAAAATTTCAAAACATATATATAACGTTAGTCTGTAAAAACTGAACCTAAAATTTTCTTTTTATTGTTCAAAGAAATATTTTTAAGTGATTTTAATGTTGAAATTTTCAACATTTTGCGTTAACTAAATACAATTTTTTATTAAAATATAAAAATGCTTTAAATACATATTTATTTAGGTTCAGGGTAATTACTAAATCGGAAGTATAAGTAGGCAACAAAATGTTCATTCTAGTTGCAAAATTTATTTTGTAATCCTGCGCGTAAGATTCTGTACTAATTTTCTCCTCGTCAAATGTTTGACAGTTTGGAACCCCCTATAAATTCTAATTCGGCATCTTGCATTTTTTTTAAACATGAAATGAAAGAACATACTTATATATCCCAATAAAAATTGTGTTTTAAAATCATATACAGTTCAAGATATTAAATGTTGAATATAGTCTTTTCTCCTCTCTTTCCAATTTTAAGATTCCTGAGACTCCTTGAATGTCGGTAAGGCTGCAACAGTAGCACAAGATGGAGAAGTCTTCGTGAGCACACAATCCTGCGTCAAACACGAGACGAAATAAAACCCAGTATAGGTGAACGTATTTAAATATAATAATTATTATTTTTTAAATTACTTATACTGAAATGCATTCACATATGCTGGGCTCTATTTCGTCTCGTGTTTGCCGCAGGGTTGTGAGCTCGTGAAGACTTTCCCATTTTGTGCTGCGGTAGTAGAAATTAAACATAGTTAATTTTAATGATATTTTTTTATCTAAATTTAAAATTATTTTTAATTAAAATTTGAATACATTTGTAGGGTGTGTAATTATTAATGTCATTATGGATTAATTTTACCTCATAATAAGTTCAACATATTACTAAGAAATAAATTAATAATAAAAAAAGACATTAGCATATATTTTATAAATTGTTACCGTAATTTTCCCATGTATATGCCGCAGCTCAGATAACTCGATATCCTACCGGAAGTTGTTTTAAATAATATGTGACTTTCTTTTGCTTAGCATTTATTTGACTTCGTTTTTTAAATAAAATTTCCGTATGAAAAATACTTAACTAAGTCTACGCCAGAAATTTACTACGTGAAAATTGCGTTGTATTGTTATTAACAAAATAAAATTATACTACAATTTGTAATACTTTCTATGTTGTTGTTGTTCTTATAATTTAAACAAACCTTAAAGGCTACAATTTATTATTGTAGGTTTTATTATTTTGAGAACAAAGAATAATCTAGGATCATCTTTCAAGATACAGAAAGCATCATTTAAAGAAAAGTTAAAACTTCTTTTCTCCGGCTTGAAGGAAAGTGAACAGAGTTCTAGTGAATTTTTAGTGAACTCTTATTCAAAAACCAGATAGGTGTAACTTTCACTTTATGTTACAAAACTGTTTATTATCCCCAGTTTCAAGATTTTTTCACTCAGTCCCCTTTTGAAATATTTTTTAGTGAAAACTGTGAAAAACAGACATAACACAGTTTTTAATAAACCGTACGCAAAAAGGAAAAAGTTTTCGAGATTGAAATTTGTAAAACAAGTAGCCTTATAAGTGGTCTGTGTAAGAAAAAAATCTTTAAGGTGAGTCTAATTTTCTTGATAAAACATAATACTAGTGCCTTTTAATTCTAAAGTTTTTAAACATGTTTTTGACCTAGATCCTCAAGTGTAATGAAAATTCTACAATCACCTAAGATGTAGAGAAGTTTATGCTAAACATTTAAGTTTTTGATTCATCTTTATACGTTTAAAAATAAATCAGCTACAGCAATTACCGTAAAGCAAGATTTTCCCCAAAAACTCCTAATGTAACTTGATAAAAATGATCACCCCCAAACTGATCAAAGAATTTTTAATTTAGTTTAACTCAGAAAACTATGAAGAAAATTTGGTTAAAAATGTGGAAAATGGAAAATGTCGACCAACATTTTCTTGGTGATTCGAAATTGATTGCCCCCTGTAGGGTATAAAAGGAAAATATTATTAAAAAATTCTAGAGCAATTATGTCAATATGAATTTAAAATAAAGCTGTATAAATAATATACCCACGACTACTAAGGAAAAAATAAATGAAAAATAAAACAAACCCTAATTATAAAGTTACGTTAAAATTCTGATACGCCAACAAATCTACTAAAGTTTACTATCGGGAAATTTCCTAATAGGTAAGTAAGCTGGTATTAACCCTCCAGACGCCGGCGACTTTTTCATTTTCTTGGATAAAAGAGCGGCATGTTTTTACTTTTTTAAAGCTCAGATTGTTTGATTCTCACCACTTTTTTGAAGTAGATTTAGTCCCTTTATTTAATTACAGATTAAATAATGCGAGAATAAACCGAATTATACGCTTAGAACCCTTTGCCCTGGAGAGGTGTCTCTCACTCACCTATAGGCCCCCGTGCCAATAGAGGCTCTATATGCTCTGTACACACGTTTTTTAAAGTATTTTTCTTCGCCTTAACTAATTGCAGAATTATCGGCGATTAAAGATAGCTAAATAAACAGTAAGAAATTAGTGGTTTCCACAGCATTCGGAGAATTGATTTCCGCACGACACCTGGTGGTTGGGGGTTGTTGACGGCCGATTATCTACTCGAGGGATATACGCCCGAGGGGGGGTGCCCTTCGTGGGGGTCTTTCTAAGGGAACCTAACCCGTATTTACGCATGGAAATCCAAGGTTCGAAGAAAACCACGAAAACTGGGAAAGATTAGGCCGACGGGCGCAATTGGGTTCGAACCCAGCACCTCCCGTCTACCAGCTTCGAAAGCAGAACCTCTCGGCCGCTGGTGGGGTCACGACACCTGGAAACACTCTCGACTGCAAAGGGTTAAAAAGTGGTAAGAATCAAGTAATCTAAATTTTCAAAAAGGAGCCCACTGGAACTCGAAAATTGCGTGCACCGGGAAGTTGTATAGAATATTGTAAAAAACGACGTGAGGATTCCCCGCGGCCGGATGGTTAATAATATTCACACCGTCTACGAAGACAGCATGACTTCAGGAAATGTTAAGCGTTCGAATGGATTCCGTTCATTGTTATACCAAATTTCCTTTAGTATAAACAAAAGTACTTCCATATTTATCCGGTGTCAGTTACATTCTTTTGAAACAAATTTTCTCAAGGAAATAAAAAATAAACAAATTAATAAAAAGAAAAGTAAAAGATAAAAAAGATAGATATTTTCGAAAATTCTAAATTAAATTATACAAAATTATCCGCTTAAAAATAAATGAAGTACAAATATATATATATATAGTTTAAATGCTAATGTATGTTTGAACATAAGGGATGGAGATAGATAAATAATAATCGCAAATATTATTCTTCTCTAAAGATAGCAGTGCACTTGAGAAAGTTTTTGTTTTAATTTTATTTTCAAATTATGTAGCATAAAATTGTAAACTGTTTTAAAAAAGTACTGAAAAAAATTATTTTAATCTTACAGAATCAGGATTTAATAAAAAACATAGATGGAATTTTCTGACTAAAACTTTATATATACAAGTTGTGAACATGAATTGGAATTAGCAAAGAGTATATTGAACCTATAATTCAGATTAGAAGTGATTGCCTAATATGTCATCTTCAGATTTTAAATCTTACTGTGATTAATATAAAAAATAATACTTTGAGGGTATATAAAAAGCTAAATGTTCTAATAAAGCGAAAGCTCTGTTAAAAATAAAGACACCTTGCACATTTTACTTTTACGAGAAGCCCATTATCATAGCAACATAGCTGCGAACATTTACCATGTATTTTCACCACTATTTCAGAAAAATAATTTTCATTTTGTTTAACCCCTTCAGGCTCAATTAATTGTGTTGCTGTGATGTTGAATTTAAACCGGAATTTTCGAAAAAATACATTTCAAAATAAGGAAAAGCGCTTTCAATTTTTCCATGCTATAAAAGAGAAAAATAATTGTTTCTGATGCGATTCTTGATTAAAATTTGATGGGAGATTAGATAATATATTACTTTGACCGTCAAGGGGTTAATAGAAAAAAAAACTTTTATCAGATATCATGAAGATGTATTATATAACATATTTATTAACCTATGTTTGAAAGTAAATTCTGAGGATCAATCTATAATTATCTTTGTAGCTGTTGTTCTATTAAGATGACGACAAACTTGACAGCGTTTTAGTTTAATAGCGGTTTTCAATTATGTAACATAAAATTGTAAATTTGTTTCTAAAAAGCGCATATAAATAAATTTAATTAATTTTTAAACTATATTTTTAGACTATAATTTAAAAATGTATCTATAATTTTCTGACTAATATGCAATGTGGGTACAGATTTTGAAATTTGCAAAAAGTATTTGGCACCAACAATTCAAATTAGAAATGTTTGCCTAATAGTTCTTTTTCCAGATTTTAATTTATTCTGAGATTAAATGAAGGGTTACTAATATTTTTCTGAGATAAAATAAAGCAAAAAATTTTATTCAAAACTTTTGGTAAAACTATGCACTTCCTGTACATATTACCTTTATATGGACCCCATTTTCTACGCAACATAGTAACGTACATCTATGATATTTTTTCAGCAGTACTTACGAATAGTAATTTTCATGTTATTTAATGGCAAAATCTTTGATTAGATGAGCTGAAGTATTTTTTTTTTTTTTTAAATAGCAAAATTCTTCAATTCAGGTTACATGGGGGCAACTGGGCCATGATTTTACAATATGAATCAGGGGATTCTGGCAATTCATCTTCAAAAGGTACTTCAAAAGCAATAAAAGTACTTACCGAATTTTAATAAGAAGCCGAGTAAGTTCAACCAAATGGACGTTGTTTTTTAAAAAAGAAACCTAAATTTTCAGCAACCTATCATAGCAAAGACAGAGTTGACACACGTTGTTTTAAGAAGTAGAGATGGGGGTGCAATGTTGACAAAAGCTAAAACTTAAGAAAACATCAACAGTTATTTATAAACTAGCCTATGGCCTAGTTACATCGTGGATCCAATTACCCCAGCTTACCTTAGATGCGTTGAATTTTTTATTTTAAATAGCGGTGACAAAAATAGTAGAAATTGGCAATTATGTAGCTATCAGAATACTTAAAAACTCTTTTGTTTATTTGACCTCAAATTATTATTATTATTATTATTGTTATTATTGCAGTTGAACCTATTTTATCCGAAACTCTTTTATATCCATTTTTAAAGCTTTTTGTTTTTTCTATTACATTTTTTGTGTGCACAATCCATTTTGAAAGGTTTTTTTTTTTAACTATCATATTCCTTGTGTGCGAATTGTAGTGCTTTTACGAACTACGAGTACATATAAATATTTTCGATTCCCCTTTCTTAGAGTTCCTTTGAATCTAACTTGAGCTCCCGTAAGCTGTGGAGTGGAGCGAAGAAAATGAACAAATTAGCAATTCTGGAACTTTTGAATGTTTCGCAAAACGTTTGGCATGGCTAGAGCAGCACGAGGACTGTGATACTGGTGAACTAATAACATTAAAAAACTCCGCGATAGAGCTTGACAGCAAAGGCAATCGAAACTGCAACAAACAAAACATTTTTTCAAACCCTTGTGATATACGTAAAAGGTACTTAATTTCAAAATTAAAATTCAGGCAATTTATTCTTCTTTCTATTTTGATATTGCTTTCTTTTATTAAGCCCTTGTTACCATAATAAGAAATATTGCTTAAAATTAAAGAATTCTCGATTATCCCAAAATTTCGATTTTCAGAAAGATGGGTGCTCCCAATTACTTCGGATAATCGAGTTTCTACTGTATTTACAGTTTTCTCATATTCTATATATTTTTTTTATTCATTAAACAAAGAAATGAGTTTGAGAATTATACCATGTAAACATTAAATGAATTTCAGGTAACAAATAATAAGATAATTTTTTCCGGTCATAATTATAAAGGGGTCAGGTTCCGGAATTTTTCCTGTTTGTCGTAAAACGGTCGCGTTTAATATTTCGAGTTTTTCACATAAGTCCAAGATCTAAATAAATGCACGCTTTCTAGTAACAATACAAGTATTTATTTTTATGTAGGATATCGCTACTTTTGTGTAAGATATGAGGTAGATACTCACTTGATAAAAAAATTACTCTGTGTTTACGGCTCCAGGGATTTACTACGGATATCCGTTTCGTCAGCTATTTCAAGTTTAGCGAATCTACATGGGAAAGTGTTGCCACGGACAGCTATTTTGTTTTACTTCTTCTATACCACTCTTTCTAAATAATAATTTCTTATTAAATTTCGATGGAAATTCACAGTGAAAATTATTCTGCATATATAATGATAGACAAATTAAGACAATTTAATATTAGTGTTGTCAGTTATAAACCATCACGATAAAAACAAGTTGTCTATATTATATGAATTAAGAAAAAGTTAAAACTATTAAAATTCTCATACTAAATTAAAAATGTTTATGGCTATATGGAGCCACAGTAAAAGTACAAAAAAATATTCCGTATTTCAGGCCCGGAAAGCGTCTAAAAAATTTAATAAATTGTTGTTCGTGTATAATGTTATTTTTTTACTGTTTATAGAATTGTAAATATTCAATTGGATTGTTGGGACAAATATTCTCTTATTACGCATATTGAAAGAATATTCCATTTTATTTGTAAAACACTTCCTTAAAATAAACACTATATATAATTTCAAAATTACTTCCGCCAATCAATATCTACCGAGACCACCGCACAGAAGTCCTAAATCAGCAGTTATGGTGGCCAAAATCATTCCGGGCCATTCCATGAAAAACAGACAAACTGCCCTGTACGTCACACTTGCACAGGTACCTATATCTATTCATTTATAAGTTTTTAGATTGAAAACTATTCATTAAAAATAACAAAATATCGCAGATTTTCATTTTAGCATAGTTCTTTTAATGTGAGGATAAAATAGCATTATTTAAACAGCTGTAATATGTAGAAAAACTGTCCCGCACGTGATATGAAATAACAATTACTGTTTTAAAAATCTTCACATTTTTTATCCCAGACCTAAGTAATCGGCTCATTTTTAGGAAGTTTAAAACATTCCGCTTTTTAAATCGTAGACAATAAGTTATTTGCCCGTTTCAGGGCCATTCTATCAGAAAAGAAAAAAATGTCCTGTGCGTGACGCTTACATAAATACCAATATCTATTAACTTATAAGTTCTTAAAATATAAACTATACATTAAAAATAGGAAAACTCCCTGGATTTTCATATTAGCATCTTTGTTTTATTTGAGGATGTAATAACATTCTTAAAACAGCAGTAATATGCCCCACTCATGGCAAAAAAGGGCAATTTCTGTCTTTCACAGTGGTTGCATATACTCAGTGTTGCTTTTGCATCGTTTTAGAAGATAATACATTGTGAATTAAATTTTAATTTAATTAGGGAGCATAGGAGAGGGCACTCTTTTATTGCTTTTAGAAGAAGATCCTTTTACAGGTATGACAATCTTTCACTTTTGATTCTAATGAAACTTTCGCTTTTGAAAACTTCACCTAATTCTCCCACCCCCTTAAAATTATTTTTCATCCTCTGTCCTCCTCCCCCAAAATATAAGATTTAAATTCTATAAACGTGTTTAATTTTTCCTTTGGTGATACAACATAGTGACAGTAACATAAAAAAATGATCAATAAAATAATGAGCTAAATCAGGGGTGGCCAACAGTGGCACGCCTGATACCACTAAAATTTTACAGAAAAATTCGACTTCTTGAATGGCAGAGATTCGATGATTAGACAAGACAATGATTACTGTAAAATTTTAGTGGTGTGGCGCGTGCCACAGTTGGCCACCCCTGAGATAAATAATTGAATATCTACACCTCCCACACCCGCAAAAAAGTATTTTTCTTTCCATTTGCTGTCTTAGCATACAAGATTTATTTTTTTTTATTTCATTTAAAATTTCCAGCCTTTGTATGTACTATGAATTAATAACGAATCATGTAATTCATAAATTAGAAGATTCCAGAAGAATGCGGGATCTCTATTGTTTTCCCAGAAAATCTCCTGTCAGCAATAATTCATGTAAGATATCTGTGGAATCGTCTATAGTTTTTTTTTAAGAATATGTTTCATAAAGTAGATATTTTTAATTGACTTAAAAATGATCCATTACAACTATACTAGAGTACTTGAAGTTTGAAATTTTAATTAAATATACTTTAAAGTGAATTATTTTTAAGTGGAGTTTTTAAGAAATGCGTGCTGGATATCCCTTGAACTACTTGATATTTGTACATTAAATTTATTATATTGGGTTCTTCTAATTATAAAAACGGATCCTAAGAAAGATTTTTGATTCAATTAAAAATAAATAAAAAACGAATAAAATTAGATAGATAAACTGCAAGCAAACAATAAGCAATATTTTTAATTTAATTTCTCAAACATGTTTAAGCTTATCAATATGATATAGATAACATCTATAAATCCGTCAAGATTTCATTTAAAAATATCAGGTGGTTCATGGGAAACCTTGTGCGCAATTTATTCAAATTATTGTGATAAGTCAAGTTAAACTATTGTTTTAAGCATTGCTTGAAAAGAGATCACCTTATAGCATTCTAATCTTAACTAGCGTACTTGTAAAAATTGTTTTATACTTTTTTTTTTCAAAAAACTCGCAGAAACTGGCGATTTTTCATTGTACATGTTCATCGAAAAATCGAATATTTTCAAGTTTAAATGTTTAAGTGCAGTGCCCAATGTGAAATGAACAGTTACAGTTAAAGCTCTATCGCGCTTCCATCGTGTGAATAAACTTCATTTTTTTAATTTTAAGTCACATAATTTACAGCGTATAAGCGGCCTTAACCCCTTAACGGTCGCTTAATATTTGGAAAAACCATAAAAAAGTACTTATTTTTTATTACATAAATTGAATAATTATAAGGTTTCTGTGTAAAATATGCAATTAGTTTTTTTTTAAGGCGAAAGAAAAAAGATGATATAGAACAAATTCACGTTTGTGGAAAAGCCATCATGCGAGAATTCTGTGTTTTAATGTTTGCTTTACATGATACAAATTTATGCGAATAACACCTTTATTTTTCACATCTTATATCTTAATGTAGTATCATCAAACAAATTTTTACAAATAATATTTGAAGTAATATAACATACATTCAATTTTGATTATTAATAAACTTTTTGAGTGCAATTCAAAGTCATCATCACAATCAGCGCCAAAAACGAAATGCAAGCGGATCAAAGACTTCACACAGAAATGGTAGTTAAATTTTTCTGGTTACAGAAGTTTTTCCAGCAATAAATCTCCAGCAAGGAAATATAACGGGTACAAGAAATAACGAACTACACCTCAGCCCGTGATATTGACGGGAGCGAGAATTAAGGGGTTAAGCAAATTTATTCGCTTTTTCATTAATGATTAATGTTTGTATATTTTACCAGCTTCCAGTTATAACTAATTAAATCACAGTTGGGAGATCAAAAGTCCAAGATGACATGAATCTACTTATATCACATTATATCAGGATCACGATGAATAAGTGTTTTTTCGAAACTCAAGAATCGCTCCAATAATTACAAATTTTCTGTTTATATACGATACATAACTATTTACATTTAATTTGTACATATATTTACAAAGAAATATTTGTTCCTCTCTAAGAACCTAAGCTAATATGTTTAATAAATCAGGTACATTCATTTCAGTGTTGCCAGATCGGAGACTTTTTTTGTCCCCAGATTTTTGATTATGAAATAGATTTGATTTGAAATAGAAATATTATTTATATTTAAAAGTAGATTAAAAATTCTGAAAGTAAGGCGAATTATACTATTTTTAAAAAGTGGTGACAGTCAAATAATCAAAATTAAAAAATTCCCCAATCTGGAAACACCGATTCATTTTCTTCCATTTTTTGGAAGATCAAGAAAAACTGTGGCGTACATGCTGCGATCGAATTTTTATCATTTTAACCATTTCAGGGGCAAGAATTCGTCAAATGCTAAAACAAGTGAATAACAACAGGATTTACAAACATATTTATTTCAGAATAGGCAAAAGCTTGTATTCACGTTCTTAATGAAAGGAAAATTTTCATTCCAATATTCTGGTGCCGATGTGGCATTTAGGAATTAAAACTAAATGGTCAAAAAATGAACCAGTGACCTTGAAGGGGTTAAATAACTAAAGAACAAAAATTTTTTAGTAACAATTCTCTAGCAAACCGTTGGTCTACCTGAAAGAGGCCCGATTTGGGAATTCCAGAAAATATTCCACTTTTATACTCTTTAAAACCATGTGCAAGAGAAATTTACTAAAATTTTCCTTTAATATATAGTGGTGCAAATAGAATATAAAAATCGATCCATATATTTAAAGCTACCGTATGTTAAAAGTTATTGAAATTTTAGTGGGTCATGGGAAACAAAAGGATGGGAGCCACTGCTCTAGAGCAAACATCTACTAGTAAATCTGAATAGAAATTTTTGACTTATTTAAACGTCTTATTCATGGAAAGTTTCTGTTACAAATAAAACAAAAAAAAAATTATTAGATTTTTCTAGAGTATGTTTTTCGCTGCGTTAATCAGGATGTAAACAAACAACAGCCGCCTTCTTGTGACTACATACTCCAGTACTTTATTCGCAACCAGTAGATACCACACTATCTGTCTCCTCCTATTTATTTATAGCTTCATTGTCGACAGTAGGGTTGCCAGAATCGCCTCCATTTTTATTCAGAAAATCCGAATTCGTGCCTGAAATTAAAAAAAGTATGTTTTGGTTCTTTTATGACAGAAAATGTGTAATTACTTAAAGTAAAGTTTCTTCTTAAAAAATTTCATATACGAATTTCAAATTTCGAAATAAAAATGGGGACAAAACTGGCGACCCTGGTCGACAAATCAGCCGGACGTCTCTGTTAAACAACTCCTAAAAAGAATTTATCTGATATTAAACCATTCACAACGCCATTGACGACGACGTGATTTCATGAACTGCTGTTGAAAACTAGCTACATATGAAAACATTTGTTTTACATACAAAAGTTTGCTTTTAATTTCGTCCGGTGTGAAATAAATATTTACGTTTTCGTATCTCTCTATTCTAAAAAAAAGTAACTACCGCTGTCACCGCCGCCGCCGGTTTTGAATTTTTTGTGACCGGAGGTCTTTCTTCGTTAATATTAAGAAAAATATTGCATACAAAAATATGAAAATCGGTGGTATTTTAGAGAAATGTTTGGTAAATACGCTGATACAGACAGTTTTCAAATCGAAGAATTATTTTAAGAGATATTTAATGCTAAAGTTGGACAAAATCGTTCCATTAAAAAAGTTTTATAGCAGCAAAAACTATACATGGCAGTGTAATCATTTTTAGATCATTTTATGCGTTAGAATTTGCCGGAGTGCAGATTGCATTAATTTTTTTATTTTGACTCATTTTTTGAGGTTTTATTTTTATTTTAAATTCAAATTTTCAGCATTTTGCGAGATATTTGTTACATAATTTACAATATGGTATTAATTTAAACTGTTGCCAACTGTATAAACAGTGCAAACACTCTTTGCTTCAAATTAAAAACTTATTTACACGTGCTATTGTAAACATAAAATATAAAAAACAGGAACTCATTCAAAATTACGCCATAAAAACTATATTAACACGTGAATTTTAAAAGAGAAAGAATATTGTAGAATAATAAATTCATTAACATGCGTTAGAAGTCTTAAATAGGAGAAATTACGTCACATTACACTTATTACGTAAAATGAACAAAAAATAATATCGCAAAACAGCTTAAATTTAAAAAAATGCGCGAGACATTTATTTGATATTTTTCAACTATTTTTGTTAGGACAGCTTAAATATTTCATTTCATAACAAAAGTATTTTCACGTGAATATTAAAAGGAGAAAGAAAAGTTTGGTGAAAATTACGTCAGATTATAAACGATATATTTAAAATGTCTTATTTAAAAAAAAACTTTCTTTTCGCTTTGTTAAAAAATACCGGGAGACAAATACTCTGTTTACTTAATCCATTTTATATTTTGAAATGTTTAACTAAAATTATTTAATCAAAGACGGAAGCAGCCATTGTATCTTTTAACAATAGCTGATTTGGCCAAATTCCCCAATCAAAGAGAAATGAATAGAAACCCGTTTATAGGGAGATCGCCACTGTTTTTTAAGTTATAATTCAACCTTTCGAATTCCTTTTAAAGCCAATCAAATTAGCGTCCTTTTAGAGTTTGTGGTGTCTGAACGGGGGTTGCCGAGCGTAGCTCGTAGGGGGCTGAACCCCCTAATGAATGAAAAAAAAAACAAAGAAAAAATGAGCCATTTTTTCTGAACTTCTGATTGGCATTACTGACCAATATCACTCTAAAATTTAATAATATAGGTATAAGATAAATATATAATTTTTTTTATTTTTGCGTATATTTAAAAAAGAAAAAAATGCAGCGATTTTTCTGTGTTCTAATTGCAGATATTAACAAATATCCCTTTAAAAATGAATAAGATATATATGCGAAGTTTTTAACGTATATTTGAAGAAAATGTCGAGGATAGATGAATGATTATCGCAGTTATTGTTGTTCTCGTCAACGCATTTGAAAAAAGTTTTTACTTTCAGAAAGTATTGTAATCGAAATTCTTTTCGACTTCCAGTTTTTTACGGATTTACACGTTTTAAGGGTCAGAGATACCAAAAGACAGGTTTATACAAAATGTCTGTCTGTCAGCCCATGGGACCATGTGTCCGTGTGTCCGTATGTCGCCATTATACCATCTAAAAGTGTATGAAGTTATGCATAGAATTGAACCAAATTTTTTGTGTATGATTTTGGCTATGGCAAGATGGTTCTCCTTAAATTTTGAAATATTCCTACGGAAGGGGTGCTCTGTAATAGCGATTTTTGTGCCATTTTCAGTATTGTACCATCGAAAAGTGCATGAAGTTATGCATGTAATTCAACCAAATATTTTGTGTATGTTTCAGGCTACCACCAGCAGGTCCTCCCTGAACTGGATAAAATTCCGTCGAAGGAGGCGCTATAATTGCGATGTCTGTGCCATTTTCATTATTCTAACATCGAAAAGTGTATGATGTTATGCATAGAATTGAACCAAATTTTTTGTGTATGTTTCTGGCTATGGCAACCAAGTCCTCTCTGAATTTGAAAAAATTCTGCCGAAAGGAGGCGTTGTAATAGTGATGTCTGTGCATTTTCATTATTGTACCATCGAAAATTGTGTAAAGTTATGCATAGAATTGAACCAAATTATTTGTGTATGCTTTTGTCTATGGCCAGCAGTTTCTCTTTGAATTTGAAAATATTCCATCTGAAGGGGTTGCTGTAATAGCGATATCTGTGCCATTTTCTTTATTGTACCATCGAAAACTGTATAAAATCATGCATACAATTGAGCCAAAATTTTTGTGCATGTTTTTGGCTTTGACCAACTGGTCCTCCTTGAATTTGGAAATATCGCGCGGTAAAGTGTCCTGTGATAGCGATTTTTGTATCTATTTTTTGATTTCGCGTCCTGCTAAGCCAGTTATTTGCAAACAGCTGATGACAATAGAATAAGGAAAACTATTTATTTTAACAAATATCATGATATAGATTAACTCGTTTTTAGTCCGATTAATTAACTGAAGCAGAAATTTAAGATGAAAATCAAAGTTGGTATAGTATTGAACTAATAATATTGAAGTATTACCATGTGCAACTGCTTTTTGAAATATTAAGATGCATAAGGTAGAAGAAAGTTTTGGGATTGGCACATTTAACTAGTTTTAATTCTTCCAGGAGATGTTGTTAAAATGCTGAAATGAAAAAAAATCAGGTCGATTGGTCAATATTTACATCTTTTGTAATTTATGTTTTTCCACGAAAATTGGCCATTTTGACCCCCTTGAGGGAGTTGGAAGGGGATAAAGGAGGTGTGTGTGGTATTTTTTCCTCTATTCTACATTTCAAGGTCATGGTATGTACAAAAAAATGTGTTCGATCGGAAAAAGTTTACACCTTTTTTCGATTTTTCGTATATTTGTACAATTTTTCTTCAAATTCGAAAACTTTGAACGCGATGCGCGAACGGGAGATATTCTCCGATTTCAAATTTTTTTTTTCACTGTGCTTGTATTGACGAGTAGCAAGTTTTCCGCACTATTAGGATTTGATTTGCAAAACTTTTTGTTTTTTCACTCCGGTCTAATGTCTATGCCCAAGGGAATAGGAATCAGCCATTAACCCTTTACGGCACAGGCAAATTTTGTTGTAAAACGATGAAATCATCGACTGACACCGGACTTTACATACGACATTTTTAGAAACAAAACAGTTGTTACTTTACTCTTTCATCGTTAATGCAAAATTTTATTAAAATGGTCTTGGTGCCGTTTGTAAGTTTGGAATTATAATTAGGTATCCCGACCCGGACACTCTGTGCTGGAAAGGGTTAACACATCGAGGACGGGACATTTTTCGAAAACGAGCACGAAATTTACGTTTACAAATGTCGTTAGTAATAAAAACCTGCTTCCATCAATTCCCGAAAACGTCAATTCACGTGACCCCTCCTCAATGTGTTAAACACCATTTGTTATTCAAAATTTCTGGTGTGAATCTGTAATTTTTGAGCAAAAAGTAGGCCAAATTGGCTACCTGAACAGAGTTGTACGTTCGGTCTAGTTTTTTATTCAGAAATACCAAGTTCATTCCGGAAATTCCGAAAAAAGTATTTTTACTGCACGCAATGTTGCCAGTCGGCTACTTTTTTTAAATTCAGATTTCTTGATTGGCACCACTTTTCTGAAATGGTAAAATTCCCCTTATTTTCGCCTTAATTAATATGTCATTAAATAAGGTGAATTTTACTATTTAAAAAAAGTGGTGCCAATCACGAAATCTGAATTTAAAAAAAAGTAGCCCACTGGCAACACTGACTGCGCGTGGTCACCAAAATGCATTTCAGCAATTAAAGCAACTATTAGTAATCGGAATTTCTGATTAAAAAAAGAAGCCACTTTGGTAACCTGACTCAACATCGATACTTCCAAACTTTCCGCATACTGAGTTACTATTTCCGAAATGAAATAATCGATGCTAATGACAAAATTCTGTCAGTAATACTCACTTCATTTGCTAACAGATTTTTTTGGTTAAATGAAGGAAATATTTTTATTCAAAATTAGTTGTATTGAAAGTACACAATTGTTGGCAGGTATTAATGAATCACCTGTTACACACACTAAATTTGTTCTTATTTACTCCTCGTCAAAACGCATATTGTTTACAATTTGTTTACAACAAAGGCGATTGTCTAGAAAAGTGGTTTAAAACAGGGTACATGACATTTCGGTTCCGCCGTTTAGGTCCTGGTGTTTCGTTCCCACCGATTCGATCACAAGCTATTTCGGTCCTTAGCCATTTCGGTTCCTAGCAATTTCTGTCTTTTGCCATTTCGGTCCTTAACTATTTCGGTACTTTGCCATTTTGGGGCCCACCTAGCCATTTCGGTTCCTAGCAATTTCTGTCTTTTGCCATTTCGGTACTTTGCCATTTTGGGGCCTACCACCTTATAACTCGGACTCTAAGTGTCATAGGCCCGCCAAACGCTGTATGGTTCAACATCATTTAGGGCCTTTATCATTTTTTATTATCCCCTCTACCAAATTTTATAAAAACACTAATATAAGATTACGGAAAATTAAACTTTTATAATTCGAGATAGTGTGAAGTCGCAGCGCGCTGAAATTTTGTGTGATTGAACAATGTGATATAATTTTACAGGGTTATTGTCTTTTTTTTTTTAAAGAGAATATATGTTTTAAGTTTTTCAATGCAATGTTATATTTAGATATTTTATATATACTACAAACTATTTTAAATAATTTTTTTCTGGTGGATATCATATATTTAATTAGAACCTCTAAATTATCACCAATTGAATAATAAACAAAAACTATGCTTAATATTTTCCTTCCAGTTATACCAATAATAAATGTCTTCAGTAATTCAATTAGATCAGGGGTGGCCAACAGTGGCACGCCTGATACCACTAAAATTTTACAGAAAAATTCGACTTCTTTAATGTCAGAGATTCGATGATTAGATAAGGCAATGATTGCTGTAAAATTTTAGTGGTGTGGCGCGTGCCACAGTTGGCCACGCCTGAATTAGATACTTGTGAGCACTTATATATGGGCAAATATTTCCTCGAATCATCCCTCTACAATCCCTCATTTAATGAATCAAAATTGATATGTATTTATTGAAGCACAAATATTTAACCTTTCTTATTATTTTCATAGTTCAGTGTTGCATCATATAAATTTGTTTTCATGCGTTACTTTACTATTATGAACCTTGGGAAAGCAATAGCGATTTACTTACTAGGCGTGCTGTGAAAAATATTTTGTTTTCAGAAAACTTTTTAGATCCCCCCCCCCCCCCAGTTCCACATTTTTTTATAATTGTTTTTTGCATTTGTTAACAGTCTTCCCGCCGCTTGAAGGAGATTTTTGTGAGCAAATTTTATAGAAACTGGGTCTATTTCTTTTTAATAATAAGATTATCATTTTTAATTTTATGTAATAATGTTAGTAATATTTTAATTAATGTTACTTTCATTTTTTAACTCACAAAAAACCAAGCTTACTTGTATTTGTCGTTTACTCATTCTTTTTTATTTTATTTTTTTTATTTTTCACATTTTCCTCCCTCTTTTCCAGAAAATCAGTTTCATAAATTCTTATTTTAGTTTTATTATCATTTATATTAATAGTTTTAAATTTCAGTAACATTTCAGTATTTTCAGTAATTTTTATATCTACCCTATATATATAAAATCCTAACGAATCGAATTGAAACGAATTTACGTAACGATTCTATGAAACGACTGATTAAACAACTGATTACATTTTATGGCGATTTCTCCTAAACTATGGAATACTTTGCGATGAAATTAACACCAAAAATCCGTATTGATCCACAGATCTCAAAACTGGTATTAGAATTTTAAAATTAGAATTAGTTTTCGAAATATTAATTTTTTTCTAATTTTAAATACTTTTTTTCCAATGATGGCAACTCAAATTTTAATCATAACAGATATCTTTTTCATATTTTAGAAAAGGTTATTTTAAAATAATTTGGCGACGAGTTTGGCCTCTCTTAAATGTATGCTAAGAAATGCATCATGTTACTTTTATTCAGAATTCAATTTGTATTTCATCATCATTTTATTTAATACAAAACTTTCATTTAAAATTGAAACCTTTAAAATAAATTGCTTATACTTCATTCTTTTTTTTAAACGAAATGAAAAGAAAAATATTAGACACAGATGTCATATACGCAACGGGGTACCTAATTGGCGCCAAAATGGCGTTATTTTGCCTGACATGGTAACCCGGCTATTGTTGCTTATTTATTAATAAATGTTTATTTGAATTTATTTTCTTTTTATTTACAAAAAATGTTATAAATTGTTTTGTTCAATAGTTATTACTTAATTTTGGTACAGATGTCATATTCGCTCCATATTGGCGCGATTTTTTTCTGTCGCCAATATCATATAGCCAACAGGTAGTTAACTTGTTCCAAAGTGTCGTTATTTTGCTTGATGTGGTAACGGATTATGTTGTTTATGCTGTTGATATTTTCGCCAAATTGGCAACCGAAAAAAATCGCGCCAATATGGGGCAAATATGGCATCTGTACCTTAATTTTTTTTATTTGCTGTTATTTCATTTTAAAAATAACAGAAAATAATTTAAAAATACATATGTAACAGGTATTTCAAAACGAGGTTTTCGCCAAATTGTCGTAAAAAAAAAAAAAAATTAACGCCAAACCCGGTGCGTATGTGACAATGCAACAAATCATGAGGTTTAATTTCCACTTCAAAGCAACGTTTTAATGTTATTACTTCTCCGGTCGACCAATTTCGCCAAATTATACAAATTGACATATTTTTTTTTTTATTTTAAATAACAAAAGGACAAATAAATTAGTATAACATTAATAAAAATACAAATAAAACGTCGAAATAAAAATCACTTGATGGCGTGAACATCTCTAACTTCCTTAAAGTCTTAAAGTCAAGTGAATGTGACATTTACGATCAACCATTATTGGCATTTAATCTTATAGTTTGGCGACAGATTTTTGGTCGATGGTATACCAAGTAGTACCGTTTTAATTTACCACTCGAAAAAAAAATTGCTAACTGGCGAGTTAAAAAAAAAAAGCTATTGGCGAGATTTTCACCCGTTAACATAAAAGTACCAGGAATTCTTTGTGATCATGGCAACTTTTATGTAGTTTTATTCGAAAAAATAATTTTGATTCTTTAATCAAAATGGAAACCTTTCTTATGAAAAGCGAAGGAGTCAGCCCGTCGTTTATGGCAGTTACATGACTTGGACTATTACAATATAAACGAAATAATGGGGATAGAATAATATTCGGCGACTTATCACACCTAACATTAAAGTACCAAAATGGCCGCCTGGAATATAAAAAACGAAGGGATCCGCCTGGAGCTGTTGATGATAGTCACATGACTTAGGCTATTATTATAGAGATTGTTTTCAATTTTAAAAACAGCGCAAAGAATAATATTTCCTAACGATTAAAAATTTATTTTCACGTGACTATTAAAAATAGAAAAAAAACCTTTAAAATTACTATTAAATGAGTACGTGTTAAAGGCAGGAAAATATTGAAAATTATGTCCTGAAAATTGTATTTACACGTGAATATTAAAATGGAAAGGAAACTTTAAAATAATAAATACTTTAATATGCGTTTAACCCTTTCACGGACAAGGCACTTCTATTCGTAAAATCTTGAAGTCAGTGAATGGCACCGGAATTTACAAACAAATTTCGAAATACAAAAATGCTTTTGTACACTTACTTGATAAAAGGGAAATTTTCATCCCAATATTCTGATGCGAATGTGGCATTTAAGAATTAAAATTAAGTGGTCCAAAAATTAACCACCGCCCTTGAAGGGGTTAAAACAGCAAATTTTAGTAATTGTATTATGTCAATCGTTTTATAACGCTGTTAAAAAATACCGAGAGACAAAGACGCTGTTTACTTAATTCATTTTATTTTAGCTTCTTTTCAAATGTTTAACTGAGCTTCTTTAACCAAACACGAAAACAACCATTGGATGTCTTAACAGCAACTGATTCTACCTTAAATTTTTGCAATCAAAGGGAATTGAATGGAAACCCGTTTACAGCGAGATCGCTACAGGTTTTTTCCGTATAATTCAATCTTTTCTAATCTTTTTAAAACCGATCAGATTAGCGTGCTTTTAGATTCTACAGTGTCTGAACGGGGGTTGGCGAGCGTAGCTTGCAGGGGGCAGATCCCCGTAGTTTAAAATATAAAATAAATAAAGAGGCAGGGAATAAATTTCAGTTTATGGCAACTAAAAAATATAATGATACGCTGAATATGTAATTTTGAGAATTATTAACTATTCTGTTAATTAATTAAAAACATTTATTCGTGAATTACAGTTTTTATGCAAAATTGTTATTTATTATTCCCCAAAAAATCAAAAATAATTAAAAAAATCATTTTAAAACATAATGGTTATGTAATTATTATTTAAGAATTATAATAATAATAATGCAACACTGTGCAAATACGTAAAAATAATTTTTAACAGTATTAGGTGATATTCTCCAGATGTAGATTTTGATAGTTTTTGTTAGAAAATGCTCTTTTGTTTTCAAGAACATCCACCAGATGGCAGCATCAGACAATCATTTTTTATTTGATCTACTGTGACAGACACTCAGTTCAGTTAGTGTTGCTCCTTCCCTTATAGCAGTTGGCAGCAAAATGCTGCTTGATTTAAAAAATCCAATAATATTCCAAAAGAATATAATATTATAAAAAAAACTGCAACAAACCATAGTTCAAAGTTTTTCTTTGTGCTTGTAAATAGTCTCATTCACCTGTTTTGTTTTATTGTGAAGTGTGATCCGTATTTTGACCAGCATATATATTATTCTAGTGTATTCAATCTTCTAATAAATGTTCTTTGTTCATCTAAAGAAGAGTATATTTCCATTGAAACACATCAAAACATAAAGGTAAAACTTTTAACTTTTTTTTATTGTTTATCTATTGAGGAATTTCGTATTCATGCCTTCCATACGGAATAACATTCTAACAGTCGATTATGAGACTGAAGTTATCTCAATTTTAAATATAGTAATATAAAAGAAGAAAATATAATCTAATTAAATTCAAAGAAGTAATTATTTTCTGAATATTGTATTTGTCACAAGTGAATGATATAAAAGAAAATTCAAAGAATTGTTCTTATTTTGAAATCAAAAGTATTGTGTATTAATAAGAAAAGAAATTATTTTGATTTTTATTTTGCCAGTTTCTTATTGACATTTTATTATACAAGTTGCAAATGTAAATTTATGTTTTAAACAAAGAATTGAACATTTAAGAACAGTTTTTCTAAAATCAAAAGTAACTTAAAAAATTGTTCTCAAGAATTTTATTTTGTTCTTATTTCATCATTAGCATTATATTTGAGTTTAAATTGTTGTTTTGATGTATTAATAAGAGAAAAAGCTTTATTTTCTGTGAAATAAGCAAATATTATTATATCATAATGTCTAGTATTAAAGAATCTCATTATGTTGATAAATTAACTGATGACAACTATTCAGTTTGGAAGTTCAAAATAGAACAATTGTTAATCAAAGAATATATTAATGTTGTATGATGTTGTATTTGAACCTAAAAAGGAAAATGATGATAATTGGGTAAAAAATGATAGAAATGCTAGGGCAATAATTTGTTTAAATATCTCAGATTCACAAATTGTTCATGTCAGACATGCTAAAAGTGCTAAAGAAACATATGATCAATTGATATCTGTTCATGAAAGAGTAAATTTAACAAATAAACTTTATCTTCTTAGGAAGCTGTATTCCATTAAATATAATGAAAGTGTAAAAATGCAGGAACATATTAATTCTGTCTTAGAATTAGCAGAAAAAATAAGAAGTATAGGTGAAGTAATACAAGATGATAACTTATTAGCTATTTTTCTCTGTTCCTTACCAAATTCTTATAGTATCTTTATAACTGCTATTGAAAAGAAATATGAAACAGATTTATCATTAAAATATGTTCTAAACAAATTAATTGATGAGTATCTTAGAAGAGTTGAAACTAAACAAATTTCAACAAAATTTGAATCGATTGCTTTGAAAGGTAATAGGGATAAACCAAAGCATTTGAATAAACAAAAATTTTGTTCTCATTGCAAAAAGAATAATCACAACCGTGAAGATTGTTTTCACTTAAAGGGTAATAATTCTAACAAAACGAAACAAAATTTTACTCAAGATAGATCACGTCAACAGTTTAAAAAAACAAACAATTTCTCTGCTTCTACTGCTCGTCAAAACGAAAATCTGTCAGATTCTCAAAACTATCGTGAATTAATGGAAAAATCAAATTCCTCGAGTTTTGTTCTGAAATCTCAACAAAATGGAAATAAAAACAAAAATTTGTCTTTTGTTATTGATTCAGGTGCGTCTGTTCAAATGGCTAATTTCTTGGAACTGTTCTCAGAATTAAAAAAATTCGAATAAAGATACAATTACAATTGCTAATGGAACTAAATTAACTGCAAAGGGAAAGGGTAAATGTACCTTTAATATTGAAACACTTAATGGTCAAACAAATAGAGTTACATTAGATCATGTGCTTTATGTTCCCGAGTTAGATAGAAATTTATTGTCTGTGCAGTCTTGTACTGAGAAAGGTTTTGTTGTAACATTGAAAGATGATATATGTTTAATTAAAAAGGGCAACACCTTAGTTGCAGATGCAAAAGCTGATGAGGGGTTATACAGATTAAAAATAATACCTACAAATTAAAAGGTATTTTCAGAAATATTACCCGTTTGTTCTAATGTCAGCTGCATTCTAAAATGGCACCAAAGGCTGGGCCATAGAAATTTGGAATCCATCAAGAAAATTCAAAAGGATGATTTAGCTTTAGGTATTACTGTGAATGATTTTTCTCATAATACTGAATGTTCAAGTTGCATAAAAGTTAAGCTAACACAAAAATCATTTCCAAAAGAAACGCAATACAGAAGTAAAAAACCACTTGATTTGATATGCAGTGACGTATGTGGTCCTGCGGAAACAAAAAGTATGGGGTCAAAAAGATATTTCGTTACATTTATTGATGATTACTCTCGTTATACAAAAGTATATTTTATTTCCTCTAAAGATGAAGTATTTGATAAATTAAAAGAGTATGTTGCATCAACAACAAACAAATTTAGATTGAAGATTAAATCCCTGCGTAGTGGCAATGGAACAGAATATTGCAACGAATCTGTCAGAGACTACCTTAAAAACTTAGGAATAAATTATGAAACAACGGCGCCATATTCACCGTCCCAAAATGGAGTCGCAGAAAGAAAGAATCGCTCGTTTATTGAAATGAGTAAAGCCATGCTTATAAATGCTAAATTGCCAAAAACATTCTTGGCAGAAGGCATAGCTACAGCAGCCTACTTACAAAATAGATTACCCCAAAATCAACTGAAAAGACACCATATGAACTGTGGAATGGGCATAGCCAAATTTGAGTCACCTTAAAGTATTTGGATGCAAAGCATATGTGTATGTTCATAAACAGAAGAGACAAAAATTTGGCGAAAAGGCCACTGAAGGAGTCTTTGTTGGTTACGATTTAAGAAGCAAAGGATACCGAATTTATATAGGTGGTAGAAAAATAGTGATAAGCAGAACAGTGAAGTTTTTTGAAAATATGAACTGTGAAAATGTCTTTAAAGGAAATCCTGAAGAGCGAATCTCAGATTTAATGCACTTCAATTTTTCAGAAGAAAAAATTTGAAAATGATAGTGAAGCTATCCAAATAGAAAATACTGCAGAAGAAATAAATACGGATGACAAATCAGTAGATAGCGCAACAACTGAAGAAAGTGAAGATAATTTCCAGAGAAGAATATCTAACAGAGAGACTAAAGGAATTCCACCAGAAAGATATTCTTATAAAACTGAAGACAGTTATTCCAGAAATCAAGATCCTGAAACTTTTAAAGATGTTTTACAATTACCAGTAAAAGATTAACAGAAATGGTTTCAAGCTATGAAGGAAGAATTTAACTCTTTAAAGGAAAATGAAGTGTTTGAGCTTGTTACTTTACCCAAAGGCAAGCACGCCATTGGCTGTAAATGGGTTTACAAAACAAAACATAATGAAAATGGAGAAGAAATAAAATGCAAAACACGATTAGTTGCCAAAGGTTTCGCTCAAAAATTAGGCACTGATTATGATGAAACCTTCTCTCCTGTCGTCAAACATACAACTATTAGAGCTTTTCTGACCTGGGCAGCTTATCATAAAGCCAGAGTATTTCAAGTAGATGTTAAAACAGCCTTTCTACATGGTAAACTAGATAATGAAGAATTATACATGCATGAACCAGAAGGCTTTCATGATGAAGAAAATAAAGACAAAGTCTATAAATTAAAAAAGGCTATATATGGTCTTAAACAAGCTGCCAAGTGCTGGAATGAAGAAATAGAGAATACTCTAAAGGCATATGGATTTAAACAAAGTGAAGCTGATCCATGTTTGTTCATAAAAGAAAAATCAAAGAAGACAATTCATCTCATACTGTATGTAGATGATATGCTGATGAGCTCAGAAGATGAAAATGAAGTTAATGAAGTAATAAATTACTTAAAGAAATCTTATCCCATAACATCACTAGGAGAAGCAAAATACTTCTTAGGTATAGAAATTTACAGAAAAGAAGATGGAAGTTATTTACTTTCACAAAGAAGTAAAATAAATCAATTAGTTAAAGATTTTCAGCTTGAAGAAGCCAAACCAACTTATACCCCAATGGAAACTAACTATTATAGTTTGGATAAAGAAGAAAATCTTTTATCATCAAATGATAATTATAGACAAGCTATAGGATGTCTTTTATATATTTCCTCATGCACAAGACCTGATATTACCGCTCCTACACACATACTAAGTCGAGGATGCAATAATCCAAGAGAAAAGGACTGGAATGCTGTTAAGAGGGTAATAAGATACTTAAAAACAACGAAAGACCTTGATCTCTACATTTCTTCAAAAGAATATCCTAATATAGTTGCATACTCGGATTCAGACTGGGGTCAAGATGCTACAGACAGAAAATCCACCTCAGGAAATGTAATCTTCTTGGGCAATAGCTGCATTTCTTGGTTTTCACGAAAACAATCATGTGTGACATTATCGTCAGCAGAAGCTGAATATGTGGCACTGTCACAAGGAACTCAAGAGAGGTGCTATGTATCTTAAAATTATGTAAAGATCTCAATTTACAACAACATTTTCCTCTTAGAATTTTTGAAGATAACCAATCTACAATTAAATTGGTTGAAAGTGAAAAATTTAAATCTCGCACTAAGCACATTGATACAAAGTATCATTACATACGAGATTTAAAAACTAAAAATGTTATAGATGTCAAATATCTATCAACAAATGAAATGATAGCAGATATAATGACGAAGCCACTGCCAAAGGCCAAATTTGAACTTTGTAGAAACCTTATCCACCTGGTGTCAGATTCTATAACAAAACGGGAGAGATGTTACAAAATGCTCTTTTGTTTTCAAGAACATCCACCAGATGGCAGCATCAGACAATCATTTTTTATTTGATCTACTGTGACAGACACTCAGTTCAGTTAGTGTTGCTCCTTCCCTTATAGCAGTTGGCAGCAAAATGCTGTTTGATTAAAAAAATCCAATAATATTCCAAAGGAATATAATATGATAAAAAAAACTGCAACAAACCATAGTTCAAAGTTTTTCTTTGTGTTTGTAAATAGTCTCATTCATCTGTTTTGTTTTATCGTGAAGTGTGATCCGTATTTTGACCAGCATATATATTATTCTAGTGTATTCAATCTTCTAATAAATGTTCTTTGTTCATCTAAAGAAGAGTATATTTCCATTGAAACACATCAAAACATAAAGGTAAAACTTTTAACTTTTTTTATTGTTTACCTATTGAGGAATTTCGTATTCGTGCCTTCCATATGGAATAACATTCTAACAGTTTTTTAAGCAGCTATTGTTTACAAGTGCAATATTTACAATAACTGTTCAAAATTGCGTCCATCAACTGTGATGCATGCTTGGCAGCCGTCGGTGAAGTGACACTTCCAAAGATGCCACACATTTCATGCATACGTGAAGCAGCTACGAATATTCGAGAATTGAGATCCTCATCAGGGTCAACTAGAGTCGCAAAAAGAAGACTCTTCTGATGTCTCCATAAAAAGTGATCGAGACTCGATAAATCCAGAGATCGGGTTGGCGAAAGAACTGGCCCATTACTTAAAAGCAGGTAGTTTTTATTGTATTTTTGTAAAAGAGGTTTTTCCAGGACTACTTTAAGATGTTCCGATCGCCTTTTGTAAGCGACTCTAGTTTCAGCGCAACTGAGTACTAGCCAATTGCAGCACTGTTGTGAGCAATTACTTGGATGTCCTTTTTAGGGCGCACTGGATTGGGTGCGTACGTTTATGCGACATGCATTTCGTCGCTCGAATATTCTTTGCTGCTGCACGTGTGAGTGAAATACCTGGCATCTTTAAATATTCGCGTCAAACGCTCTGTTACGAATTCGCACCTGTGCGTGGGGTGGAAATCTAAAAATAGCCGAGCTATCACGTGACTCGGTACGAATGGCGGAAGAGCCCGCGAATAAACTGTCAGATTGATGCTAGACTTGTTCATAAGTAACCACCTTGAATTATGCTCGGTCGGGGGGAAAATGTTTCCTCGGAATAGGTGCATTGTAAATATACATATTAATATGTGTGATTTAATGTTGTGAAGTGGTGCTGTAAAAATAAAACATGAAAATGCCTTCAAGATTAATTATTTAAAAAGAATCACCTGTGGATACAACGAAATATGTTTTTTCTCGTAATAATTTTATTACTACGGATGATATTTATCGACTGTTTTGAAAATGAATACATTTTATGGTGCCGAACATCGGAAACTTTAGATTTCAAGATTATATAAGTGTTTAACACTAGAACGCCCGGAAGGAGTCGATCCGACTCCGACCATATGATTATATGTCAAATGGAACCAGGAATTTTTTCATAAAATATGTTAAATTTAAAACAAGCAGATTTACGTTAAATAAATCAGTCAAATAATTTTAAATAAAAATTCCGCTGTCAAATATTTTTATGAAACTTGAATAAAATTTCCGGGCGTTCTAGTGTTAATTTAAATTTCTGAGTGCTCCATGGTATTATCACCGTATTCGAAAAATTAGATTATCCGTCTCACAGCTAATTCGTCTTCGTCGCGGATAGGAAAGGTAAACTGTACCCATTTTATTCTATGCATGAAAATAATGAATGACGACAAGTTAAAAAGCAAAAGAAAGGTCATGAAGACCCCAATAAGGAAATTTATAACAAAAATTGAAACTTATATAGAAAGTGTTGACTTTGAAAATAAAAGTAACTTCGATCAACTTACAGAATATTTAACAAATATTAATGATAAACAAAGTGAATATATTTTAACCATTTCAAGGGCGGTGGCTAGAGGGTCTAGCCACCTAATTTGAATTCCAAAACTGACTACTGGCACCAAGAATATTTTAATAAAATGTTCCTTTTGCAATTAAAGCGAAAAATAGCGTTTTGTTATTTAGTAAGAAATTCGTTTGAATATTCTGGTGTCAGTCAATTATTTCATCATTTTACGAAAAGAATTCCTCTGCCCCTGTAAGGGTTAAGCTCCATCGACGCTGCCAGGCATGTATTACTCTTTTGCGATGAAACTTTGAGCACTTATTTTAAGCATAGCACTTGCCGACGATGTTGTCAGTAGACATTCCTTTCATGTACCTTTCCTGCTTTTGTGCCTCAACGCGTCACTTGTATCCGTACATTCCTGTACAGTCAATCAGGGTAACTTTGAACCACGGGGTGTAACTTTGCACCACCTCCTATTTTTCAATATTTTTGACTCTAAAAAACTAAATAAACTCCAGAACTGTGCTCTGTTGGCAAGGTTCTAAACTTGGATTTCTACTCTTTATCTTAGAAAATAAATTAGCAACATTATACACAATTAAATGCATCATCTAACTATTTTTATGAAGTATTGTTTTCAAGGTAATTTTGAATGCTGTTTTGAAGTTGTTGTAATCCAATTAAATTTTCATAGTAAGTAACAATATACTCATTTATCAGACATATTATTATCTAAATGTTGTAAATGTGTTAATATTTTGTGATTATTTATTTATTAATAGTTAATAAAATGTAAAATTAGAAGGCATTAGCATTTTATTTCATTTTCAGGGTAACTTTGAGCCGGCTCAAAGTTACACTGATGCTTATAATTTACTGCTTACAGGTACTACTGTCGAAAATTTCCCATATTTGCACGTATATTTTATATAAATGCCGAAAGTGTGCATTAGATATAACATGTAAATATTTTCACAAATATGTGTAAAATACATAAAATTCATTTAGAGGCGTGATTAGGGGTGGAGCTATTCAAATTTGACACTTCATACGTTCGACGTTTTTTATTCTTGTTTGAATAATGTACTTGTGTAAAATACTTGTATGTATTACTGTAACTATGGATATATTATTGAGTTAAAACATTGAAAATTGTTTTTCACTGCATTTGTATGTTTTATATCAACAATAAACAGGTTTTTTTTAGTTCTAAATGTTCATGGTTCTCTCCTTCCACTTTTCTTATGCCTGATATTTGTTGTAATATCATAAATTATACAAATCTTTTGATGTTGGGAAATGTAAATTCGGAGTCTTTACATATCTGAAAGCATTTTTGGGGGGTTTAAAGTTGTCCTGACTACAATACTTTTTTTATAATGAATTATTTTATATAAAAATTTATCATATGGTCAGTGATGGAACAGTGTAGCACCAGAGAATCAATTGACACCACAAAATTTTATTAGTATTCATCGTCTAATTTCAGGGTAGAATTTCTGAGGTTTGTTAAAGGCAAAGAATACTATAAACTTTAGTGGTGACAATCGCCCGACCGCTGCGCCACTGTTCCCACTGTATGGTGCAAAGTTACCCTAAATGGCTGGGTAACTTTGAACCAGGTTAAAAATCCATTTTTTATTGCTTTTATCCTTATTATTCCTTAATTTTTTATAGTCAAACAATAATTTAGGATCATTTCTTCTCTTTTATGCCCCTAGTTGCGACAATATTCTTCAAATAAGAGTGTGGCATATGAAAATAGAGAAAATGGGGATAAAAGTTACCCTGATTCACTGTATAATAAATGATTGTTACAGTGTTCTGTACCAAACCTTAAGGTTGGTACCATTTATTCGGGAACAGCCTGTATATAATCAGTTCATTGCCAATGTGCATGTGATTCCTTGAACTCTATAAAATAAATTATTTGAGGTTGCTTATTTATCAAACGTAAAATATTTAATATAAAAAATAAGTTTAATATTTCTGGTTGAAAAAAAAATAACAGAGTTTAGCATTTCTTATTTTACTTAGTGATGTGGCTAATTGTACTTCTGTAATTTTGAATATATACAATTTATCGAAAAATTGTACTTGAAAATATAAAAGTGCAATTTTCCATCTTTTACTAAGCAAAGTTACAGAACTAATATTTTGTTCAATAATTCTGTCACAAATCATGATTAACGTTAATTGGTATAAAATATTACCGGCCACTCTTCAATGCGCTGAAAAATGCCTTATCCAGATCTCCCAAGTAGTCCGCCAACTGAATACCAATACCTTTTTAGAAAAATTTTCTTTTTAGATTTTTCTTACAAACCGACCCGAAATCACCTTTGAAAGTTAATTCTAGCGCAAACCTACCATAAAATTTTCTGTTAAAATTTATTGGTGTTCAGTTGGCGGACCATTTGGGAGCCCTGCTTATCTCATATTTTTTACCATTTCAGGGGCAAGTAATTGTGTTTCTGTAATGTTGAATTCGCACCCCAATTTTTGAAAAATTTGTTTTAAAATAAGGAAAATCAATTTTACAACCTTTTTTAAGTTTGTATTTAATTTTAATGTATAATTTTTAAATTTTTGAAAGAGCCTCTGTCTTCTCATTTTTTCATAAATCTAATTTTTCTTTATTTCTATTTTCTTTTTTAAGTAGTTTTTAACAGCATTTTAAATATTTCCCAAATGACTCATACAATAGCAAGACATTCTATGTTTATATTGCGTTTGAAGTTTATGTAAACTAGGAATCTTATTAATACTGATTACGTCTTTCAGATTGCCTCAAAATATTTAAAAGTAAAACTTATTTAAACTTTAATAAGGTTATTTTGAATATGGAATAGAAACTACGCGAATTACTTTTTCGAAAATTTTAAGAATGTTTTAACAGCTGCTATATTTTGACCCAGAAAAACAAGCGACAAAAAATGTATACACTTGACAGCTTTATTTGCTCGTAGCACCATGTAGCTCAATGTATAAAATGTCTAGAGTTGCTTTGTATATGGCATTAAAATTAACCTGTCCTTTCTCTGGAAATTCGAAAAAAAACTCTGATTAATACATTATGGCACGAGTGAGATTACGAACAATGGATGCAAACCAATGAATAAATTTTTCGAATATAAACGTCTACAAAGAGGTGATATACAGAAACAAAAATTAAGCTGTAAATATTTGTCACAGCCATGAGAAGTAAACATGTTTGAATTTAAGAAGTGATAACATGGCTTCTTTTTTTCAAACAAAATTCTGCATTTTAGATTTCTATTGCCAATTTTGTAAGAATTCTTCCTGGAGTTTATTTCTATTGCAAATGTTGTAAAAACCTAATACAATAATGTTTCTGAACAACTGGTATTCAAAAACTGTGACATTAGAACAGAGAGTCTGCATCGGCCAGATCCTGGCCCGAAGCCCGAGTCCGGTCAGGTGCGAGGTCCGGATTCTGACCTATCTTCATTCATGGCACTCCGGTCGAACCGCGCATAGTCACTACTCTCTCCGGGACGGGCTAGCACCTTACTTTTTTCAAGAAGGGCCGGGACGGACCTAACTCACTTTTTCCGTACTGATCCATTCATTCTTACTAGACTGCAGGGGCCAAAATTTTCACTCTCGGTTTTGACAAAGTTGTATGAAAAACATTGTCTCGGCATGGGCTGGTTCATTCAAATATCAGTAAAATTTGCCCAAAAGTTTTTGAAAAAAGTGCATTTATTTTTAAATCGCCATTATTCTACAATTAAACATTAAAGTTTATACTTTTTAAAGAATAGTAGATTTTTAGGCTTATTAAAATATAGTAAAACGTATGTCAAAGAGCCTGCCTATGAAAGAATCCTATCTTGAACTGAAAAATGTGTTGATCAATGTAAAATGAATATACAAATACATGAGTAAAGAATATATAATACATTTACACCTGTTAAGAAGGGAACTTGTCTATAACGCATTTTTTATAATTCCTATGCAATTCTGTCTTAGAAGATTTTGCTGTACAGCATTTTTCTTATGTTTCAGTCTCCAATACACGGAATATGAATTAACAATAATAATGATAGCTGAAAAATATACCTACAACAAATAGAGATTCATTATAAAAATAAATATCGCAGCCTACGTATTTCTATAAAAATGAAGATCATAAACATGAAAATAAAGGTAAGGTAAATATTTTTGGTGGCCAGAACTCTTTGTTCAAAGCAATTTTATAACGAAATCGACGTAGAAAAAGTGAATGTTTTGTAGAAATTCACTCGGGCCCAAATTTTACTTTTTTGGGGGGGGGCGGGGCACGGGCCGAACTTTTAGCCGTTATACCTTGCCGGGCCATTTTTTTTTTCAATCGACCGGCTAGGCTTGGACCGAACGTTTAAGTTTCATACAGGGCTGGGCTTATTTTTTTGTACGTGCCGGGACCGGTTTGGGCTGAACTTTTAATTTTTTTACCGGGCTTGGCCGAGTCGAATTTTGTTCCTGTCCCGGGCCAGGTTCTGGAGATTTCGGCCCGTGAAGACCTCTACAGTGAAAGCCATTGTTGCCAGTGAGATAATTTTTCAACCCATTACCTCTGGTGTTGCGTTCACGCAACGGTTAACATAAATGCACATATTTAATTTATTTACATACCCCCCCCCCCCCCACACTATTCTTGAATTAAAAAATTGGCCTTACTTAAATACATAAAATTTTAAGATCATATAAAGCGAAAATTATCTTTCAGAGTTTGTGGAGACAAAAACGTTTAGCTAAAAAGTTGAAAATTTCAACCTTATAGTTTTCGCGGTTAATGGGTTAAATTCAGATTCCTTGATCGGCACCACTTTTTCGAAATTGTAAAATTACCTTTGTTCTTGCTTTAAAACTAAAACTGCCGACTATTTTGCTGAAGTTTTATAGAAAAAGCGCTTCTCACCGGAATTTTTATTTAAAACTATTTAACTAATTAAATTAGCCTATTATAGTGCTGTATACGTTTAACCAGGGGTGCCAAGTTCGCACTAATCATCCGTAATGCGAGGATTAATTTCACCCAGTTTAACAAAGTGTCGAACCAGAAAAATTATTTGATGAATCTTTATTTATTTAATTCCAGTTTTCTACGTGGAACTTGTTTAATTTCATCTCTTAAAAAAATTCCTGTACGAAATGTATTAAACCAGGGTTAAATTAACCCACATATTACGGAGGATTAGTGGCTACTTGGCACCTATGATTTAACCCTTACCATTCCGTTGGTTCCGCTGCGGAGACATGATCTTTCTTTGCAAAATTTGTTTTTGGCACCACTAATAAAGGAAAATGAAATTTACCTTATTTAATCAGGGCATTTTTGAAATTGTGTACTTGAAGGAAACTTCTTTTAAAAAAGTGGTGCTGGTCGAATAAAATAAGTGTAAGAGACGCCGGAGCGCAAAGGGTTAACTATCTCATGATAAAATTTCTGAATCGAGTCGACTATTATCAATTTCGCAGGGGTCAAAATGACCCCTAATGGCGGTTCTAGTGTTAATTTATAATAAGGCGAATTTTACCATTTCAAAATTGTGGTGCTAATCAAAAAATTTTAATTAAAAAAAAGTAGCCCATTGCCAACACTGGTGGAAGGCATGAGATAAAACACCGTATAAACTCGAATATAAGTCAATCCCTGCGTTTGGAGGGAAATACGGACCTTTCACCTCATTGCTAATATTTCGACTAATTCCTCTAACTTATTTAATCGTAACCGTAGAAAATTTTTGAGATCTCGTCAATTAGCAGAAAATGTAGAATTGTACCACAATTTTTAGGAGAATTTTTAGTCTTATTTAATCGCAAAAAAATATTGTAAATGTTGTAATAAAATAAGCCAAAATTATATTCTAATTAATTTATTTGTTTTACTGCTTGTTTAAATAGTAACCTTCGTAGAATTTTTGCTTTTAAATAAAGCAATTTTCCCTATTCAAAAATAGTGGTACCGAAAAAATCCGTAAAAGCTGACTGCTATTATTTTGTTATTAGACGCATACCCATACGCAGCAGGACTAGTTAATATAATTCTCATAGAGCTAGAAGTGTAGGCTGATGGTAAAATCAGGTTATTACACCCAAATGGTATCATGTTATTACACATTTTCAAATCTCATTTCAAGTTGAATATTTTTCGCGGATTTGATTCTATTATAACTCTTTAACGGACAAGTTATTGCGATTCTGTAATGTTGAAACAACGCTAGAATTTTTGAAAAAAAAAATTCAAAATATTATGCCTATGGAATCTTCGCTAAACTTTTGAAACAAAGATTTAAAGTTTAGTTCGAAAACTTTTGTATTACGTAATGTTTATAAATTCTAAAGCTCATAATACAAGGCTGCACAAAAGAATCTGTAAGAATTTCTGTCTAAAGATACGAATTTCTTAGAGGCATTTTTTAATGATACATTTCCCAGCATAACTATATTTCGTATAATATAAATAAATTCATATACAGGCCTATGCAGAAAATACTAAAATAAATAAATAAATAAATAATGGAAAAAATGAATGTATCGCCATCTAAGTGTTACAGTTGGTAAGAATACTTTTATTGTTGTGGTATGCGTTTTGTAGCCAAATTAAACTTTAAATTATCGTGTTATGTGTATTAAAATCAATTACTTAAACTGACTTAAACTAACTTAAACTAACTACAACAAACGTAAGTTACCGTTTTCGAGTCTTAAAACTTAAATATATAAATGTGTAGATCTTTCTAGATAGATAAACTTTTCTTGATAAATTAAATAAAATAAAAATAGGTGGTGTGTATACAAAGCTACAGATGTGCTACAGAGGGCTGTTCAAAAGAATTCGAATATTTTGCAGACTGTGTACACTAGTAGCTCAATCTTTTGTGCTAATCGTTTTTCAACTTTTTAAGTCCTACTTTATCTTATTAACTGCAGAAATTTCGTTATACTATTCTAGAGGCATGGGAATATTATTCATAATCCCTGCGTGAAGCATAATTTTTATTTCTTGGTTAAACTTAGATTTAACCTTTTATCAGTAGATTGAGGTGTAAACGTTTGTAAGTAAGTAAGTCTGTAAAGTTTGTAAGTCTTCCACTTCAAACCGGTGTTTTTGAGTGCTCAGCCACCGCCCCCTAAATATTAGGCCTGAGGGCTGACACAAAATTGGCGGCTGGCTGCCGAAGGCGGATTTTATTTAACTTATGCAAGGTCCCTAAATTTAGACACCAGTATTTTATAAAAGATTTCATTGGCCTGCTTAATCTCAGAAAATTAAAGCGGGAAATACTTTTAAAAATTATTGGTACCATAATTGGAAGGACGTACACTCGCTGAATAAAATTTCGGCTTCGGCAGCTTCCACTTTTTGTGTCTCAGCGTTCAGGCCTAATATTCAGGGAGCGATGGCTCAACACTCTTTTGTCAAATATGATCGTTGCATACTAAACTAATGGGCGGTTATAAATAAAGTGCTGGTTGTATTCTAAAACATCTGGAGGCAGTTTTATTTGATGAAACAAATTTTATAAAACCCTCATTCACATGCTATGGACTGTCAAACTGGAAACCAGCGCTTTCTTCAGCCTAAAAATAACATTGATGTCAATATTACATTGTTCGAAAAATCTTCTGTATACAAAAGATCAATCTATAATTTAAATCTAAACTTCCGAATAAATATTTGTCAATTGTTCCTGTAATTTTCTGCATTATACTGGACTAGTTCCATGCGTATGTGTAGTGTAAGTCACCTATGTACAAATTGCTACGATTTTTGACTATCAGTATTTTCTAACGGAAAAATGTGACCTATTTTATCGGAGATATCTCTTTAATTGAATAAGCCAAAGAAAACTTTCAAAAATAACGGTGGCCAAAAAGCATATCGGACATCAGCTATGTGACTTACTCCACTAAAACCCATGGAACTAGCCACTGACAAATATAAAGTACTTTCACTATTGCAGGGATGTCCAAGTGTGGCCCGATGATACCACTCATATTTTAATGAAATAGCCAACTTCTTGAATCATAGATATTCGATGATTAGATAAGACATTGATAACAATAACATTTTTGTGGTATCCCGTGTGCCATAGTTTGAGACCCCTGCTCTATTGCATTTATCATCAATAATTAAAAGTAAAGCCTAACTGCAAAAAATTCCAAAATACCGCAGAATGATTACTTTTTGCTTGCTTATTGGTTTGACTAACACCCTAGAAACAAGCCTTACAACACAACCAAAAAACTATCTAGTGAAAAGGGTTAGCAGTAACAAACTTTGATGCAGGGGTGTCAGATTGACCTCCGTTTTTATTCAGAATTTCAGTGTTCTTACCGGAAATTACGAAAAAATGAATTTTTTCATGTAATCACAAATGCCAATCCTTACATAAAAAAAATTACTTTTTGCAATTTCTAGGGTGAATACAGAATGTCTGATTTAAAAAAGAGGCCAAACGGTCCAATTTATTTCTTTATGAGATGACGATTCCAATCCATCAGTGATGGAACAGTGGCGCAGCAATTGGGTGATTGTCACCACTAAATTTTTATATTACTCTTCGCCTTTAAAAGTCTCAGAAATTCTATCCTAAGACGAAGTATGCTTTTAAAATTTAGCGGTGTCATTTGGTTCTTTGGTGCTTCGCTATTCCACCGCTGCAATCTATAGAAAGCGGATCGCAGAAAGTTATATTTATATTAACCTAGAAAACGACGAATAAAAAGTAACATTATAAAACATATCAAAACTACCTTTTTAACGCTACAAAAAATTTAAAGGCGTAAAACGTATCCTCAAAAGCGGTTTTTGTTTTAGAAACCTTCTTTTACACTCAAAGCCGGAACGATGTCTGCTACGAAGATAGAACCCAAATGCAGTGTTCGACACTGATTTATTTTTAAAACAATCATCCGATTCACAGATGATTTTGCACGATACTGAATCACATAGTTTATTACAAAGACAAAGTGGCAAGAAGTTACAGAATAGTCATATATCTTGTAACATATATTTTCTGGTACCTTTTTAATATAAGAAAATACAGGAAAATACTTACTTCTTAGAAATAAGCGTCACTTATGTTATATGTTGCACGGAAGGTGCTCAGAATCCAGTACAATTCCCACCATCAATTTTTATTTGAATATCGTGTCAGTTTTAATTAATAAATTTCTGCGATTAAATTAAGATAAAAAATCTGTTTGTAAAACTGGTGATAAATAATTAAAAGTGCTGTAAAGGACACTCGTTGGAATAGGTTTAACCCTTTAATACCGAGGGTAGAAAGCGTTCCAGAAATTTCCTAATACAGAGAATCGAAATTCATACCAGAAAATCTAAATATCAAATTTCGATTTATTTAATAACGAAATGTCTGTAATAAATAAAGAAAAAATTTCTATTTTAAATTCCCATTTTAAATTTCAGGTGTGAATACGTAGTATCTGAATAATAAATTCTGGTAAATCGGGAACACTGATGGTAGCAAAAATGGTACCATGGGCAATAGAGGCTTAACTTATTTCTAAAGTATTTTACTACCACTGCTTCCGAATACTAATCGTTGCTTATTTTGTAATTGAAGAATTTCTACATATGAATCATGTGAAGATTAGTATCTTTAAATTTGTGCAATAAAGACCATGCAAACCTTCCTAACATAAACTTTTTATGTGTTTATGATTTGAGCAAAATAGGATAATAGGATAATGAATAATAGAATAGAATGTCATTATATAGTTAAAACCAAGTTAAAGTAACCGCAAATGTAAAAATTTTGTATCTGGTGGGGTAACATTTTCAGGAATGTGTGTGTGTGTGGGGGGGGGGGGAGCGGTCGGGCATGACTCTTTTAACCCTTTGAGGGGCAAGTAATTATGTTTCTGTAATGTTGAATCCACGCCGAAGTTTCAGGAATATTTTTTAAATAGGGAAAAGATTTTTAATTTTTTTTTCTTGAAAGATAATAAAGAAAGTTAATAAAGTAGAATCTAAAAATAAAAAATACAATTTAACAAAACAAGAACGATTACGTATGTAAATCATTAACACCAAACTGCAACCTCCCTCCTTTCCGACCGAGTGACTGTTCATCTTGACTGCAACCTCCCTCCTTTCCGACCGAGTGACTGTTCATCTTGTATCGATATCAAAGTAAACAAAATACTAGCTTATCAAAGTAAAATTACACTTTTTTTTTCTTTTTTCTTAACTCATATAGTGTTCAACCGCAATTATTTTTTAATGGATTACATATAATGCATACCTAAATATCATTTAAAAATATAAACCCAGGTATCGTTTTCTAAATTATTTTATATATATATTAAAGTGTTAATTTGGTCTTAATTGCAATTAAAAGCATACAGATAAAAAATAAATGAAAAAAGCTTCCTGTAAAAAATTTTAGACAAATATTTGTGTGTATTAATTTGTATTTAATGGTTTTTATTTTCATTATCTTTTCGACTTATATTCATTAATGTTTCGACTCAGTTAGTTTAACTTCAACTTTTGTTTGATAACAGATGACATATTTTCTCATACACAGTTTGAAATTACATACATAACTTTCACATTGACTAACAACCTACATTAACTGTTTTAATTAGAAATTATTTATTTTATGAAATTATAAATTATTAGTTTATTAGAATTACCAAAAAAAAAAAAAAAATATTGATGCCGTAAATATTTTAGACATTTTATTAAATATATTTACACAACGCACATTTTCAGTTTATACTTAACGAACAATAATTCATGTCACTAGTTATCTGCTTCGGCTGTCCATAGCTGTGATGTTTAACAAGGAAGATTTCTTTTAACACTTTCAGGAACAAGTAATTGTATTTCTGTAATGTTGAATTTATACCGGAATTTACACACAGCACCGGAACAACAATTATGTATACTTAGACAAAGATTATCAATATTGATAATAATATTTACAATGAGTCCCATTAGGTACATTCATTAGTTTATTAAATAAATTATTGTCGAAAATATTACTTCACGTTAATATTGGAAAGATGGGAATTTTTACTCAAGTTTTATAAAAATATTTAATACCAGAATTTTTATTTAAAACTGATTAACTTATTTAATTAATCCTTTTTCCCTTTGCGACTTTTAAACTTATTTTATAAAGAAATTCCTGCTTCGAACCGAAATATACCAAAACGACCCCTCACCGTCCTTCCAGTGTTAAAATCAGATATTCTAAAACATTTTCTTTCTTAAAATTCAAACGAAAGTAATAAAATAAATAAAAATAAGAAATAAATAAATAATAAAAATTTAATAAAATGAGACCGAATATACGCATAAATAACTAACCCCCACCATATGGAGACCGTTATAATCATGGATCTATGAAGATTAAAGGAGACGACATAAGTGACGTCACTTCAAGCTGTTCCTTACCCCCTGCTTCCGCCATATTTGATCGAAGTGAGCTGTGCTGGGAGCCAGTTTCTTCTCGCTGCGCAAATCATCTGCAGCAAAAGTCAAATATAGCGGGCGCCGCAGAAGAGGAAAGAACTCGCCTTTCAGCTTCAGCGCGCTCCACGGTGCTAGACTGATATGTCGTCTTCTTTTAACACTAGAACGCCCGGAAATTTTATTCAAGTTTCATAAAAAAATATTTGACAGCGGAATTTTTATTTAAAATTATTTGACTGATTTATTTAACGTAAATCTGCTTGTTTTAAATTTAACATATTTTATGAAAGAATTCCTGGTTCCATTTGACATATAATCATATGGTCGGAGTCGGATCGACTCCTTCCGGGCGTTCTAGTGTTAAACTTCATAGCTCCACGCTTATAATTCACGCAGCTTCAAACTTAAAATCTCGCTTTTTTCGGATCAGTCCATTATTCGCCTTGTTCAGTGTTGCAATTAGTTTACTTTTTTAAAATTCAGATTTCTTGATTGAAATGGTAAGGTAGAAATTTCCTTGTTTTTCCCTTAATTAATGTGTCATTAAATAAGGCGAATTTTTTCATTTCAAAAAAGTGGTACCAATCAAGAAATCTGAATTTTAGAAAAGTAATCCACTGGCAATACTGGCCTTGCTTCGACTTCAAAGTAAATAAACTGCTCACTCATCAAAGTAGACATGGGACTTTTTTCATTTTTTTTAAAGTTGCTCTGTGATTATTTTCATAATTGTTTAACCCCTTAATTCTCGCTCCCGTCAAAATTACGGGGTAAGGTGTCGTTCGTTAATTCTCGTGCCCGTCATATTTCCGGGCTGGAGATTTATTGCTGGAAAAAACTACTGAAACCAGAAAAATTTAACCGGTATTTCCGTGTGAAATCTTTTAGAATTAGCGTTTGGGGGCAAAGCGATATAAGTAAGCGTCCTATCTCAAATGGGAGAAATAACCGCAAGTTTAAAAGCGAGGTCACATTAATCAAGGTCATGCGCCACGTAGCGGATGGAGTGTGAACTACAGGCTGATACCTAATTGTCTTCCTACTCACACCGTTAAAATTGTAAAGTTCTTTCCAGCTTGATTAATAACTGAAGTGCCTTTGTTGACCCGTTGGGGACGAGCGGCACGTATACGTGCCGCATGAAGCGCTCAGAATCCTTGTTTTTTCTCACCAGTAAAATTTTACTGTAAAATTTGCCTTATTTAATCAGCTCATTTTCTCGATTCAACAAGACACAAATTTCTGTTTTTAAAAAACGGTGGCAACAGATTAAAAATTTCGTAAAAGGTTCCCGTCCCGAAGAGGTTAAGGCGAAAAATACTGCTACAATAAAAGCCCACGTATGTGAATTATCACTCCGTCCACAGGGTGGTTCAACTGTGTTAATTTACGCCCGATTCCAGCATTAAGTTTGTTCGCTTACTTATAACACTTTGTTTGGGGTTGGTGTCTGGCACTGACAGCGATGTTGGACTTTGTATTGCATGTTTCGAAATATATCACACTCAAAAAAATTATTAATAATCAAATTTTAATGTATATTATATTATTCCAAACATTATTTGTAAAATTTTGTTTGATGATGATAAATAATTATCTAACATGTGAAAAATAGAGGTCTTCTTTGCATTAATTTGTATGGTGAGAAATAAACATTAAAACACAGAATTCTCGCATGATGGCTTTTCCACAAATGTGAATTTGTTCTATAACATCTTTATTTTTCACCTTACAATAAAACTAATTGCATATTTTATATAGAAACCTTAAAATTATTCAATTTCTATAATAAAAAAAAACAGGGACTTTTTTATGGTAAAAAAACCGCACCCCTCATTATGAATTAAATAAATTCCTTTCGTTTTAAATTTATCGTAAGGTGCTCCGCCCGTATCCTGGGCGAGCGTAGCTCGTAGGGGTGTTCCGCTCCCTACGAGCTACGCTCGACAACCCCCGTTCACGCACCGCAGACTCTAAAAACAGGCTAATTTGATGGACTTTAAAAAGATTTAGGAAAATTGAATTTTAATAGAAAAACCATAGGTGATCTCCCTGTAAGCGGGTTTCCATGCATTTCCCTTTTATTGGAGGAATTTTAAGGCAATGGATGTTTTCGTCTTCGATTGCATTAGATTTCTTAAAAATTTGAAAATAAAGCTAAATATAAATGAATTAACCCGTTCAGGACCGGCATCTTTTACACGAATTGTTGCAACACTTTTTGTTAATTATTTAACTTAATTTTATAAATCGCGAAAATGTTGTAATTAAATAAAATCTATTTTCCTGTTCTTTTTTACTTGTACTCTAGCGTTTTAAGCACTTTTAGAGGATGCATATACAGGGTGTCCGAAAAGTCTGGAAGAGGTCGAATAACTCGAGAAATACAAAGCAGATTGATAAACGAAAATATACGTGTTAAATATTTTTAAAAAAGCTACTCAGTGATACCAAATTTGATCCCCGCAACCGACCCCCCGGGGGTCAGAGGGGGTCCAATTTTGAAATCTTGAATGATAACCCCCATTTTTTATTGCAGATTCGGATTCTACGGACAAAAATACGTAACTTTTGTATTTAACATGTTTTCTAATATTCGTTGATCACGGTGTAATCGAGCAAATAAAACAGATACATATTTTGTTTTTCCCAACCAGGTTTTGACATCTCGAAATCTGATTGGACAGAACTTTCATAATCAAAGTAGCCGTCTTTTGCGGGAATAGTGTTTCTCGAAAACCATCAGTGGTGGTTGTTTCGATGACGCTTTATATGCTTTTTCCATAAAAATTAATAGAAATATATTATATTAGTACTGTATTTGCATATTTTTTTATCCAGTCAATCATTTCAAAATAATAACCTGCGTATTTTGATTTTTTTTTAACGTGTAAATATACACCTTCCCTCCCGGACAGAAAAAGGATATTCTTCTCTATTTGGGGCGGAGTGTGCATATATTCTGTGTTTTGATGGCTTCTGCTGTTTTTTTGTTTTTTTTTTTTTTTTTTTTTTGTAAATATTATCTAATTCAGGAGGCTGATGCTTGTGTGCAGTTTTTTTAAATTATTACTATAGAACAAAATAGAGGAAAAATTATTAAAAAAAAAGATATAAAAACATTTTATGCTGTCTGAGCAAAGGATGGGGAAGTAGCGTAAATTTCAGTGGGGGTGGAGTTATATATTTTGATGATTTATTAGTTAATGTAACTCCAAAATATCAATTCGGGCAGACACTTCTTCAATAATTCTTATAAACGTAATAATTTATTGCAATTTAAAATATTTTTATATTTAACATTTTTTCATAATTTTAAAATTAATAATTATAAACAATAGAAAATTTTTGATCTTTTAAATTTTTTCATTTAAAAAATAATTAAAGTCTTTAAGCTATCTTGATTATTTCTGGGGAAGACGACGCTTTAATTTTCATAGGGGAAGGATGATGTAGAAAATTGTTTAATTATTTATAAATTATTACAATAAAAATATCAAATGTGACAAAATACAGGGTGTTCGAAAAGTTTCGAAACGGTCGAATAACTCAAGAAATTCATATAAGATTGAAAAAAAAAAAAAAAAAAGTGTTAAATATTTTTTTAAAAGCTATTCCGTGATACCAAAGTTGACACTCCATCTCGACCACCTGGGGGTCAGAGGCGTTCCAACTTAGAAATTGTAAATGATAATCCCCATTTTTAATTTCATATTCGGATTCTACGGAGAAAAATGCGCAACTTTTGCTTTTAACATTTTTTTCTTAATCTTTGTAGATGACGGTGTAATCCAGCAAAGTGTGTCAGATACATATTTTGTTTTCTCAACCATGTTTTGCAATCATGAAATGTGATGGGCCAAAGCTTTCGTTGCCAAAGTGGGTCGCTTTAGCGAAAATTGTGTTCCTCGAAAACTATCCATGGTGGTTGTTTCGATGACAAAAGTGCTTTATATGCTTTTGCCATGCAAATTAACAGAAATATATTGAATTAGATCTCTTTTTTTGTTTTTATTTTATCCATTCAGTCCATTCTAAGCAATTAATCTGCGTTTTTTTTTTAAATATTTTGATGTGTAAACATGACCCTCCTCTTCCGAACAGAAAAAAATATAATCCTCGTTATTTGGTAGAGGTAGGCGTGGATATTCGGCATTCCGATAAATTCTGCTGTTTTCTTTGGTTTTTTTTTTTTAATACTTTAAATTGTGGTCAGAAGGTGGGTGTATGGAATTTTTTCACTATTACTATAGAGCAACATATAGGACAAAATAAAAAGAAGTACATATAATTTTTTTGTGTGTGCGGGCGGAGCAAAGAATAGGGAAGTGGTGTAAAATTCAGGTGGTGGTCGAATTGGAGATTTAGATCATTGATTCAGTTACTGAAACCAGAAAATAACAAGTAGGGCAAAAGTATTTTCCATGATTCTAATAAATGTAATACTTTTTTGTAAATTAATGTATTTTTTCAATTTAACATTTTTTTTTTCATAAATTTAGACAATAGAAAAATTTTGATATTTGAAAATTTTAATTAAAAAAATAATTTAACTCTTTAACTCTGTCGGGATTTGTGAGGCACATATATTCCTCGTCAAAAGGTGCATGTGGAATTTGTTTTGGGCACCGTTAATAAATGAATAATATTATTTAATTTTTTAATTAAAGGATTTTTTGGTATTTCACAAGAAAAGGGGACAGTTGAAAAAACACGGTGTAATCCAAATAAAATTTGTGTACGCGATGCGGTCTCGAAAGGGTTAACCCTAGATCTACCGGGAATTTTATTCAAGTTTTAATAAAACGTTCTACACCAGAATTTTTATTTAAAACTATTTAACTTATTTATTTACCTTATTTTTGTCTGGTTTATATACTTAGTTTATTTTAAAGAAATTTCTGGTTTGAATGAATATTTTGTATGTACCTGTCGGGTCCAATGGACCCGTCTGGTAGACGGAGGGTTAAAGTGTAATGATTATTTGCTGGGTAGACGACGTGTTAATTTTCATAACAGAAGGATAATGTAGAAAATTGTTTGTTTATTATTACAATAAATTATCTTGTAACAAAAAATATAATCTAAAACATAATTGGCAGAGCAAATTAAAAACAGATCAGTTTATTTTCTTCATTTTTTAACCTCTGGAAGGGGCATTTATTAATGTATTTCATTCAGTTAGTTCTACGTTCTTAAATTTTTATAACAAATAAGTTAAACCAATTGAACAATTTTAAAAAATCAAACAGTATGATACATAAAACCCATTAACAACTTAGGTCCCGTAAAAAAGTAATCTAAATAATTTCTAAACATTTTCCCTTTTTAAGTTGCAAATATTTGTATTGCAGATTTTGTATTATGCTTATGATGATGTGTACAAAATGATAAGGCACATGTAAAATACAAAAAAAAAGAAATATTTTTAAAAGTCTAAAATTTATTTCGATTTAATTTTAAGAGAAATTTTAGGGTATTTAAATTATCATATTGTTTGAATTTTGTTTTTATTTTTTAATGTTCATTTGGTTTAATCCTTATCGGCTCGTAGTTATTCTGTTTATAAACTGATGAAATGATAGACTGACCTCAGAATTTATAAATGAGTTTATTGGAAAATAGAAGCTTTCTTATTTCAAGTACGTTATACATGGAAAATTTAAATTAAATATTCTGGGTGCCAGTAAATTAAAATTATGAGTCCTTTTTTAAGGACACTGTCCGCAAAAGCCCTAACTTATTTGTTACAAAACTTTAACATTAAACATCGAATTAACTGAATGAAATACATGAATAAATGTCCCTTCTCGGGCTTAAAAAATGTAGGGAAAAACTGATTTGTTTTTAATTTGTTCTGCAAATAACGTTTTTGTTTATATATTTTTTCACATTTGTTATATTATTGTAATAGTTAATAAATAATTAAACACTTTTCTAGATTATCCTTCCCCTATGAAAATTAAAACGTCTTCTCCCCCAGGAAATAATCAACAGTGCTTAAAGAATTAAATTATATTTTTAATTCAAAAGTTTAAAAATCAAAAATTTTCAATTGTTCAACACTAGAACGGCGGGAAATTTTACTCAAGTTTTATAAAAATATTTCACATCAGAATTTTTATTTAGAACTATTTAACTTATTTATTTAAGTTATTTTTGGGCAACATATATTAATCTTATATTATAAAAGAAATTCTGGTTCGAATCGAAATGTTTTCATTCGGTAAGGGTCAAAATGACCCCTCGCCGCCGTTCTAGTGTTAAAATTATTGGGTCGTTTGGAAAGTCGAGCTTGTTTGGAAAAACCAATTCGTACCGGTAAATTCTATCATTTAATAATCAGACATTGATTCCTATATCTAATGTCTAATAATTACCAGGAATTATTTTCTGGTGCGAACCGATTTTCCTAAACAGGCACGACTTTACCCCATTAATAAATTTAAAATTTGGGAAAAAAAATTTAAATGGTAAAATATATTAATTTACAAAAAAGTATTACATTTATTAGAATTTTTGAATGTTTTCTGCCGTACCTGCTAGTCAGTAGTTGCAGTAACTAATCAATCAGCAAAACCTATAATCCCACCCTCCTCCGCCTGAAATTTACGATGCTTCCCATCCTTTGATCAGCCAGCACAAAAAGATTTTATATGTTTGTTTGTTTGTTTTTCTCCTTTATGTTATTCTATAGTAATAATTAAAAAAAAACTTATACACTCCCATCCGGCCCCGAATTAAGTGATTTTTTTTGACAGCAGAAGACATCGAAACACAGAATTTCAACACACCCCGCCCCCAAATAATGAATACTATCATTTTTCTGTTCGGGAGGGGAGGTGCTTATTTACTCGTTAAAATATCAAAATATGCAGTTTATTATTTAAAAATGATCGACTTGATAAAAAGACATGCAAATAGAAAACTAATATAATACATTTCTATTAATCTTTATGGAAAAAACATATAAAGCGCCATGAAAACAATCTCTACTGATGGTTTTTGAGAAACACTATTTCCGCAAAAGACTCCAACTTTGACGTTAAAAGTTCTGGCCAATCAGATTTCGAGATGTCAAAACCTGGTTGGGAAAAACAAAATATGTATCTTTTTTATTTGCTCAATTACACCGTGATGAACGAGGATTAGAAAAAAATGTTAAATACAAAAGTTACGTATTTTTGTCCGTAGAATCCGAATCTGCAATAAAAAATGGGGGTTATCATTCAAGATTTCAAAGTTGGACGCCCTCTGACCCCCGGGGGGTCGGTTGCGGGGATCAAATTTGGTATCACTGAGTAGCTTTTTAAAAAATATTTAACACGTATATTTTCGTTTATCAATCTGCTTTGTATTTCTCGAGTTTTTCGACCGTTTCCAGACTTTTGGGACACCCTGTATATACCCATGGTCCCGAACGCGTTAAGTAAACATAGTCTTTGTTCCCCGCTATTTTTTAACAATGCTATAAAAAAGTTGTTTTAAATAAGACATTTTATATGTGTAGTGGTTAGCCATAACTGCGAACATTTGCAATAATTCTTTGGACATTTTCATCGATTCAAAACAACTCAACTCTAACTCCAATTCAATACTGTTTTAACTGCAACCGTACCAAGTAGTTGGCGGTTTTCTGATGTAAATGTTGCTCGCATGCATCTGTCATGCAACGTGTAATTTTTGTTGGTTAATATATTCATTTTGTTAAGTTTTCTTAAAGTGATTGTTGACTATTACTTATCCTAGCTAGCTTAAAATATTTTCAGCGTCTGATGGAATCCCAAATTAATATTATCCTTGTTGGATGTTCCTAAAGTTGAATGATCTACACTGGTGACCCTCACCGTGTTTCATAACACGCACGAAATAAGATTTCACTCTTCTGTACATCGTTAATTTTCATCACGATGTTGAATCTTGTTTATTGTGCAGTTCAGCTCTATTAATTTTTCATCGAATCGTGCAAGATTTTTATCGATATAAGCGATCGGATAAATACTCGAATTCGGTGATGTTATGCCACGTGGTGATCGGTAAGTTCAGATTTCCTAAATTTAATGTATGGGCGTGATCTGTATACTTATTGTTTTTGTGTCGTTTATATTGCCAGTATTCCCGATTCTGTACGAAAAATTCTAAAATTTTTGTTTACATAACTTTTCTTCAATTTTAATTATATTTTATTATTAGTGTATACTTATTTTTCTTGCATTATGCATATAAAATTATATCTTACGCAGTAAATCGTCCAATCGTTTTCTTTTACTTGTCCGTATTTCTATACAGCAATGCCATTTTAACTCATTATGCCAGACGATACCGACACCCATGCTTCCGCGGAAGTCGCGCGCGTTTCCGTAAAACCACCTCCATTCTGGAAAACAAACCCCTCTCTATGGTTCGTTCGGCTCGAAGCACAATTTTCTCTCGCCGGCGTTACTGCCGACGAAACCAAATTCAATCACGTGATTTCGGCCGTGGAGTCCGATGTATTAAACTCCGTTAGTGATATTATTTTACGGCCTCCTGAAAATGATAAGTACGTGGCACTAAAAAAAACGTTTGATCGAGATTCACCCAGAAAGCGAAGCATCAAAAATTAGAACTTTGCTACAGGGTTTAGAGCTAGGAGATCAACGTCCGTCCCAATTACTTACGCGGATGCGTGCCCTCGCTGGTGAATCTGTTGGTGAACCCTTGTTAAAATCTTTATGGCTAGGTAGACTCCCCAGCAACACACAAACAATTTTGGCTGCCCTCAGTGAAGATCTCACTGGTTTAGCTGCTGTTGCCGATAAAATTAATGACTTAACAAATAATCCTTCCGTAAATGCTGTCGCCACCCCAAGTACTTCGAGTGATCTCAAAATAAGTCAACTTGAGCAGCAAGTTTCACTATTAGCAGCAAAGGTGTCTGAATTGACTACCTCCTTAAACACACGTCACTCGAGAAGTAGAAGTAAGCAAAATAATCGGTACAGAAACACATCTCAAACTCTTAACCAGCGACAAACTAAATATAAGGAACCCTCGAATGGCATGTGTTTTTATCATACTAATTTCGGGAAAAATGCAAAAAAATGCAACTTACCGTGTGCATTTCCGGAAAACTAAGCCGGCGATCGCCAATTGGCCACACCTGCGACCGCCAGATAAATCGACTTATGCTGGCCGATAAAAAAACAGGCAAAAATTTTTTGATTGACACGGGGGCGGATTTATCCGTCTTGCCAAAAAGTTATACCTCAGTAACGTCTCCCTCTTCTGATTTATTCCTTTTTGCGGCAAATGGCACTAAAATTGCCACTTATGGCACAAAATTGATCACTCTGGATCTAAATTTACGCCGTGGTTTTCCTTGGCGTTTTGTCATTGCTAACGTTAATCAACCAATCATCGGCATTGATTTCCTCAAAAATTTTAACCTCCTTGTTGATGCAAAAAATGGTTGTTTAATTGACGCTATAACCAAGCTTGCTTCGCAGGGTAAAATAATGCATACTATCGTACATCCTCAGTTATCAGTCCTACTTGGTGATTCAGAATTCGATAAAATTCTTAGTAAATTTCCCGAACTCACTAACCCCTCCCAAACGATTCAGCGGCCTGAAGCCTTAGATGTTTATCACCACATTGAGACAACTGATCCCCCAGTATTTTCAAAACCTCGACGTCTATCCTCTGAGCGATACCATGCTGCACGTCAGGAATTCGAATATCTAATGAGCCAAGGTATTATACGTCCTTCTAACAGCCCCTGGGCGAGCCCTTTGCATATGGTCCAAAAATTTAATGGTCTATGGCGTCCTTGTGGCGATTATCGCCGCCTCAATTCTATTACCATACCTGACAGATACCCTGTCCCCCACATACAAGACTGCATACAAGAATGTTCTGGGAAAAAGATATTTTCAAAGATTGATTTAGAGAGGGCTTATCACCAAATTCCTGTAAACATTCAGGATATACCAAAAACTGCTGTAACAACCCCTTTTGGCTTGTTTGAATATGTCTTCATGCCGTTTGGGTTACGTAACGCAGGCCAGACATTTCAGCGTTTTATTCATAAAGTTCTTTCTGGTTTAGACTGCTGCGTACCTTATTACGATGACATACTTGCCTTTTCAGACGATGCTGAGCAACATAAGCATCATCTGGAACAAATTTTTAGTCGCTTAGCTCAGCATGGATTGAAACTTAATCCCTCAAAATGCGTCCTTGGTAAACCGTCCGTTAGCTTTCTCTGATGTCTCATAACCTCTGAAGGCATACAACCTTTGCCCCAAAAAGTAAATACCATTGCAAAATTTCCTAAACCCGAAACTTACCTGAGCTTAAACGTTTTCTTGCTATGATAAATTTTTATCGTAGGTTTCTTCCAAAGGCTGCAACTATCCAAGCACCTTTGCACGAATTTTTAAAAAATTCTAAAAAGAACGACAAAAGAACAGTCCCATGGACAGATGAAGCAATCGCTTCTTTTGAAAAATGCAAACTTGACTTAATTAATGCAGCAACCCTTGATTTTCAAACCCCCACCCAACAACTTTCTTTAATGGTCGATGCCTCTGATGTGGGTATAGGCGCCGCCTTAAATACATTGACAACAAATGGTTACAAACCTCTTGCTTTTTTCTCCCGAAAACTTTCACCTGCTGAAAAGAAATATAGTACTTACGATAGAGAACTACTGGCAATATATTCAGCTGTAAAACATTTTCGTCACAATCTTGAAGGTCAAAATTTCATAATTTTTACTGATCACCGCCCTTTAACTTCTGCATTTACCAAAAATTCTGATTCTTCGTCACCACGACAACTTCGACACCTCGACTACATTTCCCAAATTAGTACTGATATTAGACATATATCAGGGTCTGATAATGTGGTCGCAGACACACTTTCTCGTCTGCAGTCAATAAATTTACCAGCAGTAGACTTTACTTCTTTGGCCGAATCCCAGAAAACTGATGCAGAACTTGCTCATTTACTTCATGACAAAACTCATTCTCTGCAACTTCAATCATGGTCCATAAATCCAGAATCGAAACTGTATTGTGATTTCAGCCATAACATGGTGAGACCCTATGTGCCTCTACAATTTCGTAAACTTGTTTTTGAGTCTTTTCATAATCTGTCACACCCAGGTGTCAGAGCTTCAAAAAAATTCATTCAAACACGATTCATTTGGCCATCTATGTCTAAAGATATAAGTGAATGGACTCGTTCTTGTTTGGACTGTCAACGCTCAAAAGTCACTCGCCATACACGCAGTCCTATTCAAAACTTCAATTTACCATCTTTACGTTTTGACCATGTCCACTTGGATCTCGTTGGACCACTTCCTCCATCTGATGGTCACACATATCTTCTCACTTGTATCGACAGATACACATGATGGCCGGAGGCCATACCTATCCCTGACATAACAGCTGCGACAGTTGCACGTGCCTTCATCAGCCATTGGATTTCTCGCTTTGGTTTGCCATCTATCATCACAACGGACCAAGGTAGGCAGTTCCAGAGTAACCTGTTCAATGTTCTTGCTCCCCTGCTAGGAGTTAGAAAGCTTCGCACTTCACCCTACCATCCTTCCAGTAATGGCATTGTCGAACGATTCCATCGGTCCCTTAAGCAAGGCCTTAAATGCCACCAAACCACGAAATGGACTGATTCCTTACCATTAGTGCTCCTTGGACTTCGATCAGCACTGAAAGTCGATTTGCAGTGCACCACAGCTGAACTTGTCTATGGAGTTCCCCTTCGCTTACCTGCTGAATTCCTTGATGCACCATCTACGAATGTTGAACTTGAACCACACGAGTTCCTCCAACGACTCAGATGCACCATGGAGACTCTAAAGCCCACACCTACTTCAGCCCACAACAAACGTTCAGTTTTTGTTCATCCAGCTTTGGAATCATGCACACATGTTTTTCTCCGCAATGACAGTGTTAAGAGACCCCTGCAAGCACCCTATGATGGACCCTACAAAGTCATCTCTCGCATCTCAAAAACTTTCACCATCCTAATAAATGGTAAGCAGTCCACTATCAGTATTGATAGACTAAAACCAGCATTCTCCTTGGCTGACGACAAACTTCCAACATCTGACTCCGAACGACAGAGTACTTCAGCTTGTGTTCCTAAGTCCAGTGCCGCAGTCCCACCTTGTGCAGTTGAGCCTAGTATTCCAGCCCCAACCAGTGTTCCAGTGCCACCTGTGACTACACGTTCAGGACGCCGTGCCCATTTTAACCCTAGGTATCTCTAGTCCTCAATGCTTGAGTACTGGGGGGCAGTACTGTAGTGGTTAGCCATAACTGCGAACATTTGCAATAATTCTTTGGACATTTTCACCGATTCAAAACAACTCAATTCTAACTCCAGTTCAATACTGTTTTAACTGCAACCGTACCAAGTATTTGGCGGTTTTCTGATGTAAATGTTGCTCCCATGCATCTGTCATGCAACGTGTAATTTTTGTTGGTTAATATATTCATTTTGTTAAGTTTTCTTAAAGTGGTTGTTGACTATTACTTATCCTAGCTAGCTTAAAATATTTTCAGTGTCTGATGGAATCACAAATTAATATTATCCTTGTTGGATGTTCATAAAGTTGAATGATCTACATATGTATCATTTTAAATCTGACGTAATTTTCAACAAAGGTTTCTTTATCTTTTTATATTCACCTTAAATACTTAAAGTTTTTACTTTTTTACTCAAATATTATTATAATTATTTTAATTATAAGTATTAATATTATTATATAATAATTCAATGCTTTTTTTACTCAAATACTTTTATATTCACCTCACTACAAAATTCACGTCTTGAAATTATTTTGTTATTAGAAAGGAAGTATTATTTGCGCTGTCTTAGAATTCACAACAATAGCTTATAAGATCATCTCAAAATATGAAATAAATATTTTGTGTAAATATATTTTTTAATTTAAACTCTTTTGCAATATTTTTTTTTTTTGGTCATTTTAAATATGATGTAACTTACTTACTTCTTTTAACGCATATAATGAATTTTTCGTTTTAAAGTTTTCTTTATTTTTTTAATATTCAAGTGAAAAATACTTTTGGTGTTAGAAAGGAAATATTAGTATGTCTTAGAATTAATTAGCTAAAGAAGTAAAAAAGAAATCCTATATATGAATTCTATATACGAAATATATTTCTTTCTATTTTTAATACTCATTCATAAATATAGATTTTATGACGTAATTTTCATTAGTTTCCTGCTATTAATACGTAATCGTTTAGTTCTAATTTGAAAGATTTTTTTTCTCTTTATAATAGTCACTTTTAAATAAATTTTTAAGTTGAAGGAGATATTGTTCTTTGCGCTGTTTTTACAACTGGTAACAATTTAAAATAATAAACTTTTCTAAAATATGTAAGAAGTATCTCTCGAAATGCCGAAAATTTAAATTTAAATTGGAAATAAACCTTCAAAAATGAGTCAAATTAAAGAAATAAACGCAGTCTGCACACCATGAGGTTCTGCTGTATATCCTTAGAAAAAATTGTGAAATTCCAATGTATAGTTTCTGCTTGCTAAAACCATTTTTAAAGGAACGATTTTCACCACGCTTAACATTAAATATCTCTTAAAATAATTATTCGATTCGGAAACTGTCTGCAGTAATGTGTTTATCAAACATTTCTCTATAATACTACCAATTTTCATATTTTTATATGCAGTAGTATTCGTAATATTAAAGAAGAAAAACCCCCGTTCACAAAAAAATCATTTACAGCGACGGTGACAGCGTTAGTTACATTTTAGAATATATAGATATGTATAAGCTACAGTCTATAGTGCGGGAAAAAAGTTTAGGACCACCAAATAATACAGTAAAGCGCTTACCTTTCCTGAAAACAAAAACATTGCAAAATTATGCACATAAATTTATAAAAGTTTTGTTATTTGTTTTACATTACAATAATATATATATTTTTTTAAATAAGGAAAAATTAATTTCTAAATAATACAGTTCAGTGGAAGATAGTTTGGGACTAGCATATTTAAAATCTAAATTACACATGTAAATGATTTCTACATTAGCCTTTGGTACTTTTCTTTCTTGCCACTAATACTGATCATCTTCAAAAGACGGTTAAGATGGATTTGGCCAGCTTTTTACATGTGATAATGGGCGTTTCTTTCAAAGTTTCCAAAATGGCTGCTTTCCTTTCAAAAATCGAATTAAACTGCTTTCTTTTGGCATAAATGTGACGAACCAGGGTTCTCCTTATGTTTTCTATAGGATTTATGTCAGGAATTTTAGATGGAACGTCTTAAGTTTTACTGTTTGCAGATAGCCAATCTCAAGTTGATACAGTCTGGCGCGAGGACAGAGAAGCGCTGTCTTGAAGCAATGTCGAATTCTGATCCTTAAGTTCATCTTTATGTGTTACAAAATTATTACCAAGATAGTCAAATGAGTTCATCTTTGTCTCGGTGAAAACCAAACTTGTTTTTTCCTTTTGCAGTACAGCCATCCCAAATCATGACTGAGCCACCACCTTGTACACGTCATGAAAGCAGCTGTGGCTCACTTTGAAAATTCCAGTAATACCTTAAATCCTCTGTACCGACAAGGGTGAATATTTTTCCATTAGTAAAAAACAATTTGCTCCGTATATTGAATTTTAAGACATTAGAAGATACGGCTTTTAGTCTTGCATCAATTTGATGCTTTCTTAGTTTTGGCTAAGCGTTTAATTTAGCATAATTCAAGCATTCGGCATTTTTAAATTCATGTCTAACAGCTCTGAACCTTACTGAAAGTTCTCGACGAGATTTTATAGTAGAACAATAAGCCCAATCCTGTACCGCCACTTTAATATCGTTCCGTTTACACCCGGCCAAGAATTGGACAGTCATCCGCTTCTTTTATTTCTAACTTATTTCATTGGGTCATACAGAAAATTGGGCACAACAAATTTAAATTTATTTATTTTGGGGATAATTTGCCTTTCAGTCAGCCCGCAATCATAAAAATCGTTTATTTTACCCTTTTCTTCTTACGTCATTGTTATTTCACGAACCACGCCCAAAGTAGATGTTGCATATTCCAAAATTTCATATCTAGCGACTTCTAATCTACAAACATCTTCACAGATGAGTCCCGCATAAAATACTACAGTCATGACGTCATCTCATCATGCTAGATTTAACCCCTTGAGTAGCAAGCAAAAATGTCTCTAAATATTGAATTCTTACCGGAATAATCGAAAAATTTTATTTTTAAATAAGGAAAAGCAATTTTTCAACGGCTTTCCTCCAAAGTTAAAAATATAAAATTTAGTTAAATTTTTCTGGTGAGAATCTTGTTTAAATTAGGTGGGATATATTTTGTCCCACCGCCCCTCAAGGGGTTAACACTAGAATGACTGACGGGCCAGTCTGGCCCCTATCGCTGTTTTCGACTTTATATTTTCCATATTAATGAACTATATATATTTCGATAGTTCATGACTTTTATTTATTTCTCTTACTGTCACTATATTTGAAAAACATTTTCCCAACTTCCATAGAATCACCGATTTCAAACAATATACCTAAAAAGAAGGAAAGGGCCAAATTGGCCCTCCATAATATCCCCTCTTCTCGCATTAGCATCGAACTGCTTCATTCTCAGAATGACCTTCTAAGTAGCAGTACAGCATCTATTGTAACTCAACAAATGATATAAGAGACAGCAGCGGAATGAAAAGATTCAAATGCAAAGTCAAAACAATCTGCAAAGGAACGTTTGCCTCGGATGTAAAAGACCAGTTTGCAGCAAATGAGGATCTAGAGAAGTTCGATGTACGGATTGCTTTAAGAAAATATAAAGCGTAAAATTTAAAGAAATAAAGGTCAGTATAAAATTTAGTTGCATTTTCTATAATTTTCCTCATTTCAATTCTTGTAACTTAGCATTTCCTTAATTAAGATATCAAGAAGCATCAAGAGGCCTGATTGGCCCCTTCCATCTTTCTAGGTATAAGGCATATTGCCGTTTTCTAGTGTTTTAAAAGAAGATACTGGTCCTAAACGTATGTACATTTGTTACTACTACGAGATTTTTACACTTGTAGAAAAACATACTCTTTTTTTTTTTTTTTTTTTTTTTTTTACAATTGAATTAAAATTTGAATATTACAGCAGATATTTTTGTCAAAATTCGAGATGTAACACTTTTCGGAATTTTATTATATAGGACAGGATTTGAATGTAGTCTCAAGCTTTTTTTTTTTTTTTTTTAACCACTGCACCTTTAAATATAACTTTTCTGGTACATATTTAAATTCAAGATAATAAAGGAAATGGATTACTCCTTTGAAAACGAGTGTCGCGTGTACGCGTCGTATAAGGTGCTCAGAATCTAGGTTTATTCCTGCTAGTTGTCTTCATTTGAAAATCTTATATTATTTAATAAAAAACACCTCTGCGATTAAATTAAGAAATTATATTTTGTAGAACTGGTGACAAAAGATTGAAAATTCAATAAAGGGCATTTCTCGCGAACGGGTTAACTGCTTTCTAAAACACTTTACTACTACTATTTCCATATGCTAATCTTCATGTTATTTAATCACATGATTTCAACATTTAAACAAAATCACGATTAGTATCTGGAAATAATGATAAGAAAAAACATACAGGGTTGCTAACACAGGGTTTTTTGCATTTCTTCCTTTCAATAAGCCTTTTTTTGAAACAGAATATCAGGGATATACTACCCTTTGCGGTCGCGGAGAAATTCTATTTATAAACTGATGAAATTGTGGACTGACACTAGAATTTATAAACGAATTTATTAAAAAACACGAACTTACTTATTTTCAAGTTATAAAAAGTCTCAAAAGTGAACATTATAGAAAGAAAATCTTAATTAAATATTCTGGGTGCCAGTAAAATAAAAATTAGGTGTCCTTTTTAAACGAAAGGTTAAAACTAACTATTCTATCAAAGTGGATATTTGCCAGTGCACTCTGAATACTTGGCCTGAGCGCTGGCATAAATATGGCGGCTGTCATAGACGGATATTTTCAAGCATTTTTACGATCCCCTGAACTTAGACTGCAATGTTTTCCAAACATTTTATTTTACTCAGTATTTAAGGGGACTGGGTAAGCTCTATCTCGGCCATGTTGAAATATAGCAACTTTACGTACCTTTTTCTCAGAAACGGTGAAAGATGAGTTCTAGATTTTTTAAAGTAGTTTGAATAACATGCTTTACGTATTTTAACAGACTATTTTCTTTCTAAGTGAAACTGAAAATTAATTATTAATTATTTATTGAAAGACATTTTTAAATTATCGTTAAGATTTCACTGCCTAAAATAAATAATTCTCAACAAATCATTAAATCCCTATGCACTATAACATAATATAAGTATTTAGAAAAATATGTGTTCTTAAGTTTAAAAGATATTTTAAAAAAGGAACACAAACCTGAGAAATCGAAGTTTTGAGAAAAAGTCAATTAAAGCTGTGAAGCAGTGTTGCCAGTGGACTACTTTTTTAAAATTCTGATTTCTTGATTGGTGCCACTTTCTGAAATAGTAAAATTCGCCTTGCTTAATAACATATTAATTAAGGTCAAAACAATCGGGATCTTACCACTTATTTGTCGCTTTGTTTTATCACAGGAAAACGTTACAAATTCTGCAATTACATGCGAATATTTGAAATTATGCAATTAGAATATAAAAAGAACTTCTCATATGAACTTATCTGAAATACCTGTGAAGGTCTTAGAAATTACAAAAGGCGCATTCCAATTTCGCTCCTTTAAACCTTTCAGGGGCAAGGCAATTTCATTGCTAAAGTGTTGAAATTAATGATTGACACAGGAATTTGAAAACAAATTTATTTATAAATATGAAAAAAGGTATATTTCGAATATATAATAAAACGACAATTTTTTTTACCAAAATTCTGGTGTCATCGTGGCATTTGAAAATTAAAATTAAGTGGTTTCATAAAAATACCACAGGCCCTCAAGGAGTTAACCGTTTGCGAGGCAAACAATAATGTCTCTCTGATATTGAATTGCCCACGGAATAGTCGAAATACTTTACTTTAAAATAAGGGAAAGAAATTTTTCAAAGTTTTCCTTCCCCCCACTCCCAACTCCAAAGCTAAAAATATAAAATTTAGTTAAAAGTTTCTGGTGCGAATCTTGTTTAACTTAGGTGGGATATAATGGATCCCACCGCCCCTCAAGAGGTTAAGTTTTAATTTTCGCTCACTTCCCCGAGAGAATAAAGGTTTCCTACATTTAAAATGGACTAAACGTAAGAAAAGTTTATTTAGATGGAGCTACCACTGATAGTGCTCTAAAATTTTCTTCCGATGTCACACGATAAATGTATAACAATTGAAAAACTGTTGCCAAATTTTACAAAAGTTGACATAATATTGTAGTAACATGAAAAGAAGGGACACAATACTTTGCTTTTTAAGAAACATACCTCCTCTCCCTGAATACTCGGGGCCGTGCACAGACGTAGAACCACGAGTTTACTCATAATAGGATACCAGGGTCTGAGAAAAACGAGTCATGATAATCAGAGTCTGAGCTGATAATCAGAGTCTGATAACTCTGATTCTCAGTTTGCCAGAAATCCACCTGTAAATTTTAATAGAAAACTAGCAGACTACGCTTTCCCAAACGAATCTTGAATGAAACGAAATGATGAATTTGAACTATATTTTAAAGTGAAATGTACCTTCATATGAAATGCCCTTCCGCATTGCTGAAAACTATCTAAATGTCATTGGACTATTATCTTATGCGTTGGACGAAATTTGGGCTGTTAAGAAGTAACTATTTTAGTTCATCATTTATAGTAGAATTTGGTTGGGGAAAAAACCGATAAGGGAAAGCAGGAATTTAAATGTTCTCTAGTTTCCACACTGCTAAAATTAGAGTGCATTATAATGATCGCACAGATTGAACATTGAATTTAAATAATAATCGGGAGATTCATTTTCATTTGTTAGCCATTGAACTGAAGGCCTGTAAGTTTGGTGTTATGTGCGGTTCTGGTAACTTAAACTCAATATCACTATACATTGTGGATGTTTCGTTATATACGTCTTCATCTGTCAAGTCTACTACAGTTTTCTATCTTGGTATTCCAATAGAGTATAATTTGATCATTTTACGAACCGGAATGTTCTGTGCCGGAAAGGGTTAATGGGTTAACCCCTTGGGGAGCGGTGGGATATATTTTATCCCACCTATGATTAATGAAGAGAAGCACCGGAAAATGATTATTAAATTTTACTTTCCTATTTTTGGTAGAAAAATGTCGTAAAATTGCTTTTCCTTATTTTGAAATAAATCTTTTTGTAGATTCCGGTGTGAATTCGACATTACAGAAACACAATTACTTGCCCATCAAATGATTAATATTTCGTTAACCGGTTTCGTGATGCCACTGCACAAAATTTTATGTGTAGATTGTTTGCCTACTGCCATTTTTATGAAATTGTAATAGAATAGTCGCTTTATTTAATGACAGTTTAACCCCTTAACAGTGTGGCCCGAACTGGATTCGGGCAAGAACACCTTGCTTACTTCGTTATTAAAAGCATTTTGATACCACTAATTTGTAACTGTAAATTTATCTTTATTGATTGTCAGATATTTTTCGATTAAGTTAGGTAAATATTTCAGTATGGAAAAAGTGGTGTCCAGCCCCATTTTTAATTTTTTTGTAAGAAAACAAATGTCACTGTTACGGGGTTAAAGAATGTGAAATTAGTAAGAATTATACTATTTAAACAAAAGCGTCTTTTACAGAATTTTTAATCTTTAATCAACGGTTTTTTAAAACAGAAATTTGTGCCTAATTGAATCGGGAAAGTGCTCGGACTAAATAAGGTAAAATTTGCAATAAAAATTCACTTGTGAGAGTAATCACCGATTCTGAGCACGTTACATACCATGAATACCGGTCGCTTGTCCCCAAGGGGTTAAAAACAAATTTGTTTTCAAATTCCTGTGTCATTCAATAATTTCAATAAACACAAGAAAAATACCTTACTACAAATGATAATCAAACCTTAAGTAAAAGTATGTAAGAAGTACCACAAGAAAAATACCTTACTATGGATGATAATCAAACCTTAACTGAAAGTATGTAAGTAGTACCACTAAAAATTAACGTTTAAAACTTTAATTAAAAGTAAATAAAAATAATAGAAGCAAATGTAATAAATTAAATAAAATTTGCAGACTTTTAAATTTATGTTAGAAGAAATTACCTGATTTTCTATAATCTGAGTCATGTCTGAAATTTCCATGTAGTGACGAAATTCATTATTTTGTTGTTCGTAGCTAGATAGGATAGTTAAGACAACAAATAACAAGAATACAATTTACAAAACATTAAAAGGTAATTTTCTTTTTTAGATGTTGAATTTAAATTATTTCTCTAAAAACAAACGGTAGAAATGTAAATGAGATTCCGATACGTACTATTGTTGTAAATTGAAATGAGTGCCCCCACCTTAAGATAGAAAAAGAGAATTTGGAAATCAAAAGAATGTCTTAACAAAATAATAAATAAATATGCATTTTAGTATAAAAAGTAGCGTTTTCCCAATCATCTGAACCTTCTGCCTTCTTAAATCTAGGCTATCCTCTACAAGATCAATCTGAAAATACCTCAAATTTTATTACGAGCGAAGTTAACCCTTTGTTGGGCGGTTCCACAAAAAAGGACTCCTAATTTTAATTCCAAAACTGATAATCGGCACCAATGATATTTAATTAAAATTTTCCTTTTATAAATTAGGGACAATGAGCATTTTTTTAATTTTCTAATGAATACGTTTGCAAATTCTGGTGTCAGTCCATCATTTTACAAACAGACTTACCCCGCGCCGTAAAGGGTTAATGATAAATTCAGTATATGGAAAATTTCATGCCCCTCAAAATATCTCCCTAGAATATTTAAAATTCTTCGTTCATGGTTGTCCTGAACTCCGACTCGAAGCTCTTTATATTAAACCTCGTTATAATTCGTGAATTCAGAATTGATTTTTACATATGTTTAAATGTGGAAAAGAAAATATGTCGAATGTTTTATATATAGCAATTTTCTATTAAATACCTAATTAGTCAGAAATTTTGAATTAGTGTGTTTCAAGTTTAATGTAGTATAACCTCAGTAATCTTCCGATCATCCGGAAATGTTGATCCGTCAGCCCAATAAGACGACATTTTCAAATGATTTCTTACCTTACAGGATCTAAGGCGCGTACGCGCTTTGGAATTTCTGCCATTTGCCCTACTTTTTTAAATAGAAATTCCGAGTTCACAGTAAAAATTTATAATAAATAATATTTGCTTTAAATAAATTCTGGTATTATGGAAAGCTAAAAAAAACCTTCATTCCTTCATTGAGAGTTTCTGGTATGAATTTGGAATTTCTGAATAAAAAATTAATATTTCAATCGCATAATTCGCAATTACATTGTGTAATTGTAGAATTTGCAGAGTGTTTCTGCGATGAAATCGGGTGAAAAATTTCTTTAAAATTTTTGGTTAAAATGTATGCACCTGGAGGATCGTAAGAACAATTTACACTTATTTTCAAAATTGCAAAAGATCGAGTTTTAAAAAATAACTTTTAATTTTTCATATAAGAAATTTAATTAATTCCTAATACACATTAAAAAGAGAAAAAGAAAGAAAAGAAATAAAAAAAAAGAAAACAGGAATTCTGCTTTTTCAGAATTTAGTGTCGCCCCCAATGAAAATAAAATATATATATAAATATAGATAGTACAAAGCATAATTCAATTTGAAGACATAAAAATCATGATTTTAATTTATATAAAATGACGTCATTCGCATCCACTGAAGATCCCTTCCATATTTACGATCGAGTCTTAAACAATATCTACAGAAAAAATGCACAGGACGTCACTATCGCGGAATAATACACAAAAACCAGCAAAAAAGCGATGTCATCATTAAAAAAACTCAACAACAACAAAAAAAGATCTAATGATTCATATGTTTGTAACATTGAGATGGATAGATAAAATTAAATATAGTTTAAAATAGCTGCAGGTTTTATCATAAATCATAAATTTTTATTTTTTCAGCATAGCACGTATTTTAATTAAAATTTGTTTCAATTGTTATGGGAAAATGGCAAACAAAAGATATAATAATCAGGGTTCGTACGCAAAAGGAGTTCAAAAATCGTTTTAGATATTTTTGTACCAGAAATTTCGCAACGTAGTGGTTGATATATCGGAAGTGAGGAATCGTTTGCATTAACCCCTTAATTCTCGCTCCCGTCATATTCACGCGCCGCGTCGTTTGCTCAAATTGTTTGATTCCCACCAGTTTTATAAAATAGTGAAATTGGTTATGTTTTAGTATCGTTTTACCTGTCATTAAATAAGGTGAATATTTCTTTTTCATAAAAGTGGTGCCAATAAGCAATTTGAATTTTTAAACCGTAATTTAAATCGAGCGATAAGGGGTTAAATAAGGATAATAATACTTTTAAAAAGTCCTGGTACTAAAATGTCTAAATGTTTTTTTAAATTCCTTATGCGTACGAACCCAGAATAATCTACTATTTTTTCTTTACTTCCTACAGAAATGGAGTACTTCAGTTGCCAAAATTTAAAAAAAAAATGGCGTTAAAAACTACAAAAAAAGTAATACAAAAATTAATTGAGATGCAGTTTTCAAACAAATTGCATTTAAAAGTACTTTTTTCCTATACGATGGTATAAAAATTAACAATGTGCGATGCTTAGAAGTTCAAAAAATTGCAATAGAGATTATCAGCATTTAACAGTATAATGATATATCTGCTTTATTTTACGGCTGGCTTATGTAACGGAACGTTATTTTCTAGAATCGACAGTTTAATTGCTGGTCGAAAGAAATAGCATATCGGGGCTAAAAGAAGAAGAAAGAAACTGCTTACTAAGTTGAAAACGTTTCTTGCTCTTGGAGTCATTTTCACATTTGTCGATCAATCACATTATGGGCATGAGTAAATACAAAATGCATCTTCGTATGTATCTGAAACATCGAGGAAAAAGTATTGTTTCCCATCCTTTGTGAATAATACAGTTATAATCTAATATTGTGCGGGCTCGTACAAAACTTTCAAACCATCTTTTAATTGTTTTAGATTTAGCATGTGATATTGAAAGCACATTTTATGACACGATAAGTTTCAGGTACAACTAGAATAAAACTGAATGTTTCTTACATTTAGTCCTCTATCATTGTCCCTTATCATGTCCATTTACCTAAACATCACCATAAATATTTAAAGTTTAAATTTATTATAAGCCATAAAAATAACTGGCTGTTAATGTTAAAGAAAAATGCTTTAATTTTTTATACAAAATTTTTCGATAAAATATTGCTAGAGATATATCTTTGAAAAATTAAGGAAGTTTAATTTTACTTTGTCAATAAAAATAATTTTAAATATTTCTAAAACAGAGTGTATGCAGATTTTTTGAAGTATTATAAAATATAAGATAAATAAATAGAAAAGTATTAAATTTAATCTTTCATTTTGTTACCAGAAATATTTAGCAGGACTTTGTTTATGTATTAGAAACATGAAAGACAAACGTTTGTAAATTGACCCATTCTAGTTCTGTTCAAGTCATCGCAGTCGCTTGTGATTGACTGCGAAGAGAGGGGAAAAAAAGAGATTCGAAACCTCTGTTCCCAACGCAGCTTCCAAGAAGCTGTTAACCATAACTGCCAACTCTCCCGCTTCTTTAGACCACAAATGTATAATACAAACATTTGACTTACTTAATCGGCAGATTACGTTGATTTAAAAAGGTAAAAATTACTATAAAATTTCTGTGGTACTAAAAAGCGTAAGATGTTGGCAGCTATGCATTAACCCTTAAATGGATGATTTTTTATTTTGTTTCGAAAACATTATACGTGATTTTCAGAAAGGTTTATTACACATGAAAAATAATGAAAAAAAAAATCAGAGATACATTTTCTTATAATATGTCAACCTTTTCTTATGTTGCACATCAGCAATACAAGTAAAAATAATTGTCACATTTAAAATATGACAAATAGGAAATATTTTAATAAGTATGAATCTAAATACCTAATTTTATATAAATTTTTATTTTGTAAAACTTAACCACAAACTTAAATACATGAATTATTCTTTTGGAATTGTGTTTTTTATTCTTATATTAACCCCTTGGGGACGAGCGACACGTATACGTGCCGCGTGAAGCGCCCAGAATCCTTGTTTTTCCTCACCAGTAAAATTTTACTGTAAAATTTGCCTTATTTAATCAGCGCATTTTCTCGATTCAATATAAGACAAACTTCCGTTTTTAAAAAACGGTGACAAAATATTAAAAATCACGTTAAAGGCTCCCGTCTTGAAGGGGTTAAGGATTAAACATCAGACATTTTAAGATAGATTTTTAACTTTATTTAAAAGCATATTTTTGTAATTTTTACATGATTAATATTTCTGTATAAATATAGTGGTTACTGGGAACTTAATTTTAAATATTGCAGATATACATATGCATTTAAGGGTTAACCCTCTCGCTGCGCAACCCGAGAGTTTCTCGGGCAACGTAAAGTAGCAAAATTTGCGTAACCCGAGATTTCATCGCGCATGCATTTTTCTGTCTAATTAACTCTCCTTGATCATTCCCACCAGTTATTTTTTTTCTAAATCTTGCCTTATCTAATCGGAGAAATTTCGCGATTTAATCAGACGAAAATTTTTGTTTTGAAAAACCGGTTTAAGAATAAAAATTCTTAAAAGACGCTCGTCGCGAAGGAGTTAAATACGCAATTTTTGAAGCTACTTTGCTAAAACAGCTACGCAGCGAGATGGTTAAACGCTCCAATTAAATAATTCAGTGAGAGTTGCCACTTCGACCTCCGTTTTATAGTGCCAGCAAAACAAATTTTGACACTCGTTGAGAAATGTGAAAAAATTAAAAGCACCCACCTTGTAAGATTTTATTGCCAAAATTAATATTTTGTCATATTTCCCTTGGCATTTAAGACACTTTGCACTCTATCAGACATAAAAGTTACCAACTTTTATAAATAGGACTTTTCCATATGAACCAAAAACTGTTTTAATACCTCCTGCAGTTCCTTGATGCTAGATGGGTTTGCCTCTTGCACTTTATTTTTTCTTGCGTTTCCAAGGATTTTATATTGGATTAAGGTCAAGTGGGTTGCTTGGCCATTCAAGAACTGCTGTATTAACATCATGTAACCATCTTTGCACAAGTTTTACCCTACGAATTTCTAAATATTTACTACCATTCATATATGTTTGGGAAGGAAATGTAGTCAATCTCTACCTTTTTCGACACTAAAAGCACCCCATACTAAGATACTATCTGGATGCTTTAAAGTTTCACAGTAAATTTTGCGCCATTTCGTGTGGAAAATTTAGGTCGTCTCAACGTTGTCTGACCTCCTCTGATTAGCCTGAAAGCACTTTTATCAGAAAACATTATTTTTTTCCTATCTTATGATGTCCAATTGGAATATTTCTTACAAAAATTTTATTTTAAATTTTTCTATGACATCAGTAAGCAGAGGTTTTTTTCGCTGCCCTTCGGGCTAATAGCTCCAAGACTTTTTGAAGTTTCTGACAGATGATCCTTACTGATACATTCATTAGTAAATATGACTTTTTTATTTCTGCCGTTGTTATAGTTGGTTTTAACAGTACCAGGGTTCCTTCGGGTACTGGAATTTCAGGACCAGAAAATTCGTCGATACCAATATTTTCTTATAGATAATCTCTCCTGAAATAAAGCAAAATTTCGCGCTTTTGAACTTAATTTATTTTTTTACAAGAAAATACTGGTATTCTGCCTTGAAAATAACGGTACCCTTACGAACCCTGAGTACCTAACACTTTAACCCTTAAATACCTGATTTTTCAAAAATCATTGTAATAATATTTTTCGGCTTTAATTTTTGAAATAAATCATACAAAAAATACTTTAAAAAATTATATTTTGTTTTAGGTAGGGTTTACGACAAAAAGAATCTTTGTTACTAATCGGTAATACTGGTTTTTAATTGAAAAAATAATTTTCCTTGATAAAATTCTATAACGTTAAACACACAAGAATTTTAGGAACTATAAAAATAAATAAATTTTACTTGCTCACCGCAAAACAAAATAGGGTGTTTCGCAAGCTTCCAAACAGCACAAAAAGAACAAGTAGCAACAATTAACCCCTTCGCGACGGGAGCCTTTTTCGAAATGTTTATTACTTTGCTACCGGTTTTAAAAAACAGAAGTTTGTGCCTATTCAAATCGGGAAAATGCTCGAATTAAATAAGGCAAATTTTACAGTAAAATTTTACTGGTGAGGATAAACGAGGATCCTTAGGCCTATTTCCGGCACGTATACGTGTCGCTCGTCCCCAAGGGGTTAAAAAAAATAAATATATCTTTATTCTTAAACAGCACAAGTGTTGCCATCTACATGTTGAAAATCGATTTAATAATATTTTCACAATATATTTTATTGGCAACATAAGGCATTATAGCTTCAATATTATTCTAATAGCATTTTAGAAGCCTAAATTGGATATGTTACCGAAAATCAACACAAGGCATTTAAGGTTTAATAAACTTCCAGATCCACTGAAGTCTTTCTTGCTCTTTGAACCGATTTTTCGTTTTGGTGTATTGCCACGTGGTAAATTGGCCTTGCTTTTTTTAGGGCATAGATAATTTGCCACGATGCTTGCAAATCTAAGGCTATACGCCTTACAGAAACCTTTTGTTCTAATAATGTCAAAGCACGAAGTTGTTCTACAATTACAAGCTTTTACCGCAGAGATCTCAGAAATTCTGTCATTAAATAAGGTGAGGAATACTATAAAAATTTAGCGTTAGCTATCAGCCATTTGTGATTTGTCAATTCATTCCTTTTTATTTACGTAGTTCAACTAACCCAGTTTTACGATAAACCTTGCTTTAGCTGCATCTCTTGTAATGTCAGAACACTTCACGAAACCTCCGCATATAGAAACGACATCATCCAATGCGTTGAATATGTGAATACCGTTTTTGCTGGTTTTTAATAATTTCAATTCCAACAGTTCTTCACAATGCTTCTTTTTTTGTTCTGACAAAGATAAGGAGCTGGCTGATGTCAGCTATATCTGTGCTCCCATCTAGAGATATAAAATAAAATGCCGTTGAGAGAACCCGAAACTCCACCACCCATATCATAAATTCTTCTACTTACTGTCTGATGATGATACTTTATCCATATTATTATCTCCAAATGTAGATGCCATTTTTACAGCACATCTCTTAATGAGCTCACCATCCCTAAAAGTTTTTTAATTTTAGCTAACTCTAAAAATACCTCACAAGATGCATTTAAACCAGGATTTATATGATTGTTGCAAGATATTCTTCTGTCTAGTTATTTTCAGATTCAAATAATTAAACACACAACATCTGGTTGTTCCCAAATATTGATTGTATTTTGATTTATGCAATATGATGTAGTGCCTACTCACGTTAAACTCCTTCGAAACACGTAAGACTTGAAGACAAATAACACACAGTGGTTTTCCATTATTTTCAACATAACAGTAACTTTCCTGTAACTTTGACTGAACAGTAACTTTGACTGAAATTGTCGTTTCTTAAGTTCCGCCATTTTAGGTACAGTCTCGCAACAACAACGACAACATTCTTTCGTCGTACTAAATCTCTCAAACAACCTATTTCGTCAAAATAACCACTTCGATTTGCCTGCGCTCCGAAACCTTCCAAAAAAAACCCTCCACAGCACACGAACGATTGCAAATCTACTGGTAAACAATCCCTGGTGAACACCCGTCACTTGGAGGTGGGGCCGCTTCTTGTCTTTACCGCCTGCTTCTTTCGTAGCAGTGCTGAATGAAAGTGGAAATTGAAATAGGCAAGCCACGGATTATAATGGTGGAAAAATAAAGCTTTAATATGGCCTTTATAAGGTAAATGAAGATGCTGCCGACGTAAACTTAAAAAAAAACACTTATAGTAGTATTACTTAAAAACTTAAAGCAGTAAGAATGGTAAACGATTATTTGTCCAAATGTACTTTTTTATTAACAAGGGCAAACACACACAAAAATGAAGAGGTGGGCTGTATGCGGCCCGTAGGCCGCGGTTTGGACCACGCTCTTCTAGGTAAAACAGTAAAAGTTTGTGATTTAGGTTTAATATCGGGATGCGTCTGCCTGCGAAATATTGCCATGAGAGAGCAATCAATTATAATCCAATAATTTGTACATTTATTGAAAATTAAATAGCGCTTTTCGATTACATATAATTTCTAAGGCCATGTCTTCACGTCTAACACATTAATGGGATATTCCACTACTTACGAAATGTAATGGGACATTCCACTACTTACAAAATGTAATGGGATATTTCACTGCTTTTACTCTTAATAAATGTTATTCTATTCTATATATATATATATATATATATATATATATGAGTTGTGGTTTTAGATTCCCATAAAACCCTACTCATAGCAACAGGATATGGTCAGCACTTTTCCATGAGAACTTGTAACCGCAGAATAGCAGATGTATTGAATTTGCTGATATGCAGTTTGCATTCTCTTCGCCTGGAAACAAGTAACAACCGGGAGCAGATTGCATTCTGACGCGGTTGATGGTAGATGTATCTTCCTCGCTCTAGACGAGAGCAGAGCCCGATATCCGACGATTCTGTGAGTGCGTATGCTGCAGAAAAACCCCCTACCCTCCCGTACTTGTAAATATAATTTCTATTTAATATGTGAAACTATAACCTAGAATCATTAAACTCCTTTTTTCATTACCTACGATCTTATCTTTATATCATCCTTATATTACATGTGGGATCTAGGCCGATTTGAATACCAAATGAATTAAAAGAATAAAATCCCCTAGGCTTTCTTACCGATCTACGTTTAAAATCAGAGAACTTTTTCGTTCCGTTATCAAACCTTGCATTTCAGCTGATGTGATTCATCTACATCTGATGTGAGCCATCTGTTTGAAGCTCAATCTTCTTTTTATTTTTATTTTTACAAGATAGACGTGGTTTTGCAAGAAATGAATCTTCGACTGCAAGTATATTTTTTTTCTACGGATCATTAATTGGATTACTTCAATATATCGTGGCGAAGAATTTTGTTTTCAATTGGATAACTCCTTTGAAGTAAGTTTTTTTTCTCTCTCTTTCCTTTCTTGCCTTTTGATATGGAATTACAAGAAATTGAATTTATTAAAAGCCAGTTGAAATCGGCTAAGACCGATAAAATCAAGCTATTGCAGGAATTTATATTTGGTTGCGATAAAAATCGCCAGAATAGAGCGAATTTAAGGAAATTTAAAGGTTTTTTCTTTTACCGACAAAAGCGATGAGTATCAGAATAAACTCACCGAAATTTTGGATGATTACGATCAGATATAATTGATTACTATCGCTAATATCTTATCCATTGACATACATGGATCAAAAGAAGATATAGGACAAAGTATTTTAAGCGCACTAGTTGATATTTCGGCTTTTAAAGACACGTTTACGACAGTTTCCGAATCGGATACAGAATTTGATGATAGCCACAATGGTAGTGGAAGCACTGGTTTATCTTCCCCTTTGGAAGTACAGCCAGACCAGGCGCGTGTACACTGTACACACTCCGCGCCCAAACAGACAATTTCTTTCCATGACATTGATCAATTAATTACACCGTTTAGTAGTGATAAAACGGAAAACGTTCAAACATGGTTTCAGAGATCTGAATCTCTGGCCCATTCATTTCAACTGTCCGACATACAGAAATTTGTGTTTGCTGAGCGGGCATTAAAAAGTTTAGCATTATTGTATGTACGTAGTGAAAATAACATTTCTTCATATACATCGCTCAAAGAAGCATTGTTTCGCGAATTTGGACAATCAGCTTCGTCCGCCCAGATACATCAATTACTAGCCGCCCAAACGAAAAACTATTGGAATATTTTTTGAAAATGAAAGAAATAGCACAAAGAGGAAACATCGATGATATATCTTTAATTCACTATATAATTAATGGGATTAACGATACACCACATAACAAAGCTATATTATTCGGGTGCGCCACGCTTGCCGAATTTAAAAACAAGCTCCAAATTTTCGAACGAATTTGTGAACAGAGTTCTAAATTTTATCAATCAATGTCACCGACTACACCCAACACTCCTAACATTAACCAGACGGAAAGAACTGCAAAATTAACTTCCTGGAATTGTTTAGCCCCAGGGCACCTATCTACCCATTGTGTGCATTTAAATAAAGGGAAAAAGTGTATGAAATGTGCACGTTTTGGTCATGTTTCCAGCCAGTGTACAGAGCAAAAGCCGGAACGCAAGCGTTCGACTCAAGGCACCTCCCCTTCACACAAGACGTCGCCAAGCCAAGTCGAACAAATCCACGTAGTAGAAATGTGTCATTCTCATCCGCGAATGCAGAAACCTGTAAAAATTTTTAATTTACAAATAACTTCAATCTTGGACACTGAAAGCTCACTGACGATACTGAGAGAAGACATTTATGAACAAATTGGGTCTCCCCCCCTCACCGGAGCTCCTGTACAATTGTCGGGCATCGGTAACCGTGTTATTCAACCTATAGGATCGTTTTTTACCAATATACAAATAGACGATAATACTTTTTCTACTTCTGTTTACGTAGTTAAGTCTTCTCAGATGCCCATGCCACTTATCATAGGGACAGATGTCATATTTCAGGGTACTCTCACATGCGACAAAAACGGCGCTACTTTAACTAAATCTCCACCCACAAGCGTTTTTATAAGCTGCATTACTGTGTCTGATAATGTATCTGCAACGAAATCTCAAGATAAATCCTATGTATCTTCATTTCCCGACGCAAGATGCACTACGGAAACATTTGTTTCAAATTCTTTCCCCCAAGATCTAAAACCGCCGAGAGTAAATAAAGATTTTTTGAATGAAAATATTCCTACTGACATCGAAGTTGACCCAGTGATTGACTCAGCACATTTGAAACATCTTGCAACATTATCGCCAGACTGCTTTTCCTTCGATTTAAATTTCTTACTGTGCTCGTGTCATTGACCATCTGTTTATTACTGTTTACGTCTGCCAACGGACTCATTTATCAGCATTCGGCGTTCCATACATCCCAACCATCTCGAGATTCGAGTGACGTTACTAATTGGAACGAAATATGACAGATCCTTATCATTTCTTGTTTATTTCTTATACGCCGAAACTGTGGGACATCAATAAAGAAAAAGAGAAAACGTAGATTTAAATTTCCAAAAAGAAATATGCTTCACGTATATGGGTCACTAGCGCAACCAACGAATTTATCATAAATATGTTTTTTATTATTACTACTATTTTTTAAACTGTGTTTTTATATATTCTGTGTTTGACACCCATATATCTGCTTATTTAAGAGAACATTTATATCGTACAGACTATTAGACTGCTACTATCTGTGACTTTCTTAGTAACTTTATTTCAATATCTTCGTTTTTTTTACGATTGCAGCAAGCATCCACGATTTTTTTTCGGACGAAACATTAGAATGAGGTGTTTACCAGTGTAACTCACCATTTCAAGAATCCAATTATTGATGAAAATCTTCAACACAGAACGTTTTTTCTTCTTCGTATTTTTATGTGTTATGCCATTCCAGTGCGATAAACTTCAAGTGCTTTTTTTTTAAAGAAGTTATCGCGTACCAAGCATTTTTATCAACAGTGTTTTTTTTTAATTATTCTTAGTTTGTGGAATATGCAACAGATTCTTTATTTTTTCAGCTTATATTAACAGAATTTATGTGCCTTTTTTTTCGAAGTTCTGTTCAACATTTTTTTTTTATCTCTGAGCGATATATATCTGCTCAAAGCTTTTTTATTGAACCCATGCGGTGATTTTTTTTTTGCGCATGGCAAGTTATCTTTCTCTCAGACTGCAAAGGGTGTCTTATTTTTTTCATTTGCCTGTTCGCAACACGTGCTTTTTTATGTTGCGTAAACAACAACTTTATTTAAAATGACTGTCTACACAGGACTTTATTTTATTATTATTTTTTTTTTGAACACTCACTTTTGACAAGAAGAAAAAGAATATTGTTGTATTTATATTTTTAAAAACTGTATTTTATGTGTCAAATTTTATTGAATTGCTATATATATGTATGTGTTTTACCCCCATCCCCCTCGCATATTTTTTTTTTACAGAAGTAAGAGCTAGCTGTCGAAAAAAAAACTTTTGGTGGGAAATCCCTTTTTTTTTTTTTGCTTAGACGAGGCAAACCTCTTTTTTTTATTTCTTATTCCCGAATGACGTTGGGATAAAGATGTTTTTTTTTACGAAATTCTACCTAAGATGAGGCAGATTTTAGTATGTTTTCTTGATGATAATATAATGGGCAGACGGCCTTTCAGATTATATTTTTCATCCCTGATGATGGCTCATGAGAAAGACGGCCTAATGACGCAAATTGATATTATCCTGAGTTTTTTATTTTATTCTTTTTTTTTGGAGATATCCCACGGCAGCACAGCATTAATTTACATAAAATTTAGAATTATTTTTTTTTATTTAGCTCAATTTTCTTAATTATTTAATGACAGTTTTTTTCCCTTTGGATTTTAATTATTTTTAGATAGTTTTTTTTTGTTTTTTGACATATCTTGTTGCTTATTTAACGCGCTGTCGAGGTCGACAAGCGGACAAGATGGCCGAGTGTGAGTTGTGGTTTTAGATTCCCATAAAACCCTACTCATAGCAACAGGATATGGTCAGCACTTTTCCATGAGAACTTGTAACCGCAGAATAGCAGATGTATTGAATTTGCTGATATGCAGTTTGCATTCTCTTCGCCTGGAAACAAGTAACAACCGGGAGCAGATTGCATTCTGACGCGGTTGATGGTAGATGTATCTTCCTCGCTCTAGACGAGAGCAGAGGCCGATATCCGACGATTCTGTGAGTGCCTATGCTGCAGAAAACCCCCCTACCCTCCCGTACTTGTAAATATAATTCCTATTTAATATGTGAAACTATAACCTAGAATCATTAAACTCCTTTTTTCATTAACTACGATCTTATCTTTATATCATCCTTATATTACATATACATATAGTGTTCAGCAAAAATGATTTAATTTTCAGTAAGAAAAGGTATTTTAGAAAAGTTGCTTATAAAATGTTGTATTTTCTGACTCAAATTCCAAACTCTTTGGTGCGAAGTAAAACAAACAAGCTGTGTGAACTAAAGTGACCCATTTTTGTTTACGATTTAATTTTTATGTTATTTGTTGTTCTATGAATTTTCTGCAGACGAGATGAACGAAGTTTAAAATTGAAGATGTTCAAAGATAGTATATGTACCGTTTTTAGTGTTAGTTTTCGTTTATTAAATGTTTGTTTCGTCCAACAGTGTTCGTATTCCTCGAAGTAAATACACATTTATCGAGATCAGCCATAATAAGGGCGTAGAATTCACGACTCAGGTGATAAAGTTTTAGATTAATAAGATACCTTTACATTTTTTTAGTAATATTTTGGCGCCCATACGTCGAGCTTTTATTTGGTTGAAATATTATTTGATAAGTATTTATTTCCTTTGAGAATATTAAAATGAAAAATTTAGATGCATTGAAGTCGAAACGTAAAGTTATTAAATCTAGCGCAACGAAGCTCATGAATAATGTCAATGATGTATTTGAAAAATCCGATAGTACAATTGATATGCTTTGGTTAGAAGAATCGTTTGCACAAATTAATGATAAAGAAAATCAGTTTCTTGAATTATGTAAGAATATTGAGGGAGAAATAAAAGATTTGAAAAGTTTAGAGTCGGATTTTGAATCCAACCAAGTGTAAAGGGAAAAGTTTATTTCCGTTAAAACTAAATTAAATCGTAAAATGAAGGATTTGCAGAAAGAAGAAATTAATGTCGCTTCAAATTTGGCGGTTGCCCCTAGTGATATGAACGCCAATTTGCCTTTTATGGCCAGACATGGGATTCGCGTTAACCTGCCTAAGTTGAATATTGAGAAATTAGATGGTAATTTAGAGAACTGGCAAGAATTTTACAGTCAGTTTAAATCAGCTATTCATGACAATGATGAAATAAGTAAAATAGATAAATTTACATATTTGAAAAGTCTCCTAAAATCAGAGGCGCAAACTGCCATTCAAGGATTATTAGTTTCTGAAGAAAATTATGATATGGCTGTAAATATTTTAGAGAATCGCTACGGAAAAAAGGAAATGTTGATCAGGTCTAATATTAATAAGTTATTAAATTTGCCACCTGTCCGTAATTCTTCTAATTTGAAAGAATTGCGTAATTTGTATGATACTTGCGAAATACATATTCGCAGTTTAAATCATTAGGAATCGAGTTAGAAAGTTATGGAAGTTTATTATTTCCTATAATAACAAAGTTAATACCGAATAGCTTAATGTTGAATTATACAAGAGAAAATAAAAACGAAGCAGAATCGTGGAATGTTTCAAAGCTATTAGATTATTTGAGAGCGGAAATCGAAATAAGAGATCGCACATTTTCGTTTGGCAAGAAAGAATCAGATGACGATACAAGATTTGGAAACAAAGCAGTTGTACAAAAAGAATTTTCAAATAGGGATTTTGTTAATAGCAAATCATTTAAGTACAAAATGCCTACGGCAGCTACTTTGAATACGAATGTTGAGAATAAATGCATATTCTACTCAGAAAGCCATGATATAGAAACTTGTTCTAAAACTATAGAAGAGAAGAAAAATGCTATAAAGAGCCAAGCAAGATGTTTCCTATGTTTGAAGCGATTTCACCTAGTTAAAAATTGTAAGTCTAAAAATAGATGTAAATTTTGTTTTCGGAGGCATAATTCAGTGATTTGTGAAGAAAGCGAGAATAAAGGGGAAATAACAGATACACTAGTTTCATCAATTCAAAATGGGAACGTAACACTAGATATTTATTTGCAAACCGCTACTGCATTAGCTATTGGAAAAGAATATAAATCAAAATTACGTCTGTTATATGACTTAGGGTGCAGAGATCATTTATACTGAGTAGCGTTGCAGAAAAATTAGGTTTAGAAGTAGTGGGAGAAGAAGATGTTACAATTCACGCTTTTGGCTCTAAAGCCGCGATAAATCAGAAACGTAAGCGATACAGAATTCTTCTGAAAAATCCCGAAATGCTGAATAAAAGTATTACAATTGAAGTGTTAGAGACACCTGAAATTAGTTAAGCTTTACTTGCCGTACCCGAGAAGAGAATACCAGATTTTGTATATAGAAATAAATTGCAATTAGCTGATAGAACCTATGGAGATTCAAAATATTTTCGATTATATATTTTGATAGGAAGTGATTATTATTGGAAAATGGTAACAGGGAAGCTTCGTAGACTTTCAGATGATCTTGTACTTTCTGAAACAATTTTAGGATGGACTGTTAATGGTTCTACTGCGTCTAAAGATGCTAATATTTTACAAACTTCCATTAGTGTTATGAAAACTATTTCGGAGCATGTTGAGTTGGATAGGAATACCGTTGTAAATAATACTTTAAAGGCTTTCTGGGAGTTAGAAACTATTGGTATAAAACCAGAAAAGGAACAATCTGATATAGAGGATGCAGTTTTGGAAAATTATAATAAAACTGTTAAATTTAAGAATAATAAGTATGAAGTGCAGTTGCCCTGGAATGAAAGAGTTGTTGAATTAACGAATAATTATGAGTTAGCGAGAAAAAGACTATGTAGTTTAATAGAATGGCAGAAGTTGTTAATTCGAAGCCAAACTCAGTATCTTACTATACGCCTCATCAAACAGTTATACGTGAAGACAAAGCAACTACCAAACTGAGAGTAGTTTTCGATGCTTCTTCTCATTCTTCCGAATCTATTTTGTTGAATCACTGTTTACATGCGGGTCCAAATTTAAATCCAGATATACTCGATGTTTTACTACGGTTTCGATTACATAAAATTGCAATCACTGGCGATATTGAACAGGCATATTTGCAAATTAGTTTTGATCCTGCAGATAGAGATGCTGTTAGATTTTTATGGATTGAAAATTCTTCTAATCCAGGGTCAAATTTAAAGTTGAAAACATTACGAATGACCAGAGTTTTATTCGGAGCTAAGCCTAGTTCATTTCTGTTATCTGCAACGATAAAACATCATATCAGGAAATACAAATCCACATTTCCAGATACGTTTGATCTTCTTAATGATTGTCTGTATGTTGATGATTTACTCGCTGGTGTAAATGAAGAATCACAAGGTTTGAAAGTATATGCTGAGGTTAAGACCATTTTGAAAGAGGCTAATTTCAATATGCGCAAGTGGACTACGAATTCCGAAAGTCTTCAATCGCAATTTGACTTAAGGGGTCTCAGAACTCTTAAAATTGGAAAAAATGAAAAAAAGAGACCATCTTCAACATTTAATATCTTAAAATGTATCAGCTTTTAAGACACAATTTTAATTGAAATAATATATATAAGTATGTTCTTTTATTTCATGTATTTTAAAAATTATAAGATGCAGAATTAACATTTACAGGGGGCTCCAAACTGCTAAGCATTTGACGAGCAAAATATCGGCATAACAGCTTACGCACACGATTACAAAATAGGTATTCCAACTAGAATGAAAATTTTGGTGTCTACTTATACTTCAGATTATGATAATTACCCTGAACCTAAATAAATTTGTATTTAAAGTATTTTTATATTTTTAATATAAAGTTGTATTTAGCTAATGCAAAATTAAGAAAATTTCAACAGTATAATCACCGAAAAATAATATTGTTTTGAACAATAAAAAAGAAATTTTAGGTTCAATTTATACAGACTAACATGAAACATATGTTTTGAAAATTTCATGAAAAAATATTCATAAGTTTTTGAGATATCGTGCGCGTTATGCCCAAAAACGTCATTTGGAGAAAAATGGCTTCAAAGTTTCCGAAACGGCGCTTCAGCTATTGAACGTGTATAAATGTAAAAGGCATAACTTTAGTTTTAATTGGAATTTCAATGAAAACATTATATCAAAATGTTCAGAAAAGATAGGAGTTTAACATCTAAAAAAATTAAAATTTCGAAAATTTTAAAGCTTTAAGAGTCCTGAGACCCCTTAAATGAAGAAACTATACACAAAAATTCTGTTTATACAAAGGTTCTAGGTTATAAATGGAATACCCAAGAAGATTATTTGACAGTCGAATTACAGAATCTTTTGAAATTTGACGATAAGAATAACGGTGTAACCAAAAGAGAAGTTTTAAAGATGATAGGAAGAATATATGATCCCATAGGAATTTTAAACCCTTTTACTGTAACTGCAAGAATTCTTATGCAAGAAATTTGAAAAGAAGGTCTGAATTGGGAAGATAAATTGAATGAAGATATGCACAATAAATGGATTAAGTGGTGCAAGCAACTAAGTTCTATTGAAGCTGCAAAGATTGCAAGATATTATTTTGGTGACTATTCAAAAGATGCGATTCAAGATCTACAATTACACTGTTTTAACGACGTGCTGGACAGATAATTACACCCGTTTATTTTCTATTTAATTTCTATCCAAAATTGTTGATTGGTCCAAATCATCCAAGCATCCTCATAGCAAATTGGTATATAATTTTATAAACCTTAGATAAATTCAAATAACATAAGTGATCGTAATTACCTAAATTCTAGTAGAAGAGCAACGCGAAGCATTAATAAAATTAAATTATAATTCGCGTCAAAATGTAATTATTAAGGATGATTTTAAGTGGTAAAAGAAAAAATTTAAAGTAGTACCTTTTTTTAATATACGGGATGGTGGCCTTTATTCATCAAATTCAGAGTTGTCGCGTTGCTTAGGATCATATTCATATGTCATCAGGAATTCGATTCGTATCAGAGCGGCAACATCGGGATGGCAGGATGCATAGCTACGGACCTCTGTAGAACAATCCTCTTTATTTTAACATCAGGAAGACATCCTCAATTTGGCTTGCTTAGGCTCACTCCGATATGTACATCAGGAAGACATCCTCAATTAGGCTTGATTAGGCTCACTCCGATATGTACATCAGGAATACATCCTCAATTAGGCTTGCTTAGGCTCACTCCGATATGTACATCTCGCCTGGGCATTACTAGGGCTTTTTGGATTCATTGCACGGGCTTTCAGGAGAGCTCCTGCGTCCTCTACATCTTTTTTCAGACTCTCTTTTTCAAACCTTATTCTTCTTGCACACCAACTCCTGCAGTGGGTGGAACTATTTTTGTCTAGTCCACTGTTATTGGATGTGAGAAGATTTTGCATTATTCTTCGATAGGCCTATTAGCTAACAGTCTGCAAATGGCCCCTTACATATACTTTAATATTATTATCTGCCTTAAAGTTTGGGTGGTCTGAAAAGCCATAAATTTATCCCAACACTTTTATTGAGGCCATAAATTTATTCCAACGTTTTTATTATTTTACGATTTCTAATTATACACCACTTTCCATTGGCTTGTCATAAAACGACACCATGGCGTCTGGCTATTGTTGTTGTCTGAGATCCGAACTCTATTCAACATTATACATTCATTTTACAATACAACAATTTTTTAAAAATATATATTTAATATTTAAAATCAACTTAATAATTTTTGTATGAACTTACACTCCTATTTTACTTAAATATATAAACATTATAATTTTACACTCATAATTATATTTTATAAAAAATATTTATACAAACAGAAATAACAAATTACGCAATTTTACTTTGATTTAACCAACATGGTGCGGGAACATATCATAGTTATATGTTGCCCAGCATCTCTCCCGGTCGTCAGAAAAAAAAAATAAAAACTGATTGCTGGTTTTATTTATTTATTTTTTTTTTTTTGTAAAGCATAAAGGAATGTATGTGTCCATATGACTGTGTATCTACACAGTTTTTGAGCTAAGACTGTAAAGTTCAATTATCAATGGTTCTGGTATATTTTATAAGAAGTTCTTCTATTTTTCATAACAGAAAGTTCAACACATGATAGCATAGTTGTCTGTTGACATTCACATTTATAGAAGACCTCTGTACTGAAAATCTGACGTCTTTCTCGAAGCCTTTTTTCTTTACCACACACATGTTTAATAATTTTGTAACTTTACAGTTTTAAGTGCCCAAAATACATTCAAAGCTATAATTTTGTATGAAACTAATATGCCGAAATAAACCTAATTACAAGAAAAATAATGGCATACACATTTGACATATTATTTCATCACATACAACCTTATGACACAGTGTTTTATCTAAAACACATTTTATACTGAATAAAAGTAAATACAATGCTTGTAATATGACATGTTATTTTTCACATAATTAATCTGATGTATTCAAATTATAATCAGAAAAATATTGTATACAAACTGGTTACATTATTTTATTTATTTATTTGTTACTTCTAACATGTATGATACGTCAACATATACAAGCTATTTCATCTCCTTTAATATATTATTACGTAATGTTTTCCAACTTTACCCGATACGAGAAAAAAAAGAAGAAGAAGGAGAGGAAAATAAAACCAGTTTTTGACCGTCCCCGATCCTTTCGAAGCGAGGGGTTGGTCAAGCTACTAATCACTTTCTGCGAGGTGATTTGTGCTGTGACAAAATTTTACGACTTCCCAAAGTATGTATTTAAAACCATTTCATGCTTGTAATTACCTTATTAATTAGTATAATTTCTTGATATACATTCTTCTTAACTAACTGTGCATGCCTGTATGTAATTTTAAACATAATCTATGCATAAACAGTGTATGTATTTGTATCATATCTAATGTAAACCTTCTGCTTTTTTTATTATTTTGTAGGGGAAAATGGCGATTCTAGAATTTGAATTCTCCTGCCTCATACTGCGACTGAAGCCAGCGTGGCTTTTTATGCTGTCAGGTTCAAATCTAAACCAAATTGCCTTTCAGGATTTAAGAAAAAAATGCCTATAATTTTCTTTAACAGATTACATTGTATATTTTTAGACCTTTCTAACAAACACAAATTTTGATTCATGATATTGTTTACTATTAAAATGTAAACAACACGGAAATATGACTTCTACAACCTCTCAAAATGCAAAATATGCATTACGCTGACCTTAAAAATGCCCCTTCATTTAATACTATTAAATAGTGTTGTCAGAAAATACCATTGACGAAGAAGAGAACAATATTTTTTCTTTAATTATTATTTATTTAGCCCACAATTCTATCTTAAAAGATTGTTAAATTTTCATATTTATTTATTTACTGAATGAAATAAAAATTTATTTATTCAAAAATTAATTTATCATTAACATTCCGTATGTGAATTCTACTGTCTAAACTTTAATGATATGTTTAAAAAGTAAAAGATACTAAATTATTATTATTAATCAAACATTAATAACTATTATTTAATTATAAAAAAAATGTACTTAATACACTTGTATAATTTGGAAAAAAAAAAAAAGCAAATGATAATTACTACGTAACATCGTATGCAGTCATCTATGAGTACCCGGCCGGACCAAAGAACTTCTGGCAGCAGAAAAAATCTTTGTATACTCACAAACAACCACATCCAATTTTTTTTATAGATCAAGTTTTAAAAATAATTACTGTACGTACTATAAAAAAAAATTAAGTAAATAAATTTATTAAGCCATACTACATATTTTAATAACAATAAGGCCAATATATATAAATATATTTATTTATTTATTTTGTTTCCTTATGTTAAATTGGCCAAATTATATATAAAAAAATTTTATGAACTCACACACTCAAATTTATCAATACTATGTATATTTATATGTGTTAAATTTAGAATTGCATTTAATTCTAAGGGAAAGTAAAGAGAAAAAAAAATGCTTAAATTCTAAAATAACATAAATTTATAAAATATTTCATTAAAAAAAAAAAATCTAATTTCTAGCTGATTTCAGCAAGATGTCATTTAATATTTATATTAAATAATTTTGCTAATACATTTTATTAATTATTAAATTTGCATATTTTTATATATACAATAAAAATATAATAGTCTTACATAAAATTTTACACTACAACAATGTTATTAATTAATTTAACTTGAATTTAAGCCTACTTTAATTCTAATTGAATACCGTTAATAAAAGTAAATTAGCTTATCAAGTTAAATATAATATAAACTATGTTTGTCTAATGTTAATTTTGCTGAAAATTCCATAAATTTTAACTGTAAATGCTAATTGCTATACCTTTTGTTATTTATTTTGAAAACAACACCAACTTATATTTTTATTTATTATTTTTTTTATTAAATCTAGGAACTATACACTGAGCTAGACACTCCATAAATGTGTAAAACCTAAAAATCAAAAGTTTTCTTAAATAAAACTCAAAACGCTGCTTTTTACAATATAATATTACTAATTTTATTGTTTCTGAGCACAACATCTAGTAATTATACCATACTTAATTTTTTCTTCGATTCCTTTTTCAGCCAAGAATCCTGAAATTTATAACTAAGTGATGACCTTGATTTACCTTGATGAATTGATAAATTTTCTACAAAAATTTTGTTGGTGTTGGTGCATACCCAGCCGTAGGCCAAAATTGCACCCTATACAGAAAGCCTTTGGTGAGAAAATTTTAATTTTACTTCAATTAATTATTTGTGTAATTTTTTTTTACTATAATTTTGTGTGCAATCATATTGAAATAACTTGCCTTGTCCACTGTTATACATATATATGTTTTTTTTAAAAACCAATGTGCTACACCAAAATCCTTTTTTTTTTAATTTTTTATAACACTTTTGTTCATAAAACTTATCCCTGCTGTCTAAATTCTAGACTTTAGCATATAAGTTGTAATTGAACTACCGGAATAAATCTTAGCACTTTTTGTATATTTTATTATATTTAGGCTTATAGCTGACCGCTATCCTAATATAGAGTGCACTAATAATTCATTCCTTGTCAACCATATATTTATATAATAAGAAAAAAAAATATGAGTATGTTATAAAGCTGTTCTAACTACCCTGAACCTATAGCTTACACCTACTCATTTTAAAGAGTAATTCTGAAATTCTGTCATCTAAATTGTAAGGCTATTAGCAAAGGCTACCCTTATAGAAGACAGAAAAAAATTCTCTTTCTTTTTTTTTTTTTTTTTTTTTTTTTTTTTTTTTTTTTTTTTGAAAATTACTCCAACATTATTCACTATTAAATTAATTAAGTTTTAATGTTATTTGGCTTTGTTAAGATTTTATATTTTCTAATTCATATTCGAAAAGAAAAATAAATATAACTTTTGCCTGGAGATAAATATTTCACTGCTCCAGTGAAGTTTTGTGAAGCACATTTCATAATTTTACAAGTATGTTTTCGGGTGCGCCCTGCACATTTGCTCAATATTGTAACCCTGAGACAAATTGGCGTTCCCATGTTCCTATCCTTTCTTATTATTATTTTGAATTTTAAAAAGGCAAGTTATTAATTTTGTTTCAATTTTTTTTACCTAAAAGAGAAAAATTTATTTTTAAATTTTGAAAATTTTGAAATTTTGAAATTCGATTAATTATGTATTTTGATTTATTTTTAATACCAATTCATATCCCATGGATAATATTGGGGAGGGGGGAAAGGCTAATGATCTTGTATAACATCCCCGTATAAGTTTGTATATGGTGTATAACCATATAACGACATATTTTTATCATAATAATCTATTTGATACTTTAAATATGGGTCTACATTCTCAGAATATTTATTATTTTTTTTTATAATACTTTTTAGTAAGTTTGTCACCCTTTTGACTCGTATTTTTGTTCAATTTGAACCAACAATTTTCAGTTAAGTGCGATTTTCTCTGACAAATGCCACATTTATTTTTGTAATTTTTATCACCCTTAATTTTTTTCTGAGACCCTTGTAAATTCGTAATTTCCGCCTCTGTATGACCTGTTGCATATTTCGGAGCGTACAGCTGATCCATATGTCGTTTGATCGGCTCTATTCATTTATCTGGAACATATTGTAATAAATAATTAAAGTTTCTAAACTTTTTAGTAACTTCGTAGGGTCCTTGAAATTTTGGCTCTAATGCGCCTGGTTTTCCAATACATTTTAAATATACTGTTTGACCCAAATTTAAATCCTTTACTTTTTCGTATGCCTCTTCATCTATATATTCTTGCATTATTTTCTCCTGGTTTGCAAGGGATTGAATTTTGATTTCCTTCATATGCTGTATTCTGCTTTTAACATAAGAGTGGGTATATATTTCCTCAGAAGGAATATGGGCTGTGAAGGGATTTTTTATTTCCCTTGCGAAAAATAGCAGTGAGGGACTATATCCCGTAGCGCGGTGTTTCGAGGAATTTTTAACAAATATTAGTAATCAATGTATACTTTTTCAAAATATCAATTCAAAATAGATCCTATACCTCTTAAAAGAATATTTTGCATCTCATACTATTTTCTCTATATTACAACATATGTATGAAAATATTCTAAATTGCATAAATACATAAAAACAACAACACTAAAAGTTAAAAAAAAAATTCTTAGGGGATGAAGTTGTTTTGTAGATTATTCTTTTACACACATAAATACCCCCAAAATATTTATAATACACGCATATATAAAAAACAACATAATTTCATTTAACAGAAAAATATCTGTCTTTTTCTACAGAAAAAACAATCTTATTTTATTTTTTTTTAATATGTAAATAATGTACTACTACTTCGTAGTACGACTCATAAATTTTCTTTTGTATCAAGGTGATACAATTTCAAAAATCATGATCTATTGACATTTCAATCATTTTTATACCAGACATATTATCAAATTTTACTTATTATTCTTATTATTATTATTATTTATACAGTATATAAAAAAAAATTATTTTTACAAATGTGTCATCTGTGATGTGAATGCCATTATTTCTCAATGGTAACTGAGATCCAACCAAAAGAGAAAAGAGAGAAAAAAAAATTGTAATTCCTAAATTTACCTATTATAAATCCCTGAATTATTTTTTTCATTTCATTTCCTTTTTTTTTTTTTTTTTTTGCTAACATATATTATTCATTTTATTTATATAAAATTATTATATGTGTGTCATTATTGTTACAATAATAAAATTAATTTTAATAAAATTTTAATCAATTAAACTTAAATACCTACAATATCTTTAAAATTGTGACATTAAAATAATACCTAAATTTATTTTCCTTTATTAATATTATTATTATTATTATTTCTAATGACCTCAGATGAACGTTCCTGAGTCATAGCACCATTTTACTATGAAGAAGGGGATGCTGGACAGATAATTACACCCGTTTATTTTCTATTTAATTTATATCCAAAATTGTTAATTGGTCCAAATCATCCGAGCATCCTCATAGCAAATTGGTATATAATTTTATATACCTTAGATAAATTCAAATAACATAAGTGATCGTAATTACCTAAATTCTAGTAGAAGAGCAACGCGAAGCATTAATAAAATTAAATTATAATTCGCGTCAAAATGTAATTATTAAATTTGAATAATTACGAATAAAATTAAGAGTTTGCGTTGTGAATTATTTAGACGAACTCTTCCACTTATGAATTAAACTAAAATTTAAGCTGTAAAAATAAATTGACACACCTTAAACATTATCAATTAAATAATTACAGAAACTTTTTAAAACTTGATTAAATATTTTATTTACATTGAACACAACTATATACAGAAATAGATAATATTATTTCAAAAAAAAGAAAGCAACACCTTTGTTTGCTTCTCATTATTTTAAGTATATTTAATCTTTAAAAAAAGACAATATTTTCATTTACTCTAGTTATTATATTTTTTTCTTTTTGCTAAAAGAATAATTCTCTTTCATTTTTAAATTACCTTAATTTTATTTAATTATTGGTTTTGTCGGATCTCAGATTACTCTCTACCATAAAATATCAGAAAAGTATATTTATAATTTTTCAAATGATTTTAAGTGGTAAAAGAAAAAGTTTAAAGTAGTACCTTTTTTTAATATACGGGATGGTGGCCTTTATTCATCAAATTCAGAGTTGTCGCGTTGCTTAGGATCATATTCATATGTCATCAGGAATTCGCTTCGTATCAGAGCGGCAACATCGGGATAGCAGGATGCATAGCTACGGACCTCTGTAGAACAATCCTCTTTATTTTAACATCAGGAAGACATCCTCAATTTGGCTTGCTTAGGCTCACTCCGATATGTACATCAGGAAGACATCCTCAATTAGGCTTGATTAGGCTCACTCCGATATGTACATCAGGAATACATCCTCAATTAGGCTTGCTTAGGCTCACTCCGATATGTACATCTCGCCTGGGCATTACTAGGGCTTTTTGGATTCATTGCACGGGCTTTCAGGAGAGCTCCTGCGTCCTCTACATCTTTTTTCAGACTCTCTTTTTCAAACCTTATTCTTCTTGCACACCAACTCCTGCAGTGGGTGGAACTATTTTTGTCTAGTCCACTGTTATTGGATGTGAGAAGATTTTGCATTATTCTTCGATAGGCCTATTAGCTAACAGTCTGCAAATGGCCCCTTACATATACTTTAATATTATTATCTGCCTTAAAGTTTGGGTGGTCTGAAAAGCCATAAATTTATCCCAACACTTTTATTGAGGCCATAAATTTATTCCAACGTTTTTATTATTTTACGATTTCTAATTATACACCACTTTCCATTGGCTTGTCATAAAACGACACCATGGCGTCTGGCTATTGTTGTTGTCTGAGATCCGAACTCTATTCAACATTATACATTCATTTTACAATACAACAATTTTTTAAAAATATATATTTAATATTTGAAATCAACTTAATAATTTTTGTATGAACTTACACTCCTATTTTACTTAAATATATAAACATTATAATTTTACACTCATAATTATATTTTATAAAAAATATTTATACAAACAGAAATAACAAATTACGCAATTTTACTTTGATTTAACCAACATGGTGCGGGAACATATCATAGTTATATGTTGCCCAGCACGACGCAAGTTCCAAAGCTTACGGATCTGTTGTTTATCTAAGATATCGTGTCAGCGAACAAATATTTACTAGCTTTGTCATTTCCAAAGTCAGAGTTGCTCCAGTCAAGAAATTATCTCTGCCAAGATTGGAACTAATGAGCACACTAGTAGGGACTAGACTAACAGCCTATCTTAATCAACATCTTTTCAAAAAAATGAAAATCAGTCTACATTTCTGGACGGATTCAATGATTGTTCTGCATTGGATCAGAGGCAATGTTGAAGAATGGAAGCCATTTGTTCAGAATAGGATTCGAGAAATACAGCAAAGAACAAATCCAAACTTGTGGTCGCATTGCCCTGGCTCAGAAAATCCAGCCGACCTGTTAACCAGAGGTGAAATGGCAGAATCAGTTTTGAAAAATGAAGCATGGTTTAACGGTCTCAAGTGGCTGAAAGAAAATGAAACATTTTGGCCTCAAGAAACGAAAGAAATTGATATCAAAGGTGCCGAAGTAGAGAAAAGATCATCAAAGAGAACAGAAATTCTTCAAACTAGCTGTGTAACTGGAGAAGAAAATACAAATTTTAAAATTTAAAATTACAGTACATTGACTAGAGCGCTTCGCATCACCTGTTGGATATTCAGATTTACGAACAATACAAAGACATGTGTAAGTAAACTTTCAGGACCTTTGAGCGCTGAAGAAATGCTGAAAGCCGAAAATTATTGGATAAAACAGACGCAAGAGAAATACTTTCCAGAAGAAAGAGAAGCATTGTTTAAGAAGAAATTAATCCCAAGAAAATCAAAAATTCTAAATTTAAATCCGTTCTTAGATGAAGGTGGAATCATGCGATTAAAAGTAAGACTCCAGAATTCAAATTTAAGTTATTCAGAAGCACATCCAATTATACTCCCTAGCAAAAGTCATTTTACAGATCTTCAAATCAGAAGAGCTCATGAAGAAGTAGCTCATGTTGGAGTTGCCGAAACACTCACCCAATTAAGAGAAAGTTTATGGATTATAAAGGGTAGGCAACAAGTAAAACGCATACTAAGGCGATGTATCATCTGTAAAAAATTCAGCACTAAACCTTACTGCCAAGACATTGCACCCCTTCCTCCAGATAGAATTAAAGAAGCATCACCGTTTGAAGTGACAGGAGCAGATTTCCTAGGTCCCTTATAACTCAAAAATAGTACAAAGATTTATGTTGGTTTATTTACATGCGCAGTAGTAAGAGCAGTGCATCTAGAAATTGTTATGAATTTAACAACGACCGAATTTTTAATGGCCTTTCGAAGATTCATCTCACGTCGTGGTATTTGCAAGATTATTTACACCGATAATGCTAAAACCTTCAAGAAAGCGGACAGGAATTTACAGCAGATATGGAATTTGATAAAGAATCCCGAGGTACAAAGTTATTTTAGTGAAAAAAGAATTGAATGGAAATTCATCGTAGAGAGAGCAGCGTGGTGGGGAGAATTCTACGAAAGACTGGTACGTTCAACGAAGATATGCCTTAAGAAAATCCTTGGAAGATCTTCATTAGACTACAAAGAATTTGAAACCACTTTACAGGAAGTGGAAGCTATTTTGAATTCCCGCCCATTAACCTTTGTATCGAGTGATGTAAATGAGCCGACCCCCTTGTGTCCAGCACATTTCCTGGTAGGAAAAAGGCTGACAGATTTGCCACCGGAAAAGATAAGGATCATTCCTTCTACAAAAAGTGAAGTAACTCGCACATATAGATACAGATTAAACTTAGTACAACAAAAATAATAAATATATTACAAATCATCAGACATACAAGTAAAATTACATAAATACATTTAATACAATTAAAAAGCAAACGTTTCAAGCTAAATTTTAGCCCCTCATCAGTGCAACAAAACATTCAAATGACAGAAAACTATATATCATGTTTACAGTTAAAAATTATTAGCAGTTAAAATTAAATAAAGTATAATTTTTTTTTAAAACAATGCTGAGTATTCAGGAGGAAGTGCACATGATTCATTTATCGGCGACGTTTGCTTACGAGTGAACACACCTTCCAGAAAAACTCTACTTTTAATATTATTGCAACCAGATCTGATAACTTTCATATTCGTGAAATCTGGGATATGGTCGGTATCCAAAGAATGCTGCACAAATTTAGACTGTAGGTTTCCAGATTTGTAAGTACGTTTATGCTCGGCAAGGCGAATGGCGCAAGTGCGACCAGTTTCGCCAGTATATACTGTGTCGCAACCTTTACATGGTATACTGTAAATTGAACCGGTTCTTACTAAGGGGGGGAATTTTAGGTTTAGATTTACAAAGTAAGTTTTTCAAAACATTTTGAGGCTTGAATGATGTACTGATGTTATGAGACTTCAAAAGGCTAGAGATTTTTTCAGAAAGATATTTGTTGTAGGGTAGAGATATGTAAATAGCGGGAGCCTTACAATTTACAGAGGATGACACGTGATGCTCAGAAAAAATCCTTTTTAACCATCTTAAAGGATATCCATTTAGAATTAGGTCACTAAATATCTTCTTTTTTTCAAATTGGAAGGCTGCATCAGTATTACAATAACTTTTAGCTCTGTGGATTAAAGTTCTAACGACTGCGATTTTATGGGAGAGTGGGTTCATAGATTCAAAATTTAGGTATTGCCCAGAATTTGTCGCCTTACGGTATACAGATGTTAAAACTTTCTGAAAATCAGTATTCTCTACTCTTTCAACCATAATGTCGAGGAAAGGTAATTTGCGATCAGTCTCGATTTCGGCAGTGAATTGGATTGCTGGACAGACAGAGTTCGCAGTTTGTAGAATTTCATTCAAATCCTCCTGCTTCGCAACAAGAAAAACGTCATCGACATAACGTCTCAAAAAACAGACCTTAGAGCCTAAAAGGCACAATATTTCATACTCAATGTACTGCATTACTATTTCAGCTATTCTAACGGAAATTGGGGATCCCATAGCAGTTCCATTAACTTGGCTATAAAATTTTTCATCAAAAATGAAAAAATTAGATGTAAGACAAAATCTCACAAGATCAACAACGTCCAAAATGTCAAGACTTGAGTCCATATTATATTTAGGCCATATTTTCTTTACAACTTCGCAAGCAAAATCAATCGGTATCGATGTAAACAGAGACACTACGTCAAATGAAGCCATCATGCAGTTAGGTGGAAAACGGAAACTCTTAAGACAGTCCAAAAATTGATAAGCTGATGTAAGACAGTAAATGGATTCCAAAGTTAGAGGTTTCAGCAATGTCGATAAAAAACTAGACAATTTATAAACAGGTGAACGAGTATAATCTATAATTGGACGGAGAGGCATATTAGTTTTATGAACTTTAGGTAAACCATAAAAAGCCGGAACAATGCCAGTATAACAATTTATTTTTTTAGCTGTATCCGGGGGGAGTTTTTTCTTTTTTTTCTAGGTCGCTAAGTAAAGCATTGAGGTTCTTCTGAATACCTGGTGTAAGGTCTTTACTTAAAATTTTATATGTAGAAACATCATCCAATAACTCATGTGCTTTAATAATGTAAGCGGATTTATCCATAATCACAGTCATCCGGCCCTTGTCGGCTCTGGTAATCACGATAGAAGGATCCAACGACAATGACTTTAATAGTTGCATATCTGTAGATTGACTAATAGGGTCACTGTTCTTGTGTCTTAAAATTAATTTTGTCAGATTACTACGAATCGTATGTTGCAGTTCGCTACTTTGGCTAGACAACACAGGTTCCAAAGAGGCCAGTAGATTAGGAATGTTAACCTTACGTTGACCAACGGAAAAATTCAAACCTCGATTTAAAATCTTCATTTCATCCACAGAATCTACGGGAAGATAAGTTCATAGTCCAGTTCTGATTGATAACATTACTTGGCGAAGTGCAAGGTTTAAGTGAAACCAATCTATTAAATTTAACTTGGTGTTTGAAGCTCAAATAATTATTTAATACTTTATTCTTTTTTGTAAAATAAGACAGTAAAGGCAATAAATCAAAATAGTTAATAGAATTTACTAAGGACTGTAGACGAGAATGAAGCAACTTTTTTACAGACTTCAAAATACCGAAGCATAGAGTGATAGCCGCCGAAATAAAGCGAAAACTCGTCGCCATGGTAATCTTCTTTCCAAGAGCAGAATTAACAAGAGATTTTACTTTAAAAGATGGAGGAATAACTTTAGATCTTTTACATCGTAAAAGAAAATCTTTCTGACAATTTAGCCGTACAATTTTAGAATTCAGTTTCAAACATGATTTCAATAGTCCGGTCACTGACGGTCCGTACTTAATATTAAAATAAATAATCATTGTTTAACGTCTGATATACGAGTTAAAAATAAAACACTTTAATCCACAGAGCTAAAAGTTATTGTAATACTGATGCAGCCTTCCAATTTGAAAAAAAGAAGATATTTAGTGACCTAATTCTAAATGGATATCCTTTAAGATGGTTAAAAAGGATTTTTTCTGAGCATCACGTGTCATCCTCTGTAAATTGTAAGGCTCCCGCTATTTACATATCTCTACCCTACAACAAATATCTTTCTGAAAAAATCTCTAGCCTTTTGAAGTCTCATAACATCAGTACATCATTCAAGCCTCAAAATGTTTTGAAAAACTTACTTTGCAAATCTAAACCTAAAATTCCCCCCTTACTAAGAACCGGTTCAATTTACAGTATACCATGTAAAGGTTGCGACTCAGTATATATTGGCGAAACTGGTCGCACTTGCGCCATTCGCCTTGCCGAGCATAAACGTACTTACAAATCTGGAAACCTACAGTCTAAAATTGTACAGCATTCTTTGGATACCGACCATATCCCAGATTTCACGAATATGAAAGTTATCAGATCCGGTTGCAATAATATTAAAAGTAGAGTTTTTCTGGAAGGTGTGTTCACTCGTAAGCAAACGTCGCCGATAAATGAATCATGTGCACTTCCTCCTGAATACTCAGCATTGTTTAAAAAAAATTTATACTTTATTTAATTTTAACTGCTAATAATTTTTAACTGTAAACATGATATATAGTTTTCTGTCATTTGAATGATTTGTTGCACTGATGAGGGGCTAAAATTTAGCTTGAAACGTTTGCTTTTTAATTGTATTAAATGTATTTATGTAATTTTACTTGTATGTCTGATGATTTGTAATATATTTATTATTTTTAACTCGTATATCAGACGTTAAACAATGATTATTTATCTTAATATTAAGTACGGACCGTCAGTGACCGGACTATTGGAATCATGTTTGAAACTGAATTCTAAAATTGTACGGCTAAATTGTCAGAATGGTTTTCTTTTACGATGTAAAAGATCTAAAGTTATTCCTCCATCTTTTAAAGTGAAATCTCTTGTTAATTCTGCTTTTGGAAAGAAGATTGCCATGGCGACGAGTTTTCGCTTTATTTCGGCGGCTATCACTCTATGCTTCGGTATTTTGAAGTCTGTTAAAAAGTTGCTTCATTCTCGTCTACAGTCCTTAGTAAATTCTATTAACTATTTTGATTTATTGTCTTTACTGTCTTATTTTACAAACAAGAATAAAGTATTAAATAATTCTTTGAGCTTCAAACACCAAGTTAAATTTAATAGATTGGTTTCACTTAAACCTTGCACTTCGCCAAGTAATGTTATCAATCAGAACTGGACTATGAACTTATCTTCCCGTAGTTTTTCTGTGGATGAAATGAAGATTTTAAATCGAGGTTTGAATTTTTCCGTTGGTCAACGTAAGGTTAACATTCCTAATCTACTGGCCTCTTTGGAACCTGTGTTGTCTAGGCAAAGTAGCGAACTGCAACATACGATTCGTAGTGATCTGACGAAATTAATTTTAAGACACAAGAACAGTGACCCTATTAATCAATCTACAGATATGCAACTATTAAAGTCATTGTCGTTGGATCCTTCTATCGTGATTACCAGAGCCGACAAGGGCCGGATGACTGTGATTATGGATAAATCCGCTTACATTATTAAAGCACATGAGTTATTGGATGATGTTTCTACATATAAAATTTTAAGTAAAGACCTTACACCAAGTATTCAGAAGAACCTCAATGCTTTACTTAGCGACCTAGAAAAAAAGAAAAACTCCCCCCGGATACAGCTAAAAAATTAAAGTGTTATACTGGCATTGTTCCGGCTTTTTATGGTTTACCTAAAGTTCTTAAAACTAGTATGCCTCTCCGTCCAATTATAGATTATACTCGTTCACCTGTCTATAAATTGTCTAGTTTTTTATCGACATTGTTCAAACCTCTAACTTTGGAATCCATTTACTGTCTTACATCAGCTTATCAATTTTTGGACTGTCTTAAGAGTTTCCGTTTTCCACCTAACTGCATGATGGCTTCATTTGACGTAGTGTCTCTGTTTACATCGATACCGATTGATTTTGCTTGCGAAGTTGTCCAGAAAGTATGGCCTAAATATAATATGGACTCAAGTCTTGACATTTTGGACGTTGTTGATCTTGTGAGATTTTGTCTTACATCTAATTGTTTCATTTTTGATGAAAAATTTTATAGCCAAGTTAATGGAACTGCTATGGGATCCACAATTTCCGTTAGAATAGCTGAAATAGTAATGCAGTACATTGAGTATGAAATAATGTGCCTTTTAGGCTCTAAGGTCTGTTTTTGGAGACGTTATGTCGATGACGTTTTTCTTGTTGCGAAGCAGGAGGATTTGAATGAAATTCTACAAACTGCGAACTATATCTGTCCAGCAATCCAATTCACTGCCGAAATCGAGACTGATCGCAAATTACCTTTCCTTGGCATTATGGTTGAAAGAGTAGAGAATACTGATTTTCAGAAAGTTTTAACATATGTATACCGTAAGGCGACAAATTCTGGGCAATACCTAAATTTTGAATCTATGAACCCACTCTCCCATAAAATCGCAATCGTTAGAACTTTAATCCACAGAGCTAAAAGTTATTGTAATACTGATGCAGCCTTCCAATTTGAAAAAAGAAGATATTTAGTGACCTAATTCTAAATGGATATCCTTTAAGATGGTTAAAAAGGATTTTTTCTGAGCATCACGTGTCATCCTCTGTAAATTGTAAGGCTCCCGCTATTTACATATCTCTACCCTACAACAAATATCTTTCTGAAAAAATCTCTAGCCTTTTGAAGTCTCATAACATCAGTATATCATTCAAGCCTCAAAATGTTTTGAAAAACTTACTTTGTAAATCTAAACCTAAAATTCCCCCCTTACTAAGAACCGGTTCAATTTACAGTATACCCTGTAAAGGTTGCGACTCAGTATATATTGGCGAAACTGGTCGCACTTGCGCCATTCGCCTTGCCGAGCATAAACGTACTTACAAATCTGGAAACCTACAGTCTAAAATTGTACAGCATTCTTTGGATACCGACCATATCCCAGATTTCACGAATATGAAAGTTATCAGATCCGGTTGCAATAATATTAAAAGTAGAGTTTTTCTGGAAGGTGTGTTCACTCGTAAGCAAACGTCGCCGATAAATGAATCATGTGCACTTCCTCCTGAATACTCAGCATTGTTTTAAAAAAATTTTATACTTTATTTAATTTTAACTGCTAATAATTTTTAACTGTAAACATGATATATAGTTTTCTGTCATTTGAATGTTTTGTTGCACTGATGAGGGGCTAAAATTTAGCTTGAAACGTTTGCTTTTTAATTGTATTAAATGTATTTATGTAATTTTACTTGTATGTCGGATGATTTGTAATATATTTATTATTTTTAACTCGTATATCAGACGTTAAACAATGATTATTTATTTTATTAGTACAACAATTTTACCTAATGGATTTAAAATCTGCCCATTATACAGTTCACTCCAAAGGCATACAAGTAAAAAAAGGAGCCGTTGTTCAAATTAAAGAAGACAATCAGCCAAGGCTTTTGTGGAAATTAGGCATTGTTACAGATATTCATCCTGGTAGAGACGGAAAGGTTCGTGCATGCACTTTAAGACTGGCAACAGGCAATTTCATTCGGCGAGCAGTCCAACACCTATATCCATTGGAACTCTACTATTATATAGAATAACTTATCTTTCTGGCCCGGAGGATGTTGTATTTTCTGACTCAAATTCCAAACTCTTTGATGCGAAGTAAAACAAACAAGCTGTGTGAACTAAAGTGACCCATTTTTTTGTTTACGATTTAATTTTTGTCATTTGTCGTTCCATGAATTTTCTGCAGACGAGATGTACGAAATTAAAATTGAAGATGTTAAAAGATAGTTTATGTACCTTTTTTGTGTTTGTTTTCGTCTATTAAATGTTTTGTTTCGTGCAACAGTGTTCATATTCTTCGAAGTAAATCAGCCAAGCGAGATCAGCCATAATAGAAGCGTAGAATTCACGACTCAGGTGAGAAAGTTTTAGATTATTAAGATACCGTAACATTTTTTAGTTAACATTTAGGGAAACCTTTGCTGTCAATGTGTCTAAAAAAAGCACTAAAAGTGAAAATATTGGATTTATTTATACCAAAAACATAAAAATTAAGTAAGTAGTTATGTACTTTAGTATAGGTAATAAGTTAAAAGTCACATGGGTATTTTAAGGAAAAAAATAGCTAGGTAAATCTATGAACAAACGGCTACGTAAGTACTTAAGTACTTTATCTGTATTTAGAGGTCGCATTATATAGGGAAAATTTTATTGTTCCTACCAGAACCCTTAATGAGTTACCTTCATGATCATTTTATTTAACATATTATAAAGAAAGGTGCTATGAAGATATTATTTTCAAAATAGTGGTAAGAACAATAAAAGTTTCCCTATAGAATGCGACCCCTGTGTATCGTACAATTTCAAGGTTTGGCTATCTCGCTTTCAGGGGCAAGGTACTTGCATTCGTAAAATATTGAAATAATTTAATGACACCAGCATTAACAAGGGAATCTATTTGAAAACGAGTAAAAGTATATTTTCGCTTACTTAATAAAGGTGAAATTTTCATTATAAAATTTCGGTGCGAATGTGGCAATTAGGAATTAAAATTATGTGATGCCATAACGGCATCACCGCCTCTCAAAGGGTCAAGGAATTTGGCTTGATACCACGCAATATGCTTTTTTTTTAATTTTTATTACGTAATTTTAGTAAGGTATTCTATAATTTTCTTTATTTTGAGCAAAAAACAATGGAGAAATTTACTTTCTTGTTGTATGAGAAACTCAAAAAAAATATTTATATTTATTGGGGTAACTGGATCCAGCATGGTCCAGT